>JADBJO010001609.1:147500-162500 GCA_016801955.1 Conus betulinus
CCATACGACAACATGGAATGAACCAGTCCTGAAGCAACATAGATAAGATTAGACTCAAAGTTAATAATGCCAGAATGTACACGTAACATTTTTTTAAACATTACACGTGCACATTAACCTGTGTTCATTAAAGGGCAACACACCAGCGTCTCTGCTCCTCAGATGAACTGAACTCCAAATGCAGTTTAAGGCTAGCGAATCAATTCTGATCGGGTTGTGTAAACCTGTCTTTGATACTGTAGAAAATACTTTCTGGCCATACGACAAACGTAAATGAGTTAGCCCTGAAGCAGCTTGGTTAGACTCCCAGCAAACTAGGCGTTGGCAGAAGGTACACGTAATAATCGATTTATCTAGCCTCTTCCACAAAGAAATTAGTGTGCTCTTTTCAAACAAAGTTTGTAATGGAAGATAAAACCGAGGAACTTCACTTTCTTGCTTGGGGTATATCAAAGTATTATGAACTCTTATTGTAACAGCTTCTCTGTCTTCTTATTGTAACAGCTTCTCTTCTCTGTCTTCTTATTGTAACAGCTTCTCTGTCTTCAAACGCAATATTTTTCTTCGTAAAGACAACAGGGGACGTTTTGTGCGCAGACAAATCACACACACACACACACACGCGCGCGCGCGCGCGCGCGCGCGCGCGCACGCACGCACACACACACACACATACAGAGAGAGAGAGAGAGAGGCAATTGAAAGTTCGAACAACCCAGAGACTGCTTCAGCTTCTTTCCTTTTATAATTCACTTGATTAAGTTTGTCACAATTAAGTAATTGATGAATTGATCTTCAAGGCTAGAGGTTAGAAAGAAATGAATTTAATATACCGTGCCTTATTTTTTTTCCATGCACCACCACAGCGACCAATGTCATCTAATTGAAATTCATTCTGCTCGCAGTTCATACTTTGGTGCTCTCTTTTGAACATTTTGGCATTTATGGCATGCAGCACATAGTTTGACTTTTTTAAAATGTTGGATAGACGTACACATCGACAACATCCCAAGTCCTTCCCCATCCCACACGTCTGTCTAGTCTGCAATAGCGTTTTCTTCGGTTTCTTATTTCCAACACTGTATACTGTTTTGCTATCACAGAACAGTGTTGGTGCGGTTGGCCTCCGTCGGCGTACTCACCTTCTCGCTGTACTACACATTGCTGTGGCCTAGTCAACGCAAACACTTCTACTGTCCCGAAGAGGACAAGACGGACACCAAGTGCTGCGGCAACTTTATCTGGCTGGGAAGCCAGAGCAACGGCACGCGGAGCGCAGCGCTGGGAACGCGTACGGGCTCTATCTTGGTAATTTGGTTGTCATTACGTTTGTAACGCCAGCGATGTGGACCCATTCCCGTGAAAACACTGTATCCGGTGTAACGACATCACAAATCGCACGCTACAGCAGCAGTTTTTAAAAAAAATGCAGTAACAATAATGTATAACACCTCCGTCACATATATTTCCGCAACAAAGATAACAAAGACACTTACGACAACATTGGCATCAACAACAGCAGAAGTGTCATGTTTCTCCTTTTTTTATGTCGTTTCTTACAATCATAGGATGGACTTACAGTAACATTTGGAATTTGTTTTGAAGTTTCTAACTTTGCTGAAAACATACGTAAACAAAGACACTTTGAAACAACCGATAGGGTGTGTCACGTAGAGGTCTTTGGTTGTTCCAGTAGGTCTTGGGCGAACGTTGACTTGGGTGTTCAAACGTTAAATTATCTGACATTGAATGTTTCCGTTTTGATAAGTAGGGGGATGGAGAGGGCTATTTGGTTTGCGAAAATAGCAAAATTTCCATTTTTTAATGGAACTTAACAAGCAATACGTAAGTATATGTCCATGTACCATACAGTGTAGGCTTGTCTCTGAAGCATATCAGAACGTTGTGTCTCTAAACTTGCTATTCATTCATTCTTAAGATTTCATGAGGGAAACTGAGATTTTAGCGTTTCGTGGCATGCTTTTTGTCATTGAATCAGTTGTTACCCGATTTGGGTAACAGTTTTCATTCAAAGCTTTCATTTTCTGACTACAACCAGCCTCGGGGTTCATCTACAGCTGATTAGATGTATAAATTTTTAGCTTTAATGATTTGCTAATAGTAGAGTTTTAAACTTCACTCTTGGTTTGACCTACTCAAACAGAACCCAACAAAATACATACTCAGAGCAACAAAATGCATATCAAATACCGGACTAAACCATCCAAACAGCACTCCATAAAATACATTTCTAACTAAGCCAGACTGTCAGAACTCAACAAAATAAGAAGGCAAGTGGAGGGACTGACTAAATCGCACTAATAGACCTCAACAAAATACGGACAGCGGACTTGACTAAACTACAGTCACAGATCTCAACCAAAAAAGAAAAGAAAAAAGGTAAATCAGGGCACTTACCACAAGATCAGAGAAAAAAAAAAAAACAGATTGAGAGACTGAGTGGGTCATAATTACAGACTTTAACAAAAGATACAAATCAGCCTGAATAGACAACCCTAACAGAACTTGACAGAAAACATATTAAAGGGACTGACCCAAACCACTGTAACAGAACCAAAACTTCTTGTCAAACTGCATTTGTTTACAGTTTCAAACTGAATACTTTTCCTGAAATCTTGGGAAATCATTCTGACCGATACGTTTTAACCCCTGATGATTCTTTTAAAAAAAAGAAAAACGGAAAACCACGTGGCCGACTCAGTTTTTTTTTAGTTTCAGCAGTCCAAAATTGTTTTAGTTTCATATTCTTGGCATTTTGATATGTGAATAGTTCTGGTCTTAACTAGCTTGTGGCCTCAGTGATTTCAAAATGCGTGTGCGTATATATGCGCGTGAACACTTGCGTGCGTTCGCGCATCATGGGGAGTCTCTCTCTCTCTCTCTCTCTCTCTCTCTCTCTCTCTCTCTCTCTCTCTCTCTGTCTCTCTCTCTCTGTGATGATGATACATGAGTGGTGACATGACAAAGTCTGTGTGGATGACAGAGTCTGTGGGGACTGTGGAGAGGAGGGGGAGAGAGAGACAAGAATGAAGGCAAGGACTCGAGGCTAGTGATGTAATGTGGAGATAAGGAGGATGGGCACAGTGTGTGTGTGTGTGTGTGTGTGTGTGTGTGGAAGGCACTGGAAGCAGATGTTCTTCACAAGACGACACGTAAGTTTTCATGATTAATGCTGCTTTTCGGGTCAACATACTTGTGAACGGTATCCAGTCAACTATGGGTATGCACAAATTGTTAAACACGTGCCGACTGTATACACGAGTCGACACTACATTTATAATTGCGCATTGAGCTTACACTCGTTCTTGAACACAGTGACGCTTACACGAACAAGCCATAGCTGTATTTTCGGTGTTTTGATTTGTTTGCTTCTTTTTTTATCTGCAAAATGTGGCCCGGCAGTCACTTAATAGTAGAACCACGAAAGACATTGAAACGTGTGCATTTCGGTTACACTGCACTCTAAATGTGCTGCTTTTTCACGCTCGGTCATGTGGCCTCTTTTGGCTAAGCTTGATGACTTGACTGACGGACTTGTTGAATGAAAGGCTGACATACTGACCTGTTAATCCATCGGTTATTTTGTATTGATTGGTTAAACCTTCCATTCGTGTGTGGTGTGTGTGTGTGTGTGTGGGGGGGGGGGGGGTGCTCGGGTGCCGTGTGTGTGTAAATGTGTGTGTGTATATGGGTGTGTGCACGCGCGCGTGCGTGTGTGAGAGAGCGTGCGCGCGCGCGCGCGCGCGTGTGTGTGTGTGTGTGTGTGTGTGCGTGCATGCATGCGTGCGTACATGTGTGTGTGTGGGGGTTGTCTTTGTTTCAGTGCTGGGAGAACTACGTGGGTCAGGAGTTTTACAAGCTGGTCATCGTGAATTTTGGGGCTATTTTGGCTATCACCTTTTTCGTGGAGTTCCCTCGCAAGTCAGTGGTTGCCGTCTTTCATTTCCTCCTGGTATAGTGGTATGGGGGGGGGGGGGGGGGGGGGGGGGGGGGGGGGGGGGCAGGATCCACACATCTCGATCTTTAGCTGCTGGGAATACGATTGTGCATGTTGAGGGCACTCACCACTTCTGTTGATCTGACTGGCTCTGTATGTGCCTCCTGTTCACGGGTTGACTGTCTATTCACTTCACGGGTGACAGTGTCAAAAATTATTATTAGCTTGATGCTCATATATACACAGTGTTTCACTCGAGGGCAAAGCTTACGTTCAGGCAGTTAAGCCAATCACGGTGAACAGTGGTAACAAGAAGCTAGCATACTTGATCGCCTGAAAGGGTGAGCCAGCCAGCTAAACTATTCTCATGCCCAGAAGATGTTAGTTTTCTGTGTGAGTGAATAAGACTCTGACGAAGGCAAACAAAGAGGAAAACGAGGAAAGCTAGCGTTTCTCTCCTCTTTTCTTGTTTGGTCAAACGTAGCACAAGACTGGCATAGATTTTTAAAAAGCAGCTGAACTTTATCTTAACAAGATAACTTATCTTGGACAAGCAGAAGCTCGTTGTCTGGTCATGTTTTTTTTTTGGTTTTTTTTTTTTTTTCTTCACGTTCATTTTTACAGTCACTCTCTTCTACAAAAACAAAAAAGCATAAATCAGATTTAAACTTGAATATTTAGTACATTATACATCCACGCAGTAACTGCTGTAGTTTTGTGTTGTTCGTGGGGCTGAAGGGCTCAATTAGTAAAACAAATGATTGAATGATCTTTCAGTAAAGAAGAGGATATTTTCTGCATCATACGTGGAGTTGATAGTCTAACTTTGCTTATTACTTAATGTTATGGTCAATTTTTTCTCCCTATGAATTTGTATTCTGTTTAAAAATGTAAATTGAACTGAAAAGTTGGAGTCCAAAATAAAACTCACACACAGGTCTTCATGAAGATTTTTTGTCTTACGAAGTTGTGTGAATGTGTGTGTGTGTGTGTGTGTGTGTGTGTGTGTGTGTGTGTGTGTGTGCATTTTGATTTCATTATCCAAAGTTAACTCTCTCTCTCTCTCTCTCTCTCTCTCTCTCTCTCTCTCTCTCTCTCTCTCTCTCTCTCTCTCTTTCAGATTAATCTATGACACATTCAAGGAAAGGTCTTTCCTGGTGAAGAGCATCGGGCAGCAGGAATTTGATCTGCCCAGGAATGTGTTGGAACTCGTTTACGCTCAGGCTGTCTGCTGGTGAGATGCTGGCCTTGGATGCGCATCATCGATCCTGTGTCATTCTGTTAAGCAGTGTGAATAGACTAACCTGCATGCGGGCAACACATTGCCGAAGAAAGATGTTGTTCTCGGTGTGTGTGTGTGTGTGTGTGTGTGTGTGTGAGAGAGAGAGAGAGAGAGAGAGAGAGAGAGAGAGAGAGAGAGAGAATTGTGTATTGCTGCAGAATATAGAGAAATCAGAATGCACGAGAGTCTTGTTGGTAAGTTTGAGACAGAACGGGTGTGTAATCTCTCCTCGGTGTATTTATTGCTTTATTCATGTGATTACCATATGTATTTGTATGATTTGTACAACTGATTGGTTTACATATGCTTCTTCATTTATGTTGATGTTTCAAAACAAAAAAAAGACGTGAGTAAAAATTACCATACACCCCTGAAGATATTTTTTTCCATTTAGATTTTTTTTTTTTCAACTTTTTGTCTTTGTACAGTATTTAATACGAAACAAAAAGCTCCTTCCCATGTAAAGCCTTGTATTTAAGAATTTTATCCCGACAAGACTCCTTCCCTTGCAAAGACTTAGTTGTAGGGGAACGTGTTAGTAGTCGTACAAGATTTTTTGTCAAAAGACTTCTACTGGGGGAGGGGCACATGTTTGTGCTAGGTTTATCTATCAACAAAGACTCCTATTCTTGTAAAGACTTTTTGGGGGTGGAACATTTTTTATCTATGGGAGATTTATCTCCCTACAGATGCTCCTTCCCATGTAAAGACATGTTTGGGTTTTTTGTTTTGTTGTTGTTGTTGTTTTTGGGGGGTACATGTTGTTTCTCTGTACCCCCCCCCCCCCCCCCCCCCCTCCCCAAATACTCCTTCCTTTGTACAGACTTTTTGTTTGTTTTTTTGATAGGGGGACACATGTTTGTCTGAACAAGATTTATCTCCCTACAAGCACTCGTTCCCTTTTACAGACTTTTTTTTTGTTTGTTTGTTTTTTGCTTTTTTTTTTTTGTTTGTTTTTTCTTGTTTTTTTGTTTTTTTTTTTTTTTTTGTTTTTTGTTTGTTTTTTTTGGGGGGGGGGGGGGGTGGAATCTGTTTGTCTTTGCTACATTTATCTGCCAACAAAGATCCCTACCCTTAGAAAGACTTTTCTGTGGAATTGTTTGGTATGTGCCAGATTTATGTCCCTACAGATACAACTTCCCTCGTACAGACTTGTTTTTAGGGGTACATGTTTACCTTCACTAGGTTTACTTTTCAACAAAAGACTCCTTTCTTCAAAAGGCTGGCTTTGGTGAAAACATTTTAAGTCTTTGCCTTTACTAGATTCACTTTGCAACAAAGATTCCATCCCTTTAAAAGACTTGTTTTGGTAGGTACATCGCCTTTACTAGATTTACTTTCCAACAAGACTCCTTCCTTTTAAAACACTTGTTTTGGTAGAAACGCTTTTAGTATTTGTCTTTACTGGATTTATATGCCAACAAAGACTCCATCCCTTTAGAAGAATGTTAGGTAGAAATTTCATCTTGTCTCATCTCATTCTCATGACCTAAGTGGTCGGAGGAGGGACATGAGGGAAGACTCTACCGATCTTCTCCACCAAGGCCAGTCCTCTGCTTCTTGTAGGAGTTCTGGCAGCCTGGGGTTGGTCCATTCCATCACGTTCAGCGCGCTTTCTCTGCCAGACTGTGCGCATTCATCCTTCAAGCGTGCCTTGCAGGGTTGTCTTTGCCAGCGAGTCGTATCGTGTGACGTGGCCATACCACATCAGTTTTCTCCTCTTGACCGTAAACAAGAGAGGTCCCAGTGATCCTGCCAGTATGGTCACCTGCTCTCGGTCAGAGTCGTTGGTTCTGTGCTCTGTCCAGGAATGTACAGCAGTCTTCTGTTTGCCTTCATTTCAAAGGCCTGGATCCTTCTCCCCAACTCTGCCGTCAAGGCCCAGCTATCTTACCCGTACAGAAAGATGGGAAAGTCGAGCACTTTGTTCAGTTTGAGTTTTGTTGGGAAGCTGATCTCGCTGCTTTCTCCACAACTTCGTGAGCTTTGTCATGGTTGATGTGGCAAGATCTAATCAAAACTTGAATTGTATTGTGTAGTGACTGTCTTTTGTGAGTGTGGAGCCGAGGAATTTGAACGCTTCCACCTCTTCCAGCTCTTGTCCGTTCACTGTGATGTTTGCGGTCTGGTTTTCATTGCTGCAGTGCACCATCACCTTGCTCTCTTCTGCCCTGATCTCCATGCCATATGCTCTGGCTCGGTCTTCCATCCTGCTAGTTAGGTCTTGGAGTTCTTCGTTGCTTCTGCCGGGTAGGTCTATGTCACTGGCAAAGTGCAGATTGCATGTGGGCGTGCCCCCAACTGAAATGGTGGTGTTGAAGTTTTCGATGGCTTCGCGCATGATATTCTACAAGTACAGGTTGAAGAGGGTCGGGGAGAGCAAAGAGCCCTATCGGGCGCCGATTGTTCTATGGAAGAACTCCCCTATTTTGCTGTTCATGAGCATGGCGCTGGTTGATAGGAATACTTTTAGCCTTTTCCTGCTATAGATTTACATTCCAACGACGATCCTTTCCCTTAAACAAACTTGTTTTTGGTGGGAACGTCTTTAGTCTTTGCCTTTGGTAGATTTACTTTCCAACAAAGACTTCCTTCCGTTGAAGACTGTTTTTTCAGGAACATTTTTTGAGAGTGCGCATATAGCGCTTATCCTCGCTTAGTAACCAGGCTCCAAGCGCTTTACAATCCACGCTATCGTTTCACACGATGGGCTGTTACCTGGGTAGAGCTGTCTGATAATATGCCTGTTGGAGCTCGTCATTCGTTTCCCATGCCATCCTTTTTTTCAGTTTTTTGTTCATGCTGGTAACATCACAGCATAATATTGACATACAGGACTCCCATATTAGTGTAAGAAAAACTTTATTGTTACTAGCATCATTACAATTATTATTAGTGTTGTTTATTGTTATTGTTATCGTAATTATTATCATCATTGTTATTGTTATTGAAAAATATCTATCAATGAAATTAAATACGTCAGTCTAATCAAATACATGCTATAGGCGTGTACAGTCAATAAACGCACACATCAAACGACACAACACGTAAACAAGATCAAACAGCAACTCAAGAAACCCCTGCTGCGACCAAACGCTTGCACCGCATCCAGCGAGGCCCTCTCACTCCCTCTCTCCAGTCTCCTCTTCTGAAACGCAAAAAACGGTAACTTATATAATCAACTTACAAAAATATAGCTGTAACCGAATCCATATTCCACCTCCAAGGAATGCCATCGTGTGTATCCGTTAGTCAGTAGGGGAAAAACGTTTTCAGGTTCGATTTCGAAGAGGAGATGAAAAGTATAAATGCTAGTTTAGTTGACTTAGGATTTTGAGTCCAGACGAAAAGGGCTTGACAGGCACAGGGTTGTCGATCACAATTTTTATTACCAATAGAGGAATAGACGAGAACCAGAGAACAGAATTGATTGGATCGGTGTATAGGTGCAACAACTCTTCATGATATTGATGACTGGAAAATTCAATGGATTATGTAATTTATAATTATCATTTGAGTGAAAGGTGACAGATATTTGTCACAATGCTACCGTAAATGGCTACAGTTGTTTCACTTTCAGAAGGTGTGTGTGTGTGTGTGTGTGTGTGTGTGTGTGTGTGTGTGTGTGTGTGTGTGTGTGTGTGTGTGCATGCGCGAGCACGTGTGTGTGTCTGTGTGTGTGTGTGCAGGCTCGGAACATATTTTGCTCCGATGCTGCCAGCGATGACGATGATCAAAATTTTTATTTATTTCTACCTGAAAAGGGTAAACCCCGGATAAATTAAAATGCGCACGTTCGTGTGTGTGTGTGTGTGTGTGTGTGTGTGTGCGCGCGCAAATCTGAGTCTCTCTCTCTCTCTCTCTCTCTCTCTCTCTCTCTCTCTCTCCTCTCTCTCTCTCTCTCTCTCTCTCTCTCTCCTCTCTCTCTCTACGAGGACTGGTCAGTTGCTTATCTATTATCCTCGTAAACAAAGAATTATGTCTTCTCTCTTCTCTCTCTCTCTCTCTCTCTCTCTCTCTCTCTCTCTCTCTCTCTCTCTCTCTACGAGGACTGGATGTGAAAAAGCGCGTCAGTGCTTATCTATTATCCTCGTAAACAAAGAATTATGTCTTCTCTGTCTCTCTCTCTCTCTCTCTCTCTCTCTCTCTCTCTCTCTCTCTCTCTCTCTCTCTCTCTCTCTACGAGGACTGGATGTGAAAAAGCGCGTCAGTGCTTATCTATTATCCTCGTAAACAAAGAATTATGTCTTGTCTCTCTCTCTCTCTCTCTCTCTCTCTCTCTCTCTCTCTCTCTCTCTCTCTCTCTCTCTCTCTCTGTGTGTTTCATTTTCTTTGACAAAATGCAACTGCGAGTCTAGAAAGCAATAACATACATTAATTTGATTTCTTTGTCTTTGCGCTCTTTCTTTGTCAGTCTGCCTCACGCTTTTTTTTCTAGTGTCAGTAAAATAAAAGCTCTGTTCTTTACTGTAAAGTGAGTGATATTAGTGATTGGTGTGTGTGTGTGGCGGGGGGGGGGGGGGGGGGGGGCGAAGATGTAGTGTATGGTTGCGTAGGCCTTTAATATTAACATGCGTATGTGTGAGTTTGTGTGTTGTTTCTTCAGTTTAACGACAGTGTGTTGTTGTTTACTCAGTGTGGCGACTTTACAATAATATTGATATCGTATAATAAATTTGAGGATGTGGAGTGTGCTTGTGAATCTGATTATATGCTTTGTCAGTGTTTGATTTACGCTTTCATCAAATTACAATAACGTGTCAGGACTGTAAATCTACATGTGTATAAGAAAGTTTTCACATGCAAGAGTCTGTGCTGTATATGTACGGTATTTGTATAGGCCTGTGTGTGTGTGTGTGCGTGTGCGCGCGCGCGCGCGCGCGCGTGTGTGTGTGTGTGTGTGTGTGTATACAGTGATCTGGGAGTTGTACAAAAAGAATGGACGACATAATGGAAGATGAATACTTGTCAAAATTCCTATGCAATTTTAAAGGCTAAAGCTAACCGGGAAAATCATTGAGGGCAAATACCTACCGGACTATGTGAATATGTGCAAACTAAGCAAAGAAGACCGTAATCATTCAATACACTGGAGAGGGACACCAGATTAGATCCATCGGATGCTACATACACACAGGACTTGCGGTATGGTTCCTTTGCTTTTGGACAAAGAGTTAATGAATGACCAACTCCCAAGAGTTTTCCCACGCATAGCTGTAAAAATTTGGGTACAGAATTTTGTTCTAAGAGAAGATAAGCACATTCTGTGTATGAAACTTCTAATCTGTCCAGACTGGGAAGCAAAATCATTGCATAATAAGACTTTCTTATTAGTTCCAGCGCCAGATTTAACACATCTGCTAACATTTGAGTTGAGAGCAAAGAAAAAGATCTTAATTCATCTGATGTCTTGTTTACAATGGTATAGCATTCTGACAGACTTTAGACTTTGTTCAAATCAGCTGAACTTTTGGTATTTGGGGCTGCCCTTTTTGCAGCTTGTTCGATTTTCTCGTTCGCTGAAGCATTGAGAGGGAACCGAATAAAAAAAATACTGCAATACCTTAAGTGGGTAAAAGATGTATTTCTGTTGCCGTTTCAAACCGAACTGTTGAATTTTGAGACTGAACTGCATTGTGGGCTGATTTACAATCTGTGCATATTAGAAACTGGCAGGTATTTAAGGGAAAATATAGAGCATAGTTTAGAGACATTAAGATGGCGACCAGTTCAGCGCCAAACATAAATCTCGACCAGGATGATAAGAATCCTCTAGCAAGATCATTTTTGTTTATTTGCGATTTTTGTTTTAGATTTAGAAGCATACGATTAAACTGTTTTGTGGGTTGTATTTATATGTTCCGTTTTTCAAGTTCCTTTTCTAAATTTGACATACTTTATTAGCATAAAAACAAATCTGATGCTTTTTGAAGTTTGTTAAGGCGTAGGACTCTGGTTTCACTATATGTCCCTAATTTTGATGTATGTGTGAAACCTCCCGGAGCGAGTTTGTACGTTTTGCAGTCAGTGCACTGCAACTGATTCAATAGCTACAACAGTGCGCTGAAAAATGTTTATTGAGCATAGGTCAACCGAGAGCGCATAAGAGCAGTTAATAAGAAACAAGAGGTTGTGTGTGTACTTGGATGTGCGTGCACATGAATATGCATGTGTGTGTGTGTGTGTGTGTGTGTGTGTGTGTGTGTGTGTGTGTGTGTGTGTGTGTGTGTAATACTTTAAAAACGGACCCACATGTTCATCCTATGTACGGCTGTTTGGTTGTCTGACAGCTGACACTGCTGCAGAACTGCGCCCCACCCCAGCACACGTGTACAAGGTGTCCAAGTCCAACTCCTTCTTCAGCCTCATCCTTCTCATCTCCTTTTTCCTCGTGGCTGCAATCTTGGGGTACATGATTGGCACGTGAGTTCACTTTTGGCCCAAGGACTATGGTATACACCACATGATTGTCAAACGAGCCGCTCTGTGTTTAATGATAGTAGGACACACTACATAATTGGCGAGTTAGCCACTCAGGGTCTTAATATTGTCGGACAGACAAGAAGATTGGCACGTCAGTCCAGCTTAGGCCCCAATGACTATAGAATAGACTGCACGATTGATACGTCACTTCATATTAGACCCCTATGTTTGCAGGTCAGATAACATGGGTGGCAAGTCAGTCCAGCTGGGGCTCGATCCAATGATTGTAGGATGAATCGTATGACTGAAAAATCATCTCACAGTCACCAGGTAGCTCGGACATTTCACCTACCTTTTCTAGGCCCCAGTCCTCCGTCAGCCATACCACGGTAAATTCAGTAATGTCGAACACTACATTTAGTGTACGAAGCAGAAGAACACTACATTAAAAAGTGCAGAGATCTCCAGGATGAAATCCATATCTGTCTATCACTCCATCCTCTTACGTGAAGAACAAAAGCTGAGTCACTGAGATAACGAAATGCTATTGTCTTTAAACCAGTAAATAAGGGCCGCACACTTGTGGTCTGGGACAAACAGCTGTAGATACAGGAACCACTGAGGCAGCTGCCTGACACAGACTTCTACATACAGCTCACATCTCCTCCTTCAACACCAACAGCTTATTTAAACTACAGTCAATCGGGAATTCAAACAAAATACCTTGCAAAAGGCAGCCAAATTCCTCATGATATCCGACACCAACAACCCACTTTCTGCTTTGTCCACAGAATACACAAAACCAACACGCCCGGCAGATCATTTGTCTCCGCGTGTAATCGCCTTACAGAATACATCTCACAGTACACTGACTCTGTCCTCCAACACAAAGTGCAAAGCCTCCCCACTCAAAGACACACCTCACACACTCAGCATGATCAGCTCATCCAACACAGACCCCATTTTCCAATCCAATCTCCTCTTCACTTCAGATGTTGTCCCACGTTACACTTCCATCCCTCACGCTGACGGACTGATGGCCCTCACTTTCCTTCTTGACAACTAGCCACCTAACCAACAACACCCACCTACAGCTACGCTGGTAAGACATACAGGGTTAGTCCTCACCATCAACACCTTTGAATTCAAGAACTACTTTCTCTCGCAAACTAGTGGTGTTGCTATGGGAACCAAAATAGGACTGTCTTATGTCTGTCTCTTCGTGGGACACTTGGAACACTGCTTGATATTTTTTTCATATACAAGCCAGACACCAGAGGTTCACAAAAGGTATATCGATGACGAACTGGGAGTCACGCTATTGCCAGGAACAAGGCCTCCTCAACTTCCTCAGCTTTGTGCAGACCTTTTACCCATCCATCATCTTTTACGTACACCATTTCCCATTCAGTTCTGTTTCATGGACATCTCTATCTCCCTTTAAAAAAAAAAAGGACTGCTGAAAACCTCAGTTTTCTACAAACCTGTTTGCAGCACATTCTTATCTCGACACACACTTTCCCACCTACCCCCCCCCACCCCCCCCCCCCCCCCCCCCCCCCCCCCAATCCACAAAAGACAGCATTCCATATTCTGAATTCCTCTGCCTACCAGACTTTGTTCTGACGGAAAAGATTTCACATTGGTATCCGTCAAAATGTTTGAGTTCTTAGCCAACCTTGAACACCCAGCGCTGTCATTAATATTCTCTTAAACGCACCACACTTTGTCAAGAACAATTCCTTGGAAGCCCAGTCTCCCAAAGAAACAGACAGACCCAAAGCCTACCTCCACATCCACCCACACACTGTTCCCACCTGCAGGAACCTCAAGTCCGCTGGGCACCTAGCAGAAGATCACAAATCTGCCTTTGAAATCAGACCCGTGATTACTTTCAGGCGCAACAAAAAGCCCAAAGACCTACCTGTATGCTCATAATCTGAATAAAATCATCATACCTAAATCACCAGGTACTTTTCCCTGCTTGAAACCCAAACGCAAAATCTGTCCTCTCACCAAGCCAGACACCATCCAAATCAACCCATGGTCTCGGTCAAAATTAAACTTTCATTATCTTGTCAGAGTCACAGCATTGTATATGCTATCCGGTGTGAACTGTACAATAAGATGTATGTAGATGAAACATCTCTATATTTGATATACGCATTTCTGATGATGTATGGTTGGCTAATCAATCCATTTTGGCCCCAGTTATTGTTGTGCAGACTGCATATTGGCCCGTAGCTCCAATAATTGTAGAACATAATCATTACTCTCATGTCTGGCCAGTCGGTTCAGTTTTGCTTCAGCTATTGTAAGGAAGACTGTATATAATGACAAGTGAATGCAGTTGTGGTTTTCTGACACACACTTTATTTTCTTATGCATAACACTTGCATCCACCTTCACAATAGGTGACTCTACGAGAACAAAATCGATCCGTGTGAATTGAATGTGGCCAGCAATAGTTGTTATCATCGTTGTCGCATTCTGTCTCGGATCGAATGCCACTATGCTGATCAGAAGTAGCTGTTCTCAAACTTAATCTGAATGCCAGCTGATTTTATACGAACATTCCTGGCGTGAAAAAAAAATCAATTCTAAAGTGTGTCCTAATTGAAATGAATGTGGGGTTTTAGCAGCAGCGTCGCAAAAAAAAAACAACAATAGCAGCAACAACAGAAACAACAACAACAACAACAAAGAAAATGGGGGGAAATGCATAACA
This sequence comes from Conus betulinus, assembly GCA_016801955.1. Lineage (NCBI taxonomy): Eukaryota > Metazoa > Mollusca > Gastropoda > Neogastropoda > Conidae > Conus > Conus betulinus. The sequence continues at coordinate 161,892 of JADBJO010001609.1, forward strand.
GTTCCTACACCCAAGGGTGCTGCTGTCGATCTGATTACAGAATTCACCCTTCCAAAAGCTGCGGTCCTTACAGGCTGTATTCCATCAGTGATTACGTCCCATGGACTAGCCTCTCTGATATCATCGCTGCATGGCCGACCTGGGTTTCAGAGCTGTTTTTCTTCTTCGGCACGACAGCATTCTTTATGCCCTGCTTCGTAGTCCTGTGGTAAGTGTCTTTTTTTCCCTTTGTCTACCCTGCCTTTGATTCTGATTGTAGCGCCACCATTATCAAAGGCAGGGACAGATGATTTCGTCTGGGAGCGGAAGCTGGCGGTTCCAGTTTCAATTTTTGAATATCTACATCGCGACCAGACGTGCAGAAGAGAGAGCAAAGATAGCAAAAGAGTAAAGGGGAAGTGAGGGGAGGGGGGAAGAAGGGGAAGGGAGAACTTCGAAATTCATTCCCCTTAAGCCAGAACGTGACTATCCAACGGAATTCACATGGTGTTAATCTTTATTGTCCTTTTCATATTGTTACAGTTTTGACGCAGTCTCCCTTACCCCCCCACCCCCACCTATATCTCCCACTCCTTGCTTTGAGTACGTTTTTTTTTTTTTCCAGTCATT
>JADBJO010001609.1:165000-167500 GCA_016801955.1 Conus betulinus
TTTCACTAGTACTGAGACCGTTGGATAATTATGTTAATATTCCATGAACAATGCTTTTTCTTATTCATTGGATATTTTATACAGGTTGAATGCTAGCAACTCTTCTAAGCATTTTTTCTCTCACATTTCTCTCCTGCAAAGCAGACAGAAGGAATATTCGCTGGGTGTTTTTCATGACTCTTAAAATAAGCAATAATTCTGAATGCTTTGCTGGAAAAGGGGCATGAAAGATGGTAAATGATAACAGTACCGAAGAACAATTACATAGCGACGTTTCCAGATAAATCATCTCGAGCAAGTTTGTTAAGTGTTCCCCCACCCTTCCTCTCTCTCTCTCTCTCTCTCTCTCTCTCTCTCTCTCTCTCTCTCTCTCTCTCTCTCTCTCTCTCTCAAAATAATTAAAATTGATCGAATGAAGCTGTACACGTACACACTTTTATAAGGGCCACTGACTTAAAAGAAGAAATATTACACACACACACACACACACACACACACACACACACACACACACACACACACACACATGTGTGTACACACACAGTGTGTGTGTGTGTGTGTGTGTTCACGGAGTTAAATTCAGGCATAAAGTGCATCTGGTAGGGTAAGGTGGGAGAAGAAAGGGAGTGGGGACAAAGATGGCACCAATGAGAGCAAGATAGATGAATGACTTGCACGCAGTCACCATACCTGACAGATTGTTTATGCTAGTTGTCTATATCTAAAAGTGTTCGCAAGTGTGACAATTGTCGGCGGCTTTCTTCCCCCACCAGCAGGCCAGAGACAGACAGTTCCTGCTGGCACGGGTCAATGACATGATCCAGCAAGGCAGCAGCTTCTAGGACTTAACTGGCGACAACATCGGAGGAAGCAAGCTGTGAAAGAGTACCGCACACACTTTGTGAACAGGGGCAACCGTGTGGCGTTGTATGGTGGTACACGATCATTGCCATTTATGGAGCGATAGGTGTAGGGCTTCTGTATCAGGGTCGTCAGAGAAAGCGACGAGAAAGTGTAATGTTTAAAGGTACGTTTCTTGTTGACATCTGATAACAACTACGGCGTCAGGTTACATATGAGTTTATAAAGTCTGTGGTGTAGAGGATTGCAGTATTAGATGACAGTAGACCATTATCATCATCATCATCAAATGACAGTAGATCGTCCGGAAGCTGTGACGGGAGTATTGGTCTTCAGGGATCTACACGTCCCGCCCTCAGTTAGGCTCTCGAGGATAGAGGGGATACAGCATCATCAGTCTAGTCCTTCTGTCTGTCCAAGACTTCTTGGTCTGACTCTGGAACGGGCACTTCCCACTGTGTCACGCGATTTGATGGTCTCGGGCAGGGAATGATAACAGCGTGTATGATCGCTGACTGTATGTCAGATTTCGGCATTAGACAACGATGAGGAGCGCTTCTAGTCTGCTAGCATATATGTTTAGTGGCTGTCCGCCTGTCTATGTTCATTGATGGAATCTGCTTCGGGGAAGCCGTTTGAAGCATCTGTTCTCAACGTGGGTTTTTTTTTTTTCATTTCCCAGATCTACCGTTAGTGTCCAGTTTTCGCATGCTTACTGTGATACAGGAGGATGGTAATCACTACTGACTTGTGCTGTATGGATTAATGTATTGCCTAAATGACGGATTGGGAGGGGGCGCGAAGAGGGTGGAGCGCAGGTCCCGGATTACACACAGTGCCTTCGATTCATGTCTGCTGTCATTACGCTGTTTTTGTTTTGATATGGGAGTGCGAGTTATCGTACTTTATTTTGTTAGTGTGTGGTATCCCTAGCCTCGTGTAAGATTTCTCATGTGTTGTCCACTCAGAAGCAGTCTGCGTTAGGTTTTTTTTTCCCCCGGTATGTATTGCATAGAATGATCGGGAACAAATAGCGTTGTGATAATCAGTCACAGACGACGTCACTCTCTCTGACGTTGTCTTTTGTGTGTGTGTTCTTTCTTTATTGTTGTTTGCAGTGGGTTTTTTCTGGCGTTTATTCACGTCTTTGTTCTTAAAATTTCTCGCAGCTTTTTTTGCTTGTGTGTTTGTTTTTCGCGGGGGGGGGGGGGGGGGGGTTGTTTGTTTTGTTTTTGCTTTTGTTGCAGTCTTTAACAAGCCAGCTTTTCTTATCCAGTTACTAGGTAAGACTCCAAATACTGTTAGGGTGAAAACTAGCCTGTCGTTATACGATGTCGGTTCGTTAGTTGGTTGGTTGATTGGTGTGTAACTCCTTTCTGCTGTGGTGACAACTCTGAAATAGCATTGTTAGACTGATACATTAAAAGAAAACTGACACTGAAACTTGCAACGAATTTACTGTTGATTGTCCTCATTTTTGTCATGTTTCTTTAATGCTGTGACCAAACAAATATGTGTTTTCCAGACTGAGTTTTGAAACTTGTTTGTTTATTTGTTTGATTTTTAGGGGAAGGTATGTTATCATGGAAGCAAATACAGGTGACTATGAGTTAAATCTTGAAGAGAAGCTCTACATAGT
>JADBJO010001609.1:175000-177500 GCA_016801955.1 Conus betulinus
GCTAGTCCGTGCTGTCCGGCGAACATTCTGACAGGGGACAGGTGGGGAAGTATCACCGGCAGACGGGTCTCTTGAATACATGTCACCGAGACGGCTCCTGTTTCCTTGGTACTTTAGGCGCCACTGTTCATACGTCAACATGCGTTAAAGCTCTTGATCGATGTTGACCGGTTCAGTCTTTTTGATTACAAATGTCAGCAGAGGGAGCGCGTCTTCATTTTCTCCAACAATCGATTGCAAGAACTTGAAAAGAAAATTAGGCCTTATCTTGTATAGAGCCTAATTGTCCCTATTGTTGTGTCGACATTTTTTTCCGAAAACGAGGCTTGTTTTGTCAGGAAGTAAGATGGCGACGACAGGAACGATGTTGATGGATTTCGTGACACAAAATGCTGTTGTTGTCTTTTTGGTGACTGTTCTTCTGGCAACAATCGTTGCATTCTCGGCGTATCATGTAGCACGTAAATATTTGCCATCAAGCACATACTCAGTGCGTGCTACTTCAGAAGTAGAAAACAGTTCCAGTCGCTCTCCGGAGACGCAGGAGTGTGATGCAAACATGGAAAAGGTAACTGAGTGTATATAACTGGGAGGATTTTTTTTCTCTCTCATCTTTATCTCGATGAGCTCCTGGTTGGTTGTATGGCAATCTGTGTGTGCATGCAAACACAGAACTTCCCATAAAGGCACTATTGTCCTGAACATGTATACTGCTTTTCCGTTACAACTTTTAAACATAATCACATCGATTGAAAGGCACCAATGTTCTGTGCGTTTCCTTCTTCAGAAATACTGCTGAGCAATTAAGTAGTAGTGATAATCAAATGCACGCAAGCAATTCTTGCATCGTTGTTATAATGATTTAGCAAAGAGTTGAACTCAAGCAAAATGAAAAAAAACAGTTGAGGGGTGATGAAGATACAAAAAATAGGAACATCAGATTTTTAAAATGTATTATAAATATGAAAGTCCTTCACTTATTATATGAGGGAACTCTTAAAGGCAAATCTCTTTATATTGTTTGTTGTTAGCCTTTTCAGTCAGTGGATCACACTCACCAGGAAGGCACAGCTGACTGTAATTGTGCTCTTGGCATCAAATAGAGACACACCACAGTCCATAATTCTGTGGTGTTCTCACCACCAAGGGATTAAAAAAAAGAGTCTAACAGCAACCCCAAAGCAGCCAGCGAAGGGAATTAAATGAAACGAAACAAAAGTGTGGAGAGGAGGAAAAAAGTTGCTGAAAAAGTAAAAACATTATGCAAGCAGTATAAAATGAAGAGGACAATCTTTTAGCCTATGCTTAAGGATCCATTCAAGGATGCAAGGGAGATCAAAAGATATGGAACAGTCTGAGTGGTCAGCTCTGCTGTTCAATAACCCAAGCATTGTCAGCAGCTAAGAATTGTGCAGAACAACCTTTACTTGGATCTCCTAAGAGATGCAATCTCCTAGTACCTACTGATTGACCAAACAATGTAATGCTGGGTAATTTAGTACCAGAAATACTGAGCATGATACATGTGTTTGGATAGGGCTGCTCTAGAATGAAGTATCAACTAGGATCAGAAGAACTGGATATGTTGTCATTTGTCTCTTTCTGTTAAACTATGTGTGTTGTGTGTTATGTGTATACATGTCCTCTGTGTTTGTGTGATTAAGGTAATAGGTTTTGGAGGGGGGAGGGATGTCAGCAGAAGCAGTGAGTGAAAGAGAGAGAGATACAGCCACAGAAAGTCTTGTTGCTATTATATCTTAAAGATACAGCATACATTTTTTATTTGGAAGTTGACTCTGAAGTTGAGATGGATGGTTTAGCATCTGAATTGTCTCATTCAGCCGTCCAGCTTCACTGTTACTAGGCTTTCAGTCCCACATTGTTTTAAGCTTGTGTTAGATGCACTGTGTATGATGTGTTTGTCAGGAAATGTACTGAAGATCTCTTGATTTTACAGACTGCGCCAAGTGATTACTAGTACCACTACACTACAGGATCATACAGGTCTTTCACAGTTTGTGATTTTTTTTTTTTTTAAGGGCATAACTTTTTGTCTCTGAAAGTTACAGAAAAAGCCAAGGTCTCATTAAAAAGTCTTTGAATTTCATTCAAACGGTTTGAGATCTAATTAGCAAATATGGAAGTGAAGGAGACAGAAAGCTAGGGAAAAGAAAAGACTGCATGTTTGCCTTGACAGCCTGCTGACAGAAAGGGACAGTTCATTTCATGTTCAGCATGACTACAACAATTACACTGTTCTTGGAAACTGTATCAGTAAGTGAGTAACAGGAAATGATTTCATCAGTTTAGGTATGTTCAAACTGATATAATAATAATAGCCAAGGTAGTTTGAGATATGTCAGTTTATTCCGGACTGTGCAACAGCTTGAAGCAACAAATCAGCAAAATAGTTTAAACAAGAAGGTTAGCATGAAGGTTTAAATAATATAATGATATGCATTAAAATTATTGATCAGCAATACACCTGCAACATCAGTTT
>JADBJO010001609.1:182500-192500 GCA_016801955.1 Conus betulinus
TAACATTCATGAAAATGAATAGCATTAAGAAATATTTTATATTTAGGCATTAATGATTTTTGTTACCCAGTGTTCCCAGTTTCCTTCCCTTTCCTCTGTCTGCAGCTCTGTTAACAAATTAAGACCACAGCAGCAATGTCTCTGTCTTTGTCTGTGTGTGAGTGACTGCGTGTGTGTGTGTGTGTGTGTGTGTGTGTGTGTGTGTGTGTGTGTGTGTGTGTGCACTCATGCATGCATGCACGTGTGTGTTAAATGTTTTCTGGAAGTACACAAGTACAATTATGAATGGTGGATGATAGATTCATAAGTGTACCTAAGAAGGAATCATAGCAGAATGTTCTTTCCATATTGTTTCTTAACACCTCTCTCCAAGTCCACACACTTATTCCAGTGATTTGATCTCTTTGCACAAAAAAGGGGATATCTTTGGTCTCAAAAAATGCTCCCACAGCAGCATGACAACATTGTGCATCCAGAAATGCCTTCCAGCTGGCACCTTCTGACGGTCTGAGAAAACATGAAGGTCAGATAGTGCCGAGTCAGGGGAATAAGATAGGTGATCAATGATCTGGAAGCTGCAGTTTTGCGTTGTTTCCACTGGAGGGCTGATCTGTGATGGGCTGCATTGTCTTTGTGAAACAACACCCCTTTGGTCAGCGTTGCACACATTTAGTGACAAGACTGTCCCACAGATGCCTCAGCAATGCTGCATATTCTTCAATAATGGTTTGGACCTTTCAAGAAAGTCCACCTACCGAACTCCTTCAGCATCACAGAATGGGCTGATTTGTGATGGGCTGCATTGTCTTTGTGAAACAAACACCCCTTTGGTCAGCGTTGCACACATTTAGCGACAAGACTGTCCCACAGGTGCCTCAGCAATGCTGCATAATATTCTTCAATAATGGTTTGGACCTTTCAAGAAAGTCCACCTACCGAACTCCTTCAGCATCACAGAATACAGAAGCCATCACTTCACCAGCTTGCTGGATGACCTTGACCTTCATTGGCAGGGAAGAATTAAAGAGCTTCCAGTTTCACTGCTTAGACTATTCCTTTGACTCTGTGTGAACAGAAAAGTGATGGATCTGTGTCTCATCCTTTGTGACTAATCTTGCAAAGAAGTTAAAGGGATCTGTTCAGAAAGGAGTAAGTTGTGAGACATGTCCAATCTGAAGCGTTTTAGTTCTTCAGTCAAAAGCTTTGGTATCCACCTTCACAACCTTCCTCATGGCCAAATCTTAAGACAGAATTCCATGCAGTGTTTAGTGCAATTTGCCAAGTTTGAAGCAATGTGTGTGATGGATAGTCGCCTGTCAGCCATTACAAGTTTCCTTGTGTGGTCAACATTATCGTGGCACTCAGTGGCCTCCCAAGACGTAGTTCTTCTTCAGGCTTTGTCTCCCACTTCTAAATTCAACCGCCTAAATTTTCACAGTTTAGTATGAAAGGGAATCCTTCCCATCAGTTTTTATGAATTCTCTGGGTGCTCAATCCCTTTCTCTTGCAAATATTGAATCACTCCCGAATATTGAATGTTCTCCATTATGGAAATCTTGGAAAATGAAGTGTTGTTGATCACTTCGAAGGCCTTTGATATCACATTACAACTAATGTGACAGCATGCACCAAATTTTGTGTCACTGTCCAAGGAGTATGTGCAATTATGTGCCAAACATTGTGAGTGTAGCTCATATCCTTCAGAGGTAGGCCAAGAATTTATCATCAATCCTCATATTCCCTGATTCATCATCATCATCACCTATTACCCCTTCTGGGGTATAGGCCACCAACCAAGGACCTCCAGGCATCTTTGTCCTGGGCTCTTTTCTCCAGCTGGTTCAAAGTCATCCCCTGAATGTGATGTTTGTAATCCTGCACACTGTAGTCTCGAGCTGATGTGGTGTAGTATATGTGGACTAGTCTGCACTTGGTGACACCCTCTTGATGAAACAGAAACTGATTGTTGGCTGATTATGGTTTTCCTCCCCTGAAATACCATGTTAATTTTTAAGGTTTTTCACATGTAAATAGTGTGTGCATATATGTATGTGTGTGTGTGCATAGTTCTGGTTATTTATTTGAGAAGCACCAGAAACAGATTTTCTGGATTGGTGCTCTTGGTCTCCTCTGTCTTTACTAATGTTTTTGGTTATATGGAAGCATATCAAATATTAACAGTTCATCAAAATGTGTGGCTTTGACCCAGTCTTAGACAATTAACAGCTATGTTCTTTCTTTTCTCAGCTGATGAGTACAGTAGGCAGTATATATTTTTGTATCCCATATACATTTTACAAATTGAAAATCACATTTTTTGTCACTTTTTTTGTTTGCACTTCAAACTAAGTTTTTGTAATGCAATAATGCATGGTTGATCTACTGTCTGTTTTAAAATCAAATTCTTTAAGTGCTGTTACCAGTCCTCTGTATATTTGTAGTTCTTGTTCTTTGGTAACTTTGTTCTCATCTTCATCTTCATTCTGTTTTTCTTTATTCTTTTTATTCTTCTTATGTGTGTAAACAAAGTAAGTGTAAGCATGTAGATTATATATTTTGCTTCCAGCCTTGTGACTATTAAGTGTGAAAAATGTTTTTGTGTGTGTGTGTGTGTGTTTTTGTTGTTTTTTTTTTTTTTTGCTTCATGTGAAAAACATTTTACAGCAAGAACAAAAATGTACCTCCTGCATTTTTTTCTTTAGTTGCTCTAAAACCATAAAAATCAGATTGTTACTGTTACAGTAAACACAGGAGGCTGAGAGCAAAATACCAGTGTGAATCTCTTGGTGCACATGACAAATTACCAGTGTGAATCTCTCAGTGCACATGACAGTCTTCAAGCCAAGGATGTGCCCATGGCGTGAAGTCATTAAAGGTTGAGGTGGATCAAAGAGGGTGGGAGTGGACGGATGGTGGCTGAAGAGGTTCTGAAACTTCCATCCTCTTTTTATTTCCAACTGTTGATGGGGGAAAAAAAATCTTCTTTTTTTCTTTTTTTTGACAAAGAAAGGGAAAACTTAACAGAAATAAACAAACAAACACGGATCAGCCAACCAACTATTGTACTGACGTCCAGACTCAACACCCTCTGTTTTTTTTTTCAGCATGATTTGTTCCCGTCCCTGCCCCCTCTCCATCCCTCCCCACCTTGCTTTTTCTTGCTCCTCCTCCATCCCCCTTCTCACCTGTGTTGTTTAGAAGTTCATGTCTATTTATCAGCAGTCCAGGCTCTCAACTTCTTTTTTTATCAAAAAAAAAAAGAAAGAAAGAAAGAAAAAGAAAAAAGATTGAACTAAACCCCCACTTTCCATTGAACGGAAATCATCAGTGGAATGTGGACTTCCCTTAGCTGCAGGTATCAGGTAGATGATGTGTTGTCTGTGAAGCATGAGGAGTAATACTAACAAGCTTCACACACATGACTATTCCTAGATAATGCAGAAGCATTACAAGTATTAACTTAAGCAGTCACCTGCAGACCACTTTCAGAAAAGGCTTTTTCATTAAACAACATTTTATCCAGAAATTCTGTGATAGCATTACCTCGATTCTACCATTTCTCTGATTTTTCTTTTTTTTTCTTTTTTTTTTTTTTGGTTGTTGTTGTTGTTGGTTGATTTATTTGTCCTGCCTGTGATTTGTTTTCCTTTTATGTTTTCCCTAGAATCTCTTGTTAATTGTCTCCCACTAAGTCTGTCAATATTTGACACCCACAAAATGTGAACTGCTCATTATATGTTTTGGGAATTGTTTGTATGCACGCGTTCTAAGTATTATACCAATTACAGTATCATTTTCTTGTTATGTTTCCATGAGAAAATTTTTAGCAGACATTCTTCTTTGTTGTTTACATATGACAAAACTTGATTAAACCAAGAAATGCACCCATTGTTTTTTTTGTTGTTTTTTTAGCATATGAAGTGTTAGATCGTTTTGGCTATTCTCATGTGCTAACACTCAACTAGGGGCTTTGATCTGCAGAAGAAAGCTTCTAAAAGTACTTTTTTCTTAAAATCAGATTTTTTTTCTCTCCGATGCACAGCCCCATGGTGATCAGTAGATATCAGTGTTAGAGTTTCAGGGACCAAACTCATTATCCCATCCTCCGCTTTGCCATTTTCTTTGTTATTTTACAGCGTCGGTGATATGGTGTTCATAGTGAAAAACATTTCTGCATAAGAAAATTGACACTAGTTATCAGTGTGTTAATGTGTGTGAGAACTTGTATGTTAAACAAAGATGGAAGACAAAACAGATGTGTGAAGATACACAAACTTACAGCAGGGCAGCTGTTTGTGAAAATAAACATTGTGTGGCAGAGAGACCGGTGAGTGATAGAAAAAAATGAAAAGGAAAGAAACATTATTTGCTGATCTTCATAACACACACACACACACACACACACACACACACACACACACAATAATTAATGAGATGATCTCATGAGAAAAAAAGAACAGACATGTTACAGTGTAAATAAAACTGAACTTGGTGCATAATGTGTTGTAGCTGACCTGAAATGAAATGATGAATAAAGACACAGTTATGGGTATTGATGCCTGTGTGTATGTAAAAGGTGTGTTAAAGACACAAATGGTTTGTCAGTGTTCAATTGCTATCACTATTCTCTGCTGCATTTAGTGTATGGACAGAGAAGTATTTGTAAGTGTGTGTGTAGGTGTGTGTTCTTCAGTTTAACTTTTGCTCTAAGTCAGAAATGGGCACAGGAGTAGGACACAGCAACAAGTGGGAGTGGAATGGATGCAAGGGAGTGGGTGGGGGAGTGTGCACGTGGCTGGGGGTGATGGGGGGCATATGCATGAATTTGTGTGCTCTGTGTGTGTGTCTGCTTCTACATTTGTGTATACATGTTTATTGTCCGTACATATTTACAACAACAACAACAAAATGATGATGGAAAACATGGTCAGTAAGCTGAATACTAACATATGCTCAAAGATTAAAGAAAGATTGAAGAATAATGCCGTAAATTTGGAGTATTTTTCCATAACGTTTATACCAACTTGTGCATAAGTTACAGTCTGTTAATTTGTCTGTCTTATGGAAAACATGCCTATACAGCAGCATCAGCAATCGGGGGACGTATTCCTGCTATACCCTGTTTGCTAAAGACATCCCACAGTGAGCCAGATCAAAAGATCATGAAGAACTCAAATCCAGAATTCCTCCCACATGCTTAACTCAATGTGTGTGCTGGTTTGTTGTCTTCCAACTGGCACTTTCAGCTTATTTACCCATGGCTGAAACATTGATGATCGGAAAGCTGTGTGCAACACACCAACACAATTAGTCGTGGCATATGATGAATATAATTACTTCATGACTGAGGCCACCCGTACATGACTCAATACTTAAAGGTTTCTGACAAACTACCTAAGTGTTTTGTTGCAAATATCCTGTACTTTCCATCACCATTTGTTATGACTTACAAGTACAATATTTAAAGGCATCCCAAACTCGTCTGAAATAGTATTCACAGTGGTGATTGAGTGGATCGTTTGTTTGTCTGTCACAAGCTATCAGCGGGGGGCATATGCAGGTGTTAATTCTGATGAAAGATTTACATGCGTCTGTGTCTTCAACGACCAGATGAGTTATTGATTGCTTCCACATTTGTGGTAGAGCATGTTAGTGTCCTGGTTATGTAATTCAGCAACAGTCACAATGGGCCTCTGCCCTCCTATGATATTTGTTCCTGCCTATGTGTCTGAATCCAGATGGGAACTATTCCAAAACATCAACATCCCTGGGGACGAGTCCTCAAGATTAGAGTGGAAAAGGTTGCCTTGGTAATGAATAGTGCGATCAAGATTGGAGTAGGGTATATGAATTTACATGATGAAAGGAAGAATTGGGTATACATTCTCTTTGTTGGAGAGGCATGACTCAACATAATTGCTCCAGTGGGCAGGCCCTACTGGTGTCAGGCTGGGTTGTCTGAAATCCATGCCCACATGGTTATCACAAACTACTACACAGCTTTAAGCTTACCCACGATTACTGGCATCAAAATTACCAATGATGCTTGTTTTTGAGAAAAAGAACAACCAAGTGAAATAACAATAAACTTGTTTCATACAGAGTTAGCTGCTCTGAGAATGATAATTTGAATAAAGCACATAGCTATGGAACAATCCCTTCTTCATGTGCAAGCACACACGACACCATGTTCCACTCAAATCAGAATCTGGTTCAATTGCATCACTATTCTCTGCACTGTATGGACAGAGAAGTATTTGTAAGTGTGTGTGTAGGTGTGTGTTCTTCAGTTTAACTTTTGCTCTAAGTCAGAATGGGCACAGGAGTAAGGACACAGCAACAAGTGGGAGTGGAATGGATGCAAGGGAGTGGGTGGGGGAGTGTGCACGTGGGCTGGGGTGATGGGGGGCATATGCATGAATTTGTGTGCTCTGTGTGTGTGTCTGCTTCTTCTACATTTGTGTATACATGTTATGTCCGTACAATATTTACAACAACAACAACACAAAATGATGATGGAAAAACATGGTCAGTAAGCTGAATACTAACATATGCTCAAAGATTAAAGAAAGATTGAAGAATAATGCCTTAAATTTGGAGTATTTCCAATACGTTTATTTTGTTAGACAAGACATCTTTAACATAAGTTACAGTCTGCAGGCCTCTGCAATATTTTGTCTGCCAATTCTGCCAAAGGAAACATGCCTATACAGCAGCATCAGCAATCGGGGACGATTCCTGGCTATACCCTTTTGCTAAAGACATCCCAGTGGTACTTCACAGAGCCAGATCAAGCACATGAGCTAAGAACTCCATTCTCTTGATGCCCATGTACTCAATCCAGAATTCCTCCACATGTCACTACTCGGTGTGTGTGCTGGGTTTGTCTTCCAAACTGCACACGGCCTTTAAGCTTACCCATGGCTGAAACATTAGCTGGATCAGAAGATGCCAGCTGACAGGATCAATGCAACACAACCAAGAAACAATTAGTCGTGGATGATATGAAGAATATAATTACTTATGACTGAAGGCCACCCAGACATGACACAAAGACCTTCCACTGCACACAAGTCTTCAGTCCAATGCATTATGCATTTTTTTTTTTTTACCTGTATAAGTTTTCTTGTCCACAAAAGCCTCTTTGTTGCCAGCTAGGTTACACAAAAAGAAAAATCTGTTAACTATGATTAATTCATCACTCTCTCTGTCTCTCTCCCTTTGCCACATATGGATTCCATTCTTCTTAAAGGCCATAGCAAAACAGGACTCGTCATGAGAATAGTATTTCAGCATAAGGTGATTTGAGTGATAGTTTGTTCTTCAAGGTTGTCAAATGTGATCAGTCAAATCTTCAAATTACACAGCCAATCTTCATCATTATCAGCGAAGTGAGAGCTTGTTATTTCTGCCACAACCAGCTGTTTGAGCTCCAGGTGTTACTTCTGATGAAGAGGGGATCGAGTAGGGCTGTACTGGTTTCTTCCACGCCAGATGAGTTATGATTGCTCTTCACATTAGTTGGTGATTGGGATGGTCTGGTTGAGCAATGTTGTGCCTCCTGTGGTTTTCAAATTTGCCCACTTGGTGAGCAGAATGCCTCAGTCAGTTTTGGAAGTGGGTTGAGTTGCCTCCTATGATTTTTCAAACTCACCTACTTGGTTGGAGGGGTGTCTCAATCAGTTTAGAGATGGGTAAACTAGCCCTCCTATGGTTTTCAAACTCACCCGCCTGATTGGCAAAGTGCTTCATTCAGTTTAGAGATGGACAGAGGTAGCCTATGGTATTCATGCTCATCTACTTGGCCGCCGAGTGCCTCGATCAGTTTAGATATGGGTAGAGGTAGGGTATATCTCGCATACAATTTAGAGATGGGTAGAGATTGGGTATTTCTCAAAATGTGTGCCTATTGAATGAGCTGTGGGAGAGGGTTGATGCAGGTATTGGTTTGCAGTTTGCACAATTCTAGGTTCCCATCTATATGGGTTGCTGGAAACCAGGGAGAAGAGTTGGTCATTGTTTAAAGCAGACAGCCTGGTGGTTCTGAACACGGTTGTTTATGGAAGCACGCCAACATCCACCCTGCAGGCAGGATTGATACTGGGGGATTCTCACTGGAGCCCACATGGTTGCCAATCAAACAAGATCTTGATTCTCCATTTCTGTTTTTTTATTAATGTATATTTATTTGATATTGTATAAAAAAAGGAAGAAAATAGAAGATGATAATTAAACAGACACTACAAATGCTGCATCAAAATGTAAACATGAGAGGCAATGTGCTTGTTTCAACTGACATGACATAATTTAAAACAAAATGGCAGGTATCTCTGACATAACATTATATCTTTGTTTCGTACATGGAGTGTGCATTGACATTGAGAATCCCTAAGCAGACGTCCCATCATGCCATATTTGCGATAAATTAATGAGGAATAGAAAGAATAAAAAATCAATGCACATTCTTATTAGTGCACACAAGCACACACAGACACCTCTCTCTCTCTCTCTCTCTCTCTCTCTCTCTCTCTCTCTCTCTCCAAAGAAGCCCTCTCTCCACCCTGCCATCCTTACACACACACACACACACACACACACACACACAAACACACACACACACATTCAAGCACACACACACACACACACACACACACACACACACACACACACACACATTCACATCACAAAATATACACACACTCATGCACACACATGCACATATGTGTAAAGCTCTCCCATGACCCCCTATCCTTAGACACAGACACACACACATACACACACTTACGCCTGCTTGTACACACACACACACACACACACACACACGCATCTGAAACTATGATTACATAGACTCGATTGTTTACGCATGCAAGTCAAAAAGTGGAGGGAAAATTTTATTTATATATATATATATATATATATAATTGACTAATAAATTCCAAGGATAAGTAACCGAGCACCATTCCAGCAACTTACAGAGCAGTTTGGTGTTGCAAAGACTGCAAGAAATATTCACTTGCACTTATGTCTTTGAGTGAAGAAATAGGGGGAGATAAGCATTCATATCTGCAGTGGCAGATAATTCTGCCTAACAAACATTTATCAACAGATGTCTGCGAAACATTGTGAACATCAGATGGCCAGGTGTTATTGCCAACACAGAACTGTGGAACAAGACCAAGCAAGTTCCAATAGAATTAGAAATCAGAAAACGGAAGTGGGGATGGATTGGCCACACCCTTAGAAAGTCTCCATCCAACATCGCAAGACAGCCCTTGAATGGAACCCTGAGGCAAGAGAAAAGTGGGAAGACCAAGACAGACATGGCGGAGTACCGACGCAGAAGTGAAGGCCGCCGGAATGACGTGGGCCGAGCTGAAGAGGATCTCCCGAAATCGTCCGCTGGAAGAGTGTGGTTGCGGCCCTATGTTCCCCAGGGAATTCAGAGGTCAAGTAAGTCAACTAACAGTATGTGCTTGAGAGGGTGAGTGGGGAATAATGAATGCTTCTCAAATGAGTCTTCAGCAAGCTTGTAGTCTCCAAGGAGGAGACACTCTCCAATGGGGAGGAAACTCACTAACACATAACTCCTGGTCAGATACCGGTGTGTGTGTGTGTGTGTGTATATATATATATATATATATATATATATATATATATATATATATGTGTGTGTGTGTGTGTGTGTGTGTGTGTGTAAAAGTAGGGAAATCTCAATTATGGAATTAGATTTACACAAACAAATAGATGCTCACAGTGGATTTATTCATCATCATAATCTTGTCATCAGACAGCCAAACATATATTATCAGCACTCCCACCCCAACCTCCACCCTCACCCCCACCCTCGAAAGAAGGAAGAAGAATCTGAAGGCAGGAAATAAATAAATTGGCAGAGGTACATGTTTTGGAAAGTGCAGTTGAACAGGGAGTTCTGACCGACGTTTATATCCTTTTTGGCCTCGATTCTAGTGTTAGGCTGGCCGCTTCTACAGCCTCAGGC
>JADBJO010001609.1:207500-277500 GCA_016801955.1 Conus betulinus
GTTGTTCTGAACGGTTGAGAGAAAAGAGAATTTCAGAGTTGTCAGATGGGATTTGATTGGTCACTGCCACTGATACGATATTGTCCTCAGAGTTGCAAGAGATGAGCTTATCAGGAATATGTGTCTGGATGTTTTGGTTGGTTCAGTGACACGTGAGAAAGAGAGAGATTGAACAGAGGGAGGCATACTGTCTTGTTATTGGGATAAGGCTGGTTGTCGAAGTGAAGGTTGGTATTTCCAGGTATGATCAGCTTACACAGGGGCAAAAAAATGATGTAGAAGTGATTGAAACATTCTGTGAAACAGTGAGATTTTAAGTTGTTTTGATAGTTTTGAGAAATGGCCGTACGCACAGCATGATACAACTGAAGGACCTGGGATACTGAGAATACGTTTGAGAGTTTCATAAGAATCATTACCCAGTCAGATGTGCCAACAATGGATAACATTTGTTTTAAAGTACAAATCACAGACTTGTTTTCATCCATCATCCCAAGAGTAAACAGAAAATGAAGAGCTTCCAGCCTTACAAAAATTCAGACTGGTTTTCCACCATATTTATTTTTGGTAAGATCCAGTATAATTTCATCTAGAACTTACTGCACTGTAACAGTAGTTCACTAGCTCATGGTATCAAAAGAAAAAATTAAAAAGAAGAAAAATAACTGTAAGTGTTCTCCATGTAATTATTATTTGTACATGGAACAAGGCTGAATGTGTTAGATTGAATGCAGAGTGACACCACACCTCAGGTTGGATGCAGGCAGGCCTTATATGTCAGTGACAGACAGAAGAGTTAATATCAGGGGATTTACAGCAATTTGTAATGAATCATGGCTACATATTTATAAGCAGTTGTACTATTTTTTGTTTCAAGATTATGCATGATCTAGGCTGTGTACATCGATGAACATATTTCATATTAAAATTTAGAATGCAGAGTGACACCACACCTCAGGTTGGATGCAGGCAGGCCTTATATGTCAGTGACAGACAGAAAGAGTTAATATCAGGGGATTTACAGCAATTTTAATGAATCATGGCTACATATTTATAAGCAGTTGTACTTTTTTTTTTGTTTCAAGATTATGCATGATCTAGGCTGTGTACATCAATGAACATATTTCATTTTAAAATTTAGATGGTATTTTCCAGTTTGTTGGCTTTTACTTTTAGCTTGCAAAGCAATGTTTAATATTTATAGTTTTAACCATTTTTCAGTTTGCTTTGTTATTGTTGTTGTTCTTGTTTTTTAGAGACAGATTCCATGATGTGACATTTGTATTCATGTATATTTGAATTTATGATAGTTTGTATGATTACTATTTACAGAATAAGTTGCTATCATCTGTATCTATTTTGCATGGTCAGATAGGTAGATAGATAGATAGATAGATAGATACCGGTTTGCGGCTGAAAAATAGCCTGTCAGCTACTTTCTTTGGTTATTCAGGACTTTCAGTTTGTGATGTTTATATATAATTTATGAAGATGTTTTTCATATTTTGTATGTAAATTATATGCATTAATCAAATGTCTGAAAATAGTTGTAACTAAACACAGTTTCACATTAACTCTGTGTGTGTGTGTGTGTGTGTGTGTGTGTGTGTGTGTGTGTGTGTGTGTGTGTGTGTGTTTACTTGTTTCAGTTTCTGGTGGTTACTGTGATTGCATTTCTGATCCAAGTCTCCATTGGCATTATAGCATTCATATACAGAGAAAGGGTGAGTTGTTAGTTTTTAGACCACAAATTGAAAACTTTTTTGATGATTAATCCCTGCCAACAAAACTGAATCCAAACATTTGTGGATGTAAAAGGTGTTCTGATAGTATTTCACTGACATCTGAAAATTTAAATGTGATTTGCCTGTCAGAAAATATCAAATTCATACACAAAGGTTTTTGACTAGAACTTAACACTCTAGAATAGTGAGTTTATGACCAGGTTCCATTGACATAAAGTGCCTTCCAGCTTCCACTTACCAGAACCATGGCACAAGCCATTCCCACCCACACCCGTAGTCATAAGTAGGCAGATTTTTTTTTTTTTTCTTTTTTTAACAACAAAACTTTGACAGTAAAACTGCTGATGTACATGGTGACATGTGAAATCAGGACAGATGTCTAAAAATGTCTGTCTGTTGATTGGGGAGCTTGTGTGTGTGGCTGGGGGATATTGAACTATTCTGCTTGGCAGAGCATTTAGGACATTCCTGAGCATGTATTGAACCGTCAGGTAAGTGCTGAGGGTTGTGTAAAGCATTGCAGCTAAATGTGCCACTAATTGCAGCATTCCCCCAGTAGACACTAAGACAGCATCTTCTCTTGATCTGGTTTCTGTTTTCTTCTGTTTAAACTGGAAACCCCAAGTGTTGAATTTGGAGTGCTGTATATTTATCCATAGATTGATGCTGGCTGCCCTCCTCAAGGAATAATACTTACACGGTTTATGCTCCCTCTTGCACACTAATTGAATTATATTTTTTCTTTCTTTAAGGAAACATTTTGTTGGAACCTAGGATGTCTTCCCAAATTTTTTTCCCACCTGTTCTGCATTCTACCAGGTCACTGCTCTCCCCCCCCCCCCCCCCCCCCCCCCACCCACCACCCCTCCTAACCTGCCTTTCCCACCAAACCCCATTTCACTGCCCCCTGTTCCCCCCATCCTTTCTTTACCACTTCAAGCCCTTCTGCCCTGCCAGTCATACTCGGGTTTTAATGTCTACACCCACCGAGTTAATGTGGCAGATAGAGTTAATCATCGGTGAAGAGTAGGTAAATAATTTATCTTGCTGTGCACTTCTGCCATCAGAACAACAAATTGAGACGAGCAGGATTCCCCAGTTTTCCAGCTGTTTATATTGTGTCATGTACTTATTTTCCCCCAAGTCTATGTGTTTACCAGGAAATTAACTGCGTTAGCTGTCAGGATGCAAGAAGGGAGTTTTATATCAGATGAATTACAGGTTGCATAATCATTTTAGACAGTAAGCTAGATGCAGATAGACATGCAGGCTGACAAGCAGTTAAACAAACTGACAGATGAGCACATTGACAGGCATGTAAATAGAGGGAAGGACAGACATGTCCTGAGGTAGACAGACACTCATGAGCAAACCGACAGGCAGTAGGGTAGATGGACAGTTGGATGAATTTATTGGTAGTTAGGTAGAAAGAGAGGCAGATGGATAGACAGGCAGATGGATGTCTGTCTTAATCAACAACCTTCACTATATTTGTTTTTCTTTCTTTGACTGTGTGTTTCTTTCAAGATAACAGGTTTTGCTTGAGTTTGGAAAGTTGGAGGAGTGGAGGGTGGTTGGGGGGGTGGGGGAGGGGAGGTGGGGGGGGGTAAGGGGAGTGGGGAGGGAGCATGATCTGGGTGTGGGAGTGGGGGATATTTTTTTTGCTTTTTTTTTTTCTTTTCAGTGTTCTTTCTTCTGTGGCATTACTTTGATACAAATCCCAACCACACCCAGATTTGCGCGCCTTCGCAGACCTAGCACCTGCAGCAGTCCAGAGGGAGCAGTCGTCGGTATTATCTCATCATGGGCAACCCACCAAAGTAGACTTTGCTCCTTCACAGCATCACTTCAGTGCTGTTGAGTGATGCCTGTTCTGATCCAACAAACGCAGGATACCACTTTTTAAAGCCATAGAGTTTTGACAGAAATGACTTGCTCATGGAACCTGTGTGAGTGAACACCTCTCCTCTCCCTCCCCTTTCTGGTAGAAGCACCACCAGCCCATCCAACAACATCTTTCAAAAGTTGAGAGTAGGTCAAGAAGGAGCACAGTATTTGATATATATATATATTTTTTTAATGATAATCAGTGAGACAAAGGACGATGAACATGATGCTGTAAAGTTTCATTCTGTCAGATACTTTGTAAGAGGGCTGTACCCTATGCTTCCTTTCATTAAAAAAAAAAAAAAAAAAATATCCAGGCATCGACCAGGTCTGAGGAATACAGACACCTGCAGTATTAGGTGAGAAATTTGAGCATCAGTTGTAAAGATACATCCATTAAGTGGGTGAAACTCAGCTGTGTGGTGCCAGTCTTCCCGTTTCCCGTTGCTGTTAGACACTAAACTCTGGATAGAAGCCAGCAGGGGGCTCCCCAGATCCTACAAGTAAATGCCTCTGGTGGGAATCAAACCCATGACTTCTCAGCCAATGAATCTGTGATGCTTACCACTGCACCAAGACACAGGCCTTTATTTATTTATTTTTTTTTCTTTTTCTCTGATGTTGAAACATGTTTCATATCTGGCATTGTTCCAGTTTGCAAAGCCTGGGGGACAAGACGTTTAATGATTTAGGGAAAAAACCCATTGTGGCTGGTCTGGGTGGGGCTAGATTTTACTGAACCAGCAGAATTGTATTGATCTGAACTCATCTGAGCCGCAGCCAGAGAGTACTCTGGGAGGCTTCCAACCAGTCCTACTCTCCTGCCAAACAGTAATGGGGGGGGGGGGGGGGGGGGGGGGGAATGTAGTATTGATGCATGCTTTTAGGAAAATGAATTGATTGATGATGGAGGATTCAGTTTTTTTTTTTCTTTTAAGTTTGAATTAAACCAGGCTGTGTAAAAATTACTTGATTTTCTATTTTTGCTTTTTTTTTGTTCACCTGTTGGACTGTGTACTGATTCAACAGAGAGAAAGTATAGTGGGCTTGGTCTGAACTGTGTCTCTGTTTTAAACTGTCAGTCTGAACTGTGTCTCTGTTTTAAACTGTCAGTCTATTCTTGGGGCTTTGTCAATCTATTGGGCTTTTATCTCTACACTGTTATACAGTAAGAAAGTGGAATTCTCACTGTGGCTTTCTGAATTGTTGAAGTTATGGTATTGTTTCTCCAGACCGGCAGTAGTTTGTTCAGATTTTCTTCAGTCAGGCATCATGCTGTTCAACTTTATTTGAAAAAAAAGTTACATTGGTGTATGTGCTTTCTTTTGTCCACTAGTCTGCAGAATTGTAAGCTTCAGGGTCCCAGCATTCCTTGTGGCTGGCTGTAAGACAAAACTGTACATTTGACTGGAGAATGGTTAAGGTCTTGCAGGTCCTCGGAGGTCTGTGTTTATGAAAGCTGGTCCTTGCATAGCCTAGAAGGGCGTAAAAGATTGTATTTCTGTCAGGTACAAAAAATTTGAGTCATATTTCTTGCCTTTGTAAGGATCACACATGGATGGTTCAGTGGATGGTACAATTGCAGAATAAAAGATACAGAAAGAATATATTTGATAAGTGAAAATGAAAATTGGCCTGTATCAAGTGAAAATGAAAATTGGCCTTTATCATGTACTGTAAAATATACATATTACAAGCGTGCGCATGTGTTTTGAATGACAGTTAGCACTTGAGAGAACATAGTTCGTCCTTATAAATGCATATGAAGATTTCATGAGGTCCTTAGAAGGTTTCTGGTTTGGGAGGGGAAAGGATATTGGATGTCATGAAAATACATAGTATTACTGCCAGCTTAATGACAAAAGAACAAAAACTCTGGAAAAAGTAACAGAGAAAAATGTGTAGGTAAACAAGTTTCTGGTAAGCATAGACATATCCAAGAAAGGAGTGAAAAGACCAAAAGGGATGAATGGTGAAGGAATGGTCTAGGGAGATGTGAATAGAAAGAAAAGGAGATTTAACCCCATGACTGCTGAGCCAGAATGACAGCAGATCATTGTGAATGGAAGGACAGGAACCATGCTTTGCATCCATGTTTTAAAGTGTGTACGATTCACCTAGATAAACTGATGCTGTCCCATGTCAAAGATCAAGATGAACATTGGTGCCTGATATCTTGATCTGTTCACCATATCCCACAAGGATGTTATATTATGAGTGAGTACAAGCCTTCAGTAACATGATATGGGATCCACGGAAACTGCTTATGAAGAGTACAGTTTACTGTGACACACTTTATCAGATTTTGATCCCTGATATCTTTACAGAAATTGCAAAGGACACGCATTTTTCATTTAAACCCTCTTGCATTCGCATTTTCCAGCCTAGAACTGCTCCTAGTATTCGTATTGTTTTTGAGAAATTTACCCTAAAGCTCACCTACTGCCTTGAAAGGCTGTAGTGGACAAAGTTTCCACTGCAATGCTGTCAAATTTAGTATGCAAAATCCTAATACATCATATTTCATAATGCAGAGATGTCGCATGTTTGGAATGCATGTTGGTGTCATTGTCACCCTGTTTGTCACAAAAAAATGGGACATCAAACGTTGACAATGTTACTATGATACACCAGACAGACAATAACATGGTCGGCATGCATTTGTTAGTATAAATCATCAAAGGGTGGCCTACCTCAACTTGTAAACAGCAGTCCTGGTTCAGTAAATCCAGTTTGGGGTGTCACAAAGTGTCACATGATTGTCACATACTCAAACATGTGGCCAGGTAACTTTACGGTTTTTGTTTTTATCCTAAAAGGTGTGTTTGTCACTACTTCACAATTTTTAACAACACCGAAATATACACAGTCACAGAAAGAAGTAAACTCCATTATTTACACTCTAATGTGGTGTCTGGTCACACACAGCAGGAAGGTGAGTGTCACCATTGTCACATGTCACCAATATGGTAAACACTACTCTTGATCCATGGTTTCTACCATATTTGCCGCATGGCAGAAAACCGTGGTTTCGACATCACCCCACTGATCCATGGCTCGCTAAACCGAAGATCTGTCGACCAGTAGCACCAGAGTCTTGGCAGACGTTAGATTCCATCATGACGAGCACAACTATGTATGCGCGCATCTCAGCAGGTGTCATATCCTGCCAAAGTGGGTCAAGTTGCCCCCGCTTTGTCATCTGCTGCCTGGCGTACAGGTTCGTCTGGTCAGCAGCCGTAGTAAAAAAAACAACTGCGGCAGGAAGAGAAAAAAATAATCCAGAGGTGTAGCCGGGTCTGGCAAATCATGATCTGGCCCAGTCTCCTCCTCAAAAAGCTGAACTACAGGTGTGGAAGTGGCCGGTCGCCACGTGGTCACAAACGCAGACAAAGGCACATCATCATCTTCATCACTTTCTTCACCTTCTTCTCCCACTTCCTCCTCTCCCACATCCCACATCACTTTCATTTAACTCCTCTCTTTCATATCTCTCTACTTCTTGTAGTATTTCATCCAATTCCTCTTCATATAATCCTAAAAATCGCGCGTCAGTAGAAGCGCTAGCAGACGCCATTTTCAGAAACAAGGCGATGCCGTCTGCAGCAATGGAATGCGGTCAGTTCACAACCCTAGTCTTTGTGAATGAATCCTTTCCCACACCCCATACTACTGCTAAGATTTCATTGGACACCTCTCAGGGATGCACGTTTATTTTTGGCCAGTCTTGACTTTAAAACGTGGTCGCAGTGTGTGAGGGAAAGTAACGTGGCACGTACGGCCGGTTTCGGCCGGAACGAATAGCAGGGGAGACAAACACAGTGGCCGGATACGGGCGAAACGAATGCAAGAGGGTTAACTATTGCCTGTTCATCCCATTTCTTTTTGTTCTTTAATGTTTCTCTGTCATTTTCCCCCCATTATTTTCATTATTTGTTTGTGTTTGTAGTAAAAAGGTTCATCAGGTATGCATGTTTTTTTAGGGGACTGTTTTTTTTTTTTGGATTGTGTGTGCTGTTCGTGTTTACTGGAGAGCTGTATTTTCTGCTGTGTAATGGCTGGTGGCTAGATGATGTGAATTAATGCGAAGTGTGTATTGAATTGGCAGGTGCCTCTTATCGTGTCTGTCTGCCCCATGTGATGTTTGCTGTCAGGGGTTACAGCAACAGCACTGGCCTGGCTAGAGCAATGGACTACCTGCAGAACAGGGTAACCTGATTGTCTGCCATTGTTTGTTTACAAGTTTGTGGTGTGAGTTTGAATTCCCCATGTGATACACAGGGACTTGAGAGACTCTTTTGCTCATAAGTAGTATTTCTGTTTCTTGGCAGTGTATACTGAAAATGCCCCTCGGTCTGTTGCTGTCTGTGTTTCTGCATGTCTTCGTTGCTTTCCTATACTTTGCTTGTCCTCTCTTCATTCACTGTGATTGTTTTCACTGAATCGCACTTTCCACTTCTGATATTCTAGTCTGCTCTTCTCTGCGGACTAGGTGATGTGATTTAAGTACTGTGTATAGCTGTCCATTCTGTAGTAAAATTAGTCATCAGTGTCCTTCTCGGTTAGTGTATTTTGTCTAAGATGCAAGTATGATTAGTATATTACTTTTTTTTTTTTTTAATCTGTAGGTCACAAACTGTAAAGTATGATGATCTTTTTCTGTATTGCTTAAACTCTTAGGAATTAAATGCTATTTGACAATGATTCTAAGTATTGTGTGTTCTATGCTTTGCTTCTTTACCAGGTTTTAAACTTGACAGGGTATTTTTTGAGTGAGTTGTGTTTATGTTGTTTTCAAGTAGTTTCATCCCCCATGTAGCTGTTACACTCTGTGGTCACTTGAGCTGTGAACAGTTCAAGATAGATTAAGAAAAAAAAGGGGTTAGTGTGTTAAGATAGGAAAAAAAAAATTTCCTGTTTGAAACAAGTTACTGTTGAAGAGGTTGTTATGTCACTTAGTTTTATTGTGCTTTAAAATTCTGGCCACAGTTTGCTTTCTTCCAGATTTTGAAATTAAAAAAAACTGTGTACAGTAGTTGTTTGGTATGGTAAGCTGTCCCATGTCAAAAAGATGCGTAGCCAACTGTTTTGCATCTGTAGCTGACCACAGGTACTCTCTGTTTCCTCATTTCAATGGCGGAAAGCTCTGCAAGTAACTCTATTCAGATGTACACTTTGTCCCACCCCAACTTTCTCAACATAAGTTGTTTGTGCACTTTAATTTTGTGGCTGACACTAACCTTTTTTTGGCAATACTAAAGGATTGGGACCTCTCAGTCTATAGATTTCCTATTTTGTCAATAGATGATTCATTTACACTGTTCCACTCTGTTGCACGAGCATCCAATATCTTGTCCACTATGTCTCACTGAATCAGGAATAAGTGATTACATCATGCGTTGTTTCTGGATTGTTTATTGATCCTCGGTGTTCCTTGTGAACCATGATTTGGATCCTAGAAGTGGCCAAGATACTCAACCCCAGGGGAGATAAATGTAAGGCTGATGACTTGAAAAGGTCCAGTTGCAATGGTTTTCAGCCTGTATCAGATCATTAACTCTTGGTTGAGATGCTAAGTGGTTTGGACGGTGGGGACCGACGACCCTGCCAGCTCTCTCTTGCCAACTACAGAGCATGCACACATGGTGTGTTATTGGCAGAATTGGAGCCAGCCCCCACCCCCCTACCATTTTCCCCTGCATGGACCAAGCTATAGACCATGAGAGTCTCTCCCATGGTTGTAAGCAGTGCACCACTAACCATCACCTTATTCTGGGGTTAGTGTGTCAATCTCTAACACCTAATGACTCTGAACTGAGACAGCTTGTGTTGACACACCACATTGCAAGGTCAGGATCTGTTGCCAGTCACAGCATGTCTGCCTGTGACATAAAACTCCATTTTCTCAGTTTTGCAGTGCCAGTTGCAGAGGAATGAGGAGTCAGTGCTGGGTTCAGCTCTGGTGTCTGACCATGGGCACATGACAAGCCCTGGTAAGATGCTGGCCACTTAGGCAGCTCTCCAAGAAATCCAGGATGATCATGGCCTGTCCTCTACAGCCTTCCTTCCAGTTAGTTCCCATTGGGGGCCAGAGTAGTTCAGTGGTAGAGCACCGGACTTGTAATCTTGGTGATCCTGGGGTTGCGGGTGCAAATCTCTGCCGGGCCGTTTTGGTACAGGGGGATTTTTTCCCCTTGGAGTTTACATTTGTTCTGACTCCATTTCCCATACAATCCTTCCAATAGGACTATAAACTGAGGTTCCAATCCCATCACCAACTTGCAGGAGAGAAGGCCAGTTTGGCCGTTGGTGTGGATGACACATTACACATAGCAAGCACCTTCCCCAAAGTTGGATTATGGCTGCCTTAATGGTGGGATAAAAAATGGTTATACACACAAAACTCCACTCCTTTTGTTGGGTAGACTGGATTTATCCTTGCCTGTCTATACAGGGAGTGTCCTCAGGAGTATCAGCCTACTTACGTGGAAAAAAAACAAAAAAACTCCGACTATTCTGAACCCTCATGAGGATAGCTTTGAACAAGATAACACATTCCCACCATGGTATACCCAAGCCCAGTGCATTTGCTAGTGCCAGCATTCCCCTGCCAGACCGTGAGGGTGTGAACTATGGGGGATGCTCCTATCCACGATTGGAAAAACAGTCATTTTAGTCGCCATCTCTGTCCTGGAGCACATAGCCAACTTCAACATCAGTCTTCCATGGGACTCGGTTCTGATACAAAGTCAGGCAGCCCCTGTCAGGGTGTGGCTTTACTACAACTTAGGTCAAGCACGCCACAGTCACTCCTTCCCCTCTGAGTTAGGACCCCATACCATCATCCATTGAGCTGGGTCATCCTCTTCTGGGAGCCCCCATCCAGGTGGACAGTATCTTTCATTAGGAACCGGCATGTCACTGTTGGCACCTCCTAGGCCCTTTAAACTAAGCTTCCCATTCTCTGTTGGGATGACTGATTTTACCACCTCGGGGAAGCTGGTACTCACTGACACTCCAGAGATATATGTGGAAAAGTCTGCCATACAGCCCCGGAATACCAATTGACAAGGCTCTAGATCCTCCCTTGAGACCCATCTGAAGTTCCCTGTACAGCCATCTAGCAGTCAGAGTCATGTCTGATCCATTCTGGTTCACTGTTTGGGGACCCCTGACCTACATGGGTCACTGGTTTCAATGGGATGTCACGCAGTGCTATGCTTGCCCGGCCCCCTCTCTAGTCATCTGGTCACTCTAGTAGATCTGTCTCAGAGCTTCTTGCTCATGGCAAAGTCTGTACAGAACAAGGACATGTTGACCTCAGATAGGTGGTGATTGATGAAAGAGGATGATGCTGCTTGTGGTGTGTGCTGAAGATCAGCTGGCCACAGCCTGCGCTTTCTGCTCTTGTTCTCCTCTACTTGTCTTGGCAAGACAGAAAAAACAAATTAAAGTGATAGTATCCCTAATTATTACCAACGTTTTAGAACTACCCCAGCATCAGAAAGGGGTACTACCATCATCCCACATTCTGATGGGGAGTCTTTTGGGTGCTAGGAGTTGCCAATTTGGGCATCTTCTTGAAGGACATTCAATGAGGAGACTTATGGTTGTTCTTCAAGGCTGAGAACTTGGGGCTAACAGCTGAAATGACAGGGCAGAGCTCAGATGGAGAGAACTCACAGTTGTGACATACGGCAGAGTGGATGGGGTCATTGATGAAGGTTAAGGATAAGTCTCAGAGACTTCTAGATGACCAGAGCTGATAGTTTGAAAATTTGGAAGGCATTTTCTTCATCATCGCTATCTCTGGGAATTTACCTCTACTTCTCAACCTGTGAACTTCTATGGCAATACCTCCGCTTAAATCCAGCAAGAGTTTGTCATGTTATAGAACAATTATGATCAGTCAAAATGGGATGTTTGCATTATACTCCTTGTTTGGCTTTTTTGGCTTTGTGCTTGTGTTATACCCCTTGTTTAGTTAAGTATACTTAACATGTCAAAGTCATAGTCCTGCTGCCCATCCATCCCATCAGATGTAGTGTCACTATAGGTACATATGGAATTCTTTTAATCGACATAGAATGGAATAAACATGGAGCAACTTGCCGCAGGTGGAAGGTGGTGGGCTTTTATCACTGCATACTGTGTGTAACCATGAAAATTGCCCAAGTGTGTGTGCGTGTGTGTGTGTGTGACTGACTTTAAGACAGACAGACCATCATAGAGAGATGTGTATGACTCGATGCATGTGTAATATCAGTGTTACAGTCTCATCAGTTTTTTGAGAATGCATGTTTCACTGAAGTGTGTGTATGTGTGAGTATAAAGCTGACTGTATGTTCATGCGTATGTTTGTTTGTGTATAAGTGTGTATGTATGAGAGAGAGAGAGAGAGTGTGTGTGTGTGTGTGTGTGTGTGTGTGTGTGTGTGTGTGTGTGTGTGTGTCCTTGTTTTGGTGTGTTTTTTGTGTGTTTTGGAGTGTGCACATATGTGTGTGTGTTTGTGTGTGTGTGTGTATGAATATGTGGGAGAGGGCATGCATTCTGTGCATAGCATGCATGCATGAATATCGCGTATAGATGTGTGTGTGTGTGTGTGTGTGTGTGTGTGTGTGTGTGTGTGTGTGTGTGCGTGCATACATGCATGTGCATACACAGGGATGTTAGTGTGTTTTGTGTGTGTGTACACTCATGTTTGTGCTTGCAAAGGTGCATATGTGGTGTGTAAACGAACAAGAGAGAGAGATGGTTGAAGCTTGTCTGTCATCAGTGTTCAGTGTGTATATGTATGTTCTCTGCCTACTTGTCATGCTGGCGTGCTGGTATGTGTACATGCTTGTGTGTGTGCGTGTGTGTGTGTGTGTGTGTGTGTGTGTGTGTGTGTGTGTGTGCGTTCCATGTTTACCATGCATGCATGAATGTTTTGTATGTGTGTGAGAGGGAATACCTGTTGAAACTTATGTTATCATAATTGATTGTGTTTGATTATGTACGTTGTCTGCCTGCTTGTTAGTGCATATTTATCACAAAAGAAAGAAAATTGCATATTTTTCATAAAAGAAAGAAAATTACATATTCATCACAAAAGAAAGAAAATAACATATTTTTCACAAAAGAAAGAAAACCAAAAAGGGATTTTAAGTTTTGAGCATCTTTAAATTTATATAATTTTCAAATGTTGATCTCGTTCCTTTCAGACCCTCACAAGCTAAAAATAAACAAATGAATAAAGGGAAGGTAACCAAATAGACCCAGTGCTTTCCCACACAGCCATGGTGTGATTGTGAGTACTTATGGAGACACGGTTATTTTCTCTCTGTGGGCTGTAACTGCTGAGAGGGAGAGCAGGGTGCAGGGCACTGGCTGTTGTTATCCTTTGAAACATGTGACTGGGTGACATGATGAGGGCTTCCTGTCTCCCCTGCCTAGTCATTTTTTGTCATCAGGGGGAGGGGATCATAAATGTCAGGGGACAGTGCCATGGAGTTTGGGGGCGGAGAGATTAATAGCAGTGTGCACTTCATCATCCCTGTGTGTGTGTGTGTGTGTGAGAGAGAGAGAGAGAGAGAGAGAGAGAGAGAGAGAGAGAGAGTGTGTGTGTGTGTGTGTGTGTGAGAGAGAGAGAGAGAGAGAGAGAGTGAGTGTGTGTGTGTGTGTGTGTGT
The DNA here is from genome assembly GCA_016801955.1 of Conus betulinus. Lineage (NCBI taxonomy): Eukaryota > Metazoa > Mollusca > Gastropoda > Neogastropoda > Conidae > Conus > Conus betulinus. The sequence goes on from JADBJO010001609.1 coordinate 220,802, forward strand.
GTGTGTGTGTGTGTGTTTTTTTTTTTTTTCAATGGGAGCAAATATCATGTTGGACTGTACTCTACATGACAACTGCTTCTGAACTGGGATAAGTGTACTGTGTTATTTTTGTTTTTATACCGGATTGTTGTCTTTGAAAAAATATTAACCATGTGAACCATTTCAATCTATGTGTCACTTGATACCAAATGTATTGTATGCTTTTTTTTTTTTTTTTTTTTAGTTTTTATTGATTATGTGAAGAGCAGCTGTAAGAGATGATGTAAGACCTAATAAATAAACAGGAGTTTCTGATGGAAGTTGTTTTTTTTTTTTTTTTTTTTCTGGATGTGCATTCCAGGTCTCGACAGTATTTTATTATTTTGTGATCACTCATGATGTTTTGAAATTTAAGACACAAATATTGAATATCATACTAAACTGTATTTATCAATTATTTTAGGAAGCATAGGTTCCAGTTTTAATAGGACACTCATGACGTTTTTGAAATTTAAGACTCAAAATATTGAACTATGATATTTAAACTGTATTTATCAATTATTTTAGAAAGCATAGGCTCCAGTTTTAATAGGAGTGGACTTACATTTGTATTGAAAGTCTAACCTGTTTTAGACTGGATTGGCTTTGAATATTCAACAGATTTTACATTGTGGTTTGGATATGAAAATGGCACACCAGTAAAAACAAAGGACCAAAGAAATTTCTTCTGGTAATTAACAAAGACAAAACAATAGGGAACACAGTTTTCATGTAAAATCACTACTTGTGTTTCCATGAGTTATTTGCCCCGTCTCAGAGCCTTTTTTTTTTTTTTTCTTTTAGCCCCATGCCAACTGATTGGAAATGAAAACTGCAGGAAACCCTTCCCTCCTCTCAACAGTCTGCCGGGTGCCTGTTTACCCTTTGTTGGGTGCCTGTGCCCTTGGCTGTTCCTTACCTGTTGTTGGGTGGCTGTGCCCTGGGCTGTTCCTTGCCCATGTCGGGTTCCTGTGCCCTGGGCTGTTCCTTGCCCATTGTCGGGTTCCTGTGCCCTGGGCTGTTCCTTGCCCATTGTCGGGTTCCTGTGTCCTGGGCTGTTCCTTGCCCATTGTCTGGTTCCTGTGCCCTGGGCTGTTCCTTGTGTCCTGGGGCTGTTCCTTGTGTCCTGGGCTGTTCCTTGCCCATTGTCGGGTTCCTGTGCCCTGGGCTGTTCCTTGCCTTTGTCAGGTTCCTGTGCCCTGGGCTGTTCCTTGCCCATTGTCGGGTTCCTGTGTCCTGGGCTGTTCCTTGCCCATTGTCGGGTTCCTGTGCCCTGGGCTGTTCCTTGCCCATTGTCGGGTTCCTGTGTCCTGGGCTGTTCCTTGCCCTTTGTCAGGTTCCTGTGCCCTGGGCTGTTCCTTGCCCATTGTCGGGTTCCTGTGCCCTGGGCTGTTCCTTGCCCATTGTCTGGTTCCTGTGCCCTGGGCTGTTCCTTGCCCTTTGTCAGGTTCCTGTGCCCTGGGCTGTTCCTTGTGTCCTGGGCTGTTCCTTGCCCATTGTCGGGTTCCTGTGCCCTGGGCTGTTCCTTGCCCATTGTCTGGTTCCTGTGCCCTGGGCTGTTCCTTGCCCATTGTCTGGTTCCTGTGCCCTGGGCTGTTCCTTGTGTCCTGGGCTGTTCCTTGCCCATTGTCTGGTTCCTGTGCCCTGGCTGTTCCTTGTGTCCTGGGCTGTTCCTTGCCCATTGTCGGGTTCCTGTGCCCTGGGCTGTTCCTTGCCCTTTGTCAGGTTCCTGGTCCTGGGCTGTTCCTTGCTCATTGTTGGGTTTCTGTGTCCTGGGCTGTTCCTTGCCCTTTGTCGGGTGCATGTGTCCTGGGCTGTTCCTTGCCCTTTGTCGGGTGCATGTGTCCTGGGCTGTTCCTTGCCCCTTTGTCGGGTGCATGTGTCCTAGGCTGTTTTTGCCCTTTGTTGGGGTGCCAGTATACTGGGCTGCTCCTTGCCCTCTCTGTTGGTTCCAACTACAGGCCGTCTGTGTAATGTCAGTCAAATCCACTTCCATGTCGTCAGCTGATCAAGTGTCATTTGGTTGGCCCCTTTTCCCTTTCCTTGGAGATTCTATGTGATTCATGTGTGGTGGTATTGGATGTTGGTGTCCTCGGCACATACCAGGTCATCATCCCTGCCATCTATTCCACAACCTGTCTTCTGCAGAAAGCTGACAAGTTCCTTGTTGCTGATGAAGTTTGGTTTTCTTGATCTCATATCAGGTGTTGATGCAGGTGTGCTGGCTATAGATGGTGGTCTTCCAGGTCCTCTTTGTCTCTGCTCCTCTTGTCAGTATATGCTGTATGTTTGAGTTGAACAGTTTGATTATGTGGCTGGTGTGATTTTTTGTGTCAGTACATATTGTCCAGCTGTAATAGTACTGCTTTTGTCTCGCCCATGTTGTTTGGTGCCACCCATTTTTTTTTCAGCAACACTATCTAGGTAGGGGGATGCCTTGTCTTGTTTGTTACACTTCTCACAGGTGATGCGCTGTAGAGTAGGGTACCACTACCAGCCCTGAATGTTCGCCTGTCTGTGAGGCAACTGCGAAACAGTGGTACAGATTTCATCATGACTTACAGGGTTGCTTGAAGGGTCAGTAACTACAAGTGATTAATTTTCAGGCCTGTAGGTGCAGTGCTGATGAAATGCTGCAGGGAAAAATGGTTCATTGCCACAGTAAATCTGTATTTTGGCAGAGTGTGGCATTAGAGCATGGAGGGTTGGCATCCTTTTGTTGTGCTTTAGTTGGTTTCCAGATAGAAAAGGAAGTAATTAGGATACTTGGTCTTGCACTGCTAAATAAAGATTTTAAGATGATTTGGAATTAGTGAGGAAACTGTACTGTGTATTTGTAATCCCCCCCCCCCCCCCCCCCCCCCCCCCCCCCCAAAAAAAAAAACAAACTTTTTAAAAAAAAATGTTCTAATTGTCTGACCTCTGAAAGAACCCTTCGGAGGTTTTGAAATTTCTTTAACCATTTTTTTCCTGTTTAGACATTGTATGCGCACGTGCATGTACACATACACACACACACACACACACACACACACACACACACACACACACACACACACACACACACACACACAACTTTTTTTTTAAAAAAATTTTCTAATTGTCTGACCTCTGAAAGAACCCTTCGGAGGTTTTGAAATTTCATTAACCATTTTTCCTGTTTAGACACTGTATGCGCACGTGCATGTACACACACACACACACACACACATTCACACACACACACACACACACACACACACACACACACACACACACACACACACACACACACACACACACACACACACCACACACACACACACACAAAAACACAACAACACCAAAACACAAGAAAGAAAGAAAGGAAATAACTGTTGATATTGTGAGCAGTACGAGTGCTGCGGCCTGCGTTCCTATGCCGACTACTCCCTGGAGAACGAGGACTTCAAGTGTGAGACAGGGAAGCCTCAGGCCTGTGGGGTGCCAAGTTCCTGCTGCAGAACTGAGGTTATATGCCACCACAAAACTTCCGCAAAATAACAACAACAGAAAAATACAGAAATACACAGATGTGTGCCACTCTTTTTTTTTTTTTTGACCCTGTGCCTTCCTTTGCCTCTTCCCATTCCCCTTTCCCCTCCACTCCACTATCCCTCACCCTTACCTGCTTGCATTCCTTCACCCTTTGCTTTTTCAATCATCCATGCAGACAGCTTCTTGTGCTCTGTCCCCCTCTTCCCTTGGCTCCTTCCCATTTCCTCCCTATGCCGTTTCTGGCCCCATCCTACTCTCTACCCATCTAGCACACCATGCCCACTTACAACGTTATTTTGTTCCCAGAATAGCATGTCAAGCAAATCTACTTACATGCACAAGCATGCATGTCTTCAAGCACTTGTATACCCAGACACAAAAGGAAGTTTCATAAACAAAGACACGCATTCATCCACTCAAGTCAAACCCAAACTTGAGCATGTGCACACACACTCACATGCACACGCACACACACACACACACAAACCTGCTTGCAATCACACAAAAACACACAGATGCACACACGTGGACATTGTCACACATACATACAGAGACATACTCACTCATACCCCACCCCCCCGCCCACACCCCCTCCCTCCCACACAATCACACATATTTGCTGCTTGCAGTTACACATTCACAGTCACACATACATTTACATGGATGTACACCTGTATATATCAGCTCATCTGCATGTATTTTAAATCATTTGCCATAACAATAGTATGAACTTGCAAACTGCTTCCAAGCTTATATCCCCAGTCACTTTTTTTTCAATCCATTCATGTATTTAATTTTTCATCCAAGACTACCACAATGTTATGTTTCAGACATGCATGCCCTAATGAGAATATTATCAGGTTTGTGACCATATTATCAATGAATGAAAATGGTTGCCTTTGTGATGTTTTTTTTTCTTGTACATACATAAATGTAAGAATCTAAAAAAAAAAAAAAACCTTAGTTATCATAATTGAAAAACACAATCATGCACATGCACAGGCTCTCAGAACCCCATTATACACTTCCTTTTGATGTATAAACATTATTTGCCTAATCATGTATAAGATTTTTGGGACAACATTATTTCAGATGCATATACTCAAGCAAACTTGTAAAGTATGCATCCGGATTGTTAATTAGAGAAAATTAGAGAAAAATTTTTTTTTTTAAGCTGACGGATGAAAACCATACAAAAGCAAACTTGTGTAAATATATCATTTTAAAAATGCACTCCTGTGAAAACTTAAGGTTTGTGCTTGGTTGAGGTGAAACCACAAATCTGATTTGTAGCTCATTGCTTAATAATATATTGTAGCCATGTATAAAGTACTTGACTTTGCATTTTATCACATGCATGCATTTATGTGAATTCAAGTCCCATGTATTCACATTATCAACAAATATACAGCATAACATACAATAATTAAAAACTTTCTGTTGAGATGATGATAAAGCGATGTACAGCATGCACTAAGACCTCGTAAGAGAAGAGTTGACAAAATGAGAGTCGTCCATGTACAAATTCTGCAGGCCCATTCAGATTTATAGGAATGAAGGTGCACACAGCCACAAGCACAGCTGATTAGCTAAAGATGTGTTTGCTGTGCTATGGGTTCACACTCTCAGTTATTAAATGTAAGATTATTTTGCAGGTAGGAGACATGTTGATTTAAGCATCTTTGGTGAGAGTTGGATGCGAGTGTGTCTATGAGTGTGTCTTAGGTGCAAAGGTTTTGAATACTTCAATTGTTTTATCAAATTAACCACAGATAATTAAAAAAAAATGACAAAAACTATCAAACAAATTTGAAGGAGCAATGTCTGTAAGTATATTTAGACATATATTTCTATCTTTATTCCAGGCTGCAAAGACTCAAGATGCATGCGGTTACAACATTGTTGGAAATGCAACTGTAAGTGCCATTTGAGCCATGTTAAGTTTGTATTATCCTTTCATCATTTACTTGTGCTTTTGTATTTGCATCAGAATAGCCAGTAGATCTTTTTTTTCTTTTTTTTTTTTATTTCATTGAGATAGAAACACAGCATAGTTTTACCTTGATTTTTTCTTATTGTGATAGACGGTTTTGCAACATGATTTTTACAGTAAACAAGAAAAAAGAAATTAATTGGCAAACTAGCTATTATTATTTTTTTCATTGATATTCACATTTTTTTAAAATTAGGTTTTGAATTCTTAGTTACTGATATGTTATGCACTTTTTCAATATATTTTCACTGGCAGTAAACTGTCCAATGTCACAGGCGCCAGACAAGGTGTACACCGAAGGATGCACGGACTCCTTCATACGCTGGTTGGCAGAGCACCTGGATTTGACTGGGGCCATGGCCTTGGGATTCGCTATTCCTCAGGTAGACTTTGGAAGTTAGGTGTATTCTTTCTCACCCCAGTTTTTCCATGGTCTTCTGTTGTGTATCTTGTAAACTTTTTCCTTTTCATATTCTATATATTCCTAAATTTCTTTCTTTCTTTTTTTTGTCTTTCACCTTAACTTTTTGTTCTTTCCCCTTCTCCACTCTACTCATTTTTCCACCCATGGTGTGTGTGTGTGTGTGTGTGTGTGTGTGTGTGTGTGTGTGTGTGTGTGTGTGTGTGTGTGTGTGTGTGTGTGTGTGTGTGTGAGAGAGAGAGAGAGAGAGAGAGAGAGAGAGTGTGTGTGTGCTTCATTCTGTATACAAGTGTGCGTGCATGCATGCATGTGCATATGCGTCTATGCATGTAACAGATCAGTAATACACATCAACAACAATCTTGTATGAGTTTAGTAGGGAGTTTTCCTCATTAGGAAAGTTTGTTGTCTCATAGCAATCAAGTATTCATTTTAATAACTGGGGGAAAAAAAGAATAGGTAATTCTCAAAAGTCTGTCCACAGAGATGTGAAGCAGCTGCTCAGAATTAGTTTCAAAGTGAGGTCTGACCACAGAGATGTGAAGTAGCTGCTCAGAATTAGTTTCAAAGTGAGGTCTGACCACAGAGATGTGAAACAGCTGCTCAGAATTAGTTTCAAAGTGAGGTCTGACCACAGAGATGTGAAACAGCTGCTCAGAATTAGTTTCAAAGTGAGGTCTGACCACAGAGATGTGAAGCAGCTGCTCAGAATTAGTTTCAAAGTGAGGTGACTGCAGGGGGAAATTGACACAAATTTTCAGAGCAGTTCTTAGTGAGTCCACCAAAAACAAGGACAAATAAGTTACCAGACAAAACATGACGTGTTTTGACCTCGTAGGTCTTCTTCAGGCAAAATGAACAACATTAAGGATAATGAAAACAAAGAACGAGCAATCACTTATCTTCTCATATTCAGTGCAAGATCACTTATCTTCTCATATTGAGCGCAGTCAATGTCCATCTTGCGCTGCAGTCATTTACCTTCTGCGAGGGAGTAGTGGAAGCAACAAGAACATATTGACATTTGCAAAGGCAAGAACTGTTCCCACCCTATTGAAATGAGAGCAATTGTGAGACAATTTATTTGAGCATGGTCTTACCTATTTGAATGGACCAATGGCCCACAGTGGTTGTTTTCGATTGATCATATTCCGGTGAATGTTATCAACTTTGTTACCAAACGAAAACGACTTTGACCATTTTAAAAATGAGTGACTGTAAGTATGTTTAGTTCTTCTTTCATCTTCCAAAGTGTAGCATTTGGTAGCTTGGCATGAATTATGGCATACTTGAGCGTAAAATAGATATCAGCAAAGTTAATTTCATATGTTCGTTTCCATTGCTAAACTGTTCTTTCACATGCTTGTGTCCACTGCTGCCCAGCCCGTATCACATCACACAAGTGAATGATGAGCAATTCTTTATTTTCTCAAACCAAAGACATTCAAAACTGCTGAATACATGGCAGCTTGATACGCAAGCAGACATGCCGTTGACTGCCAAGTGTGCACAGGAAAATCACATACCAGGTTGGAATGCAAGAATTGCTGCTTCACTGAAGTTCCCGCTAGAATACTGGTTACCTGTCCCATCTAATCAAGCTTCTGTTTCATGAAGGAAATAGAATGTTTTCTTTTTTTTTTTTCTTTTATTATTGATTGGTTAGCAAGCCTCATCATGTTAAGAATAATACCTAGTATTTTGTTGTTGTTGTTAATTCCACTTTGAAGTAGAATTCTTAATTCTACATTTTCCTGACTTGATGTGTGTCGTCTTCTTTCAGATCATTGGGATTCTGCTGGTGTACTACTTCATTCGCCGAGTCAATGACTATCAGAAAGGCTATCGTGTGGGGCAGTACTTTGGCTAGGCTCCGGAATGGCCAGACCTTTTTGTCTGTGTCACACTTTGCTTTCACTTTCAGCCATATGCTTGGGTAGACAGATGCTTAAGCGCCAAGCTACTGTCCTGGCGCAGTATTTGAGTAGGGGGAGAGAGAGAGGGGAGAGAGAGAAAAGTGTTTTGCTTTATCCAGGCGTTGCATTAGAGTCAGATTTAGTGCCATTAAGCTGCTTAAAAAAGAGGAGGACATGTTTAAAGTGTTAATGTTATTCTCCTGTGAATGTTAGTCATATTTAGAAGACACTCATTGTTTGCTTTGCTGTACATTTCATACAGTTCCCTCTTTGAATATGGTAAGTACATTTGTTGATAAGTTGTGAACAACTGACCAAGTGGTAAGCTGTCCTTAATGGCTTTTTAAAACACTTTTTAAAAAATAATAATAACTGATATTTATGAATTCAAAAATCACACTGGAAACGCTCATAACATTCCAGTGGGCAGATCTGAATGGAAACATGCATTCTTATTATGTTAATGTTGTTTTGCAATGAAACATTATTTTTTTTCTCTTTAAATTCCAAACTTGAGTATGATTAGCAAAATCATGCAGATCGATGCATTCCAAATAATTCTTGTTTTGTTTTGTCTATTTGTAGAAAGTAAATTCACATAACTTTCAAACATCATGATGAATTTAAAATGATTGAGTCTTTTTGAATAATTCTGTTTCACAAAGCGGACAGAAACATTTTAGATATCAGATTAATTGTTACTGAAACTATCGACTTGTTTGAAACTTCCGCCTTTAAGATTAAAGGATTCTACCAGGACTGCAGAACAGTGAATACCCTCACCAGAAAGCTTCATTTTGAAAAGATTTGTGCTTTGAATTTGGTTCCATGGTTACCTCTGCATGTTGATGTACAGTTAGTTCTTAAACCCTTGGGGCTGCTGCTGTATTTACACTTTTCTCATCATTGCTTTCAGGTGGATTTTTAATGTATGTTGAGCAGCTTCAAGTGTGTCTTAGTTCTCTGGCTGTGAAAGTGAAACGTGGAAAAGAACATGTCCCATTGTTTGAGAGCACATCCAGCCATTTGTTTGGATTTGTCTGTGGAAGCAAGGGAATGAAAAACTGTGTGCACTCTTCTTTGAAAGGAATGGTTCCTCATTCAGAGTTTGTTATGTCAGACAGTGAAGTTGTATTCCATCCAGCTGAGTGATGGTGACGGACAAGCAGGGTTGACTTTGCTTCATGTGATTTGGGGGGGGGGGGGGGGGGTGTCTTTTTATCCCTTCTATTTCTTTATACATCGATTACGAGGTAGAATATTACAACTGTGAGTTACATTTACTTTCCTTGTACATAATGAATTAAGCAGGATGGGGCTGATTCAGCTTCACAAGCTGCTCTTGCATGAGCGTGTTGCAACTACTGAGAAATCTTTGATTACCTTGTGTGAATTAGTGCTTACGTCACTGTAGTCAAGACATAAAGATGCTTATATATGTATTCAAATATTTATCAGGGATTTCTTTGCAATTTTTCCCCCTGTGCATGCGTGAGTTGCTCTTCACGAGTTTTGGACATGTTGATTGTCTTGCCTGTATATTTTTTTTGCCCAAGCTGACATAGTCTATCTGCCTGACTTGCATCATTAAGTCCTTTTAAGTGTGTTAAAACTTGTGTCACCTGTTAACAGTGAAGTCACACATCAGGTTTATGCATTGTTATCAACTATCTTTCACCCGTACATTGCTATGATTGAATTCAGTAAACTTTGTTAATCAGATCGTTTGGTTAATTTTAATCTCCTTATTTCAAATATTGTGCCATGAACAATTGATGACAAAGAATTTTGGGATAGAATTGTCAACACTTTTGCACTTAATATATTCTCTTTTTTAAGAGCTCTTTTAACTGCTACTGCTTTATATCCATGGAAATCATCTTTTGGTTGTGAAGGATTTGTGTTTTTCAGTTATAACTTGGGCACAGTGCAAACATTACACTTTCTGTGGTTAAAATGATGTCTAGTGTATTGTTATTAAATGTAATATTTGATCACATTTTAGGATTTACTGGGGAGAGTTGTGATGTCTTATTTTGCATTATGGTTTTGCTATACAGGTGTAATCTTCATGGATTTTGTGGAGAGGTGGTATGCTAAAAAAGATGGCAAAAAAACTGGAATGTTACTGTTGGTGAGTCATGTTCCAAAGTTACACCTGGACGGGTACAAATTTGTGGGATTAATTTATCAAGAGACATTACCTACAGAAAGTAACAAGATTTTTGTTATTCAGTCGTCTATGAATAGTCAATGTCCTTTGTACACTTATGTACAGGTACTAGGACTAAGGACAAGTTATGTTTGTTTGGGATGAAAGAAATACCAAGCAGATGATTTTTTTTTGTTTTTCTTTTAAAAGAAAAATGTGAATAGGCACTCACCAAATCAATGGTGGAATAGACAGCTGTTGTTAAGGAAGAATTAAGACTTCATCTTACCAACCCAAGGCTATACATCTCGTCATTTTCAGTTGATCGGGCCACCAGATGGAATCAATGTATCCTGCTACATAATGACAAAAGTAGTTGGATGTGTTTTACATTCCAACATCATCGAAGTTCTGCCAGTCAGGAAAATGACTTTAGGATCATTTTGAACATTCAAGTTAAAGAAAAGAAGAAGAATGATAGAGACAGTGCCAATAACCAGAGTTTCGTTAGACCGGCATATGCCGGTTTTTACCGGTAAATATTTGCCTTGTACCGATAAAAATAAAAGTCACCGGTACCATGTACCGGCAGAACAGCCTCTCTCTTGCATACACACTCTGTCTCAATGCCACCTGGTTATCGTCAGATGAAAGGATGGCCACGCAAGTGGTGGGAACTAAACAGGAAGTGTGGTGACGACAGCCACGCGTCATCACTCTTCCACCCTTGCCCCTGCCTCTCCACCCTTTTTTTTACCGAGCTAAAAAATGGACTGCGCTCATTAATACAGCCAGTGTTTATGGTAACGGTTTGTTCCATTTCTGTCTGGGTGAACCAAGCATTTCACCCCCTCTCCCCTAGTTTTCTACTTTGATATCTGCCCGTTTCGTGCACTGCAAATGATTTGTGCTGTCATCGGTTGTTGCATTAGTCCGTCCGTGTAGCCACTTGCAGTTGTTTTGCATGATTGACCCCAATACTTTGATTTTTATTTTTCTATGCTGCATGATTAGGATGGTACCGGCTAGTGCTTGGCTTGTACCAGAAAATTTTTTCTTTGCCGGTACCAAATACCGGCAAATGCTGTAGTCTAACGGAAGCTCTGATAACAGTGATCAAATTTAAAGAAGAAGAATGATAGAGACAATGCCAATAACAATGATTCTTTAGTTCATGGTGGTGCAAGTATTGGCTTAGTAAGCCATTTTTTCAGACTTGCTGTTACTATTCTGCTAAAAAGTACTAAATGATACAAGATATGCATCAAGACATGGTTACTCATTTACACGTAGATCCTGTAACAAAAAAACCAGTAGGAGGAAGTAGAAGAAGGATCTTTTTCTTTTTTTGAGAAACAATTACAGTGTTTTGTTGCATAGAAAACTTAATCCGGCTGTTGATGATACCAGGACATTTTAATCCTGCAGAAACATTGTGATGTCTTCAGCCTATGTTTTCTAATCTAGTATCAAACTGTGCAGTCGAGGTTTTACTCTTTTTATTATTTATGTAAATAGGTGAAACTACAGTGGTAAATTTTTTTTTTTTTTTTTTTTTTTTAAGTGATAAAGCGGTTTACTCTGACCCCAATCTCCCGTCACTTCCTGCGACTTCATCCTCCATTCCATAAAGTTCTTTTCTTCTACATAGTTCTGTCCATGATGGAGAGTATAAAGTGATAGGGATATCCAAAGCATTTTTAAGCTAGCTGCAATTATTTACCCCCCCTCAACAAGTCAAAATCACTGGGATATTTGAAAAATTAGACAATGTGGCAGTCAGCATCTTACGGAGTTGCATTGCTGGGCAGATCCAGTTGGCAGTCAAACTGGAACAGCAGTTTACCATGTCAGGTTTGAAATGCTGTTGCTGCAGGTTGATTGAATCAAAAGTGTCATACTTGTCAACTGTTTCAGATCGAAACCAATTGATTAGCCACATCTGTCAAGTGCAAAGCATTTGTCTGCGAATCTTTTTTGATTCAGCTCTGTACTTGTTTGTGATCACACAACCTTGTTATATAATAGGCAAGTGTTGAGGCATGCACCCAAACTAAGACAGTAAATCAGTATGTGTGATCAGTGAGAAATTTGGAAACTGTATGTAATTTAGATTCCAGAGCAAGTCTGTTTTACTGTAACAATATAAAGAGCCCCAACAATATTTGAAAACCTGCTTGTGGTGACTTTTTATCCAAGCTTAACTGCAAGTTTTGTACACATTACCTTACAGATAATTTTTTTTATTGCTCTACTCTTCTGATCGAATGCGATCGATCAATTCTTTGACGAGGAGCTGATACTGTCAAAAAAAAAGATTTTTTTAGATGTTGCTAGGCATATTTGACTTTTGTGTCAGACTATATTTAATAATGATATTATGTGGATATGATGATATATTGATCTGATAATGCCCGTTATTTTATGCTCTGCAACACAATGAGCGTACTTGATTATTTACCAAAGCCTTGTTACTCATTCACTTGATTTGTTTCATCATAATACAGAATATAAAGGAGGCGGCTGTAGGGGCGAGGATGAAGGTCAGACAGGATATCTAGAAGAAAAAAAAATCCCCTTAATTTGTTGTCAGTCATAATTCCTGGGGATCACTGCATCTCAACATGGCATGTCATAAATTGATTTATATTTTTTAAAATCATTTTGAAGTGCAGCTGTTTCATGTGGCTTTTTCGTCCCCCATCATATTTTTTTAATGTTTTAAAAAAAAAAAATTCTGCATGTTCATTATTCACTTTATCCACTGCCAGTGTCTTGGATGTACACCTGCAAAATGGTATTAAAAATGTGGGCATTTTAAATACTTAAATTACAGATCTAAATTACAAATAGAAAAGAATTAAATGATTGTCAAAATAAGTACATGTAAAGGGAATGCACCTTGTCTTTTTCAAATGTGTGTTTAGTTCCATTAAGGTCTTTCAGTGTCAATTTTTATGCAAACAGGTTTAAAAAGAAAATAGTTTATATGCAATTAGGTTGGGGGAAAAAAAAAAACAAACAAACAAAGAGAATATATTAAGAACACGTTGTGCAAATTTTGCTGCAGTGCTGTTTGGGACATACATCAAACTGTTGTACACCACTTATTTTCATGTTAACTTTGTTGTATGTTTGGTTTCGGTTGTTTTTTTTTGCTGGCACTATCATCTGTGTGGATGTATATATTGCATTCACTTTTTCTTCAGAAATATATTAGGATTTACACAAACAGGCCAGGTACTTACTCCACCATTATTCTGTAGTATTTTAGACAGGAATGACATTTTTAGTAAAATATTTTCCTTTTTCCCCAGCTTGACAATTTAGCTTTTATACGGGAAGAATTTGGCATAGAAACTGTTTTAGGGATAGATGACAAAGTTTTATTATGAAACTGTTTTAGGGATAGATGACAGAAAGTTTTATTATTTGTGTTCTGAACTTATTCACAGTTGGTGGTATTGGAATGTTAAGTACCATTACCAGTTCAGAGGCGTACACATTTAGCAGGTCACAGTCATATAAACACGCACAAGACTGATGTTGCATTGGTTTACATTTTTTTTTTTTTCGTATTTAATGATGGCATCTAGGAGTTAGAGTACATGTATGTTCTTTTTAATGTGCTACATGTTTGTTTTCTTGCCTGTGAAAATGTATGGATGGTCATCTCAAAGTTTTTTTTTTTTTTTTTTTAACCCTTATCCAATTTTTTTTTTTTTTCTTCAGAATACAGATTGTACGCTTTCACCCTTCCCCTGACAAATATTTGTGTACATGTTTCTTTTTACATGGAGTTACATCATTTGCTTTTGCCTGAACTTAAATCATTAAAGTAGCGCACACATTCAGTTGGTCTTGGTCAAATAACTCTCTCAATTTTATATGCCTCTAGTCAGCAGAAAATGTCTCAGAAGTAATTGATCACAATACTTCATAGTGCAAATGTTCATAAACCAGAACCATTTAAGACTTTTTGCGAGTATATTTTGCTGATAGCAACTGCATGAATGTAAGAAATATGTTGCATTCATGTTTTAAATATGTGATAGCTTACACTTCCAAATGAAGGAATAACTTTGTGCCAATTGTTTTATTTGGCTTGTGCAATATACCGATGTATTTTTTTAAGAACTTAGACACACAGCTGCTCTCAGTACTACTTAGAATATAATTTTATCATTTTCATTCTTTACCATGTATTGTGACCACAGCTTCTAGTATTTTTAAGTCATTAATAAATTCAAAAGTACTATTCACTCCTGTGCTGCCAGTGTGTCGTTTATCCTTTTTTTTTGTGCCAGGTTTTGAGCCATTAAAGAAAAACTAATTTTTAGAAAAAGATAAGCTTGGAGTTAATGACATTCTGTTCATCTGCCCTCCTCACCTTTCCTTTTACATACACATGGAGTTTGCTGTGGCATCGAAATGGTGTCTTCATATTTATATAGCTTATCTGCCAAGCTCTCACAGTAAAGTGGGTGAGTTAGCAGGAAGGACAAGGCCCACTGTAAAATGGGAGGCCCACTGTAAAATGGAATCAAAACTCTTGTCTGGAGCGAAATCAGATGGTATAAACCAACTTCCTTCCAAAACCATCTCATTTCTGTTCCAATATTGTGATTCTAGTGCTAGAAAGTGAAGAGAAAAAGGGAAGGAGTTGGAAAATGGGGACTGAGAGTGATAGGGTTGTGGGACGGAAACTGAAGAAGCGACCAGGCATGAACATGTATTCCAATGAAAGGCTCATTGCTTACTATGCAACTTTGAGCCTCCTTGCCCATTAGTGGCTATAAATGTATGTAAAAGGAACGGCCTGTATTAATTATTATAATGGGCACATTGCGGCCACAAGCCAGCTGATAGAAACTTAAGGTTGGAGTGACCTGAAAAAAAGTGTATTGTCCATTTATGTGCTCCAGTCTTGCCAGAGCTCTTTGGTATTACTATTCTTTGTAGGAGACAGATCATCAGCCACCTCATTACCTTGACTGCCAGCATGGCTGTGACCTGTACTGAGAACCGTTTTTAACCATCGGATGTCATAAGAGATGCAAAGTTTAAAAGAAACAAAAGATATTAAACAGTTTTAAGAGTATAGCCAGTAATGGCCTTCGGAACAAGCAAGAAAGACAATGTGCATGTTTTGAGTCGCATGTCATTAACCCGTTCACTGCCTGAAAAATTTTACAAACAAAGGCTTTCCCAGTGCCTGGGAAATCTAATGATTTGGGGGTAATAATTAACAAAAAATTCTAGCTCAGAAACTACAAAAGATATAAAAATGAAATACATATGATTTTTGAAGGAAACTGAATGGAGATTTTGAATCTGGGCTTTTTTTGTTTTAATTTTGATCATAAAAAATATTTAGGCATTTAGATTTGGATAGATTTTTTTTTGCACGATCAAAAACATATGTATTTACCACTACAGCTTCACATCCAAAAAAGAACACAGAGCAAAAAGGTGAAAATAAAGTTGATATTGTCACACTACACCTGTAAATGAAAGTAGAACAGTCTAGAAGTCTATCAAGACGCTCACACCTCATGCAGACAGGTCAGTCCACGACCACGCCCCCCTCCCCCCACCACGCCCCCTTGCTGAACTTCAACCCTCTCTTTCTCCTCACTCCTCCTCTTCTCCTACCGTTCCTGCTGCCCGTGTCATGCTGCGAGCAGGCCGTGCTCCCCTCTCGCGCTGACTAACACGTCGCTGGCCACTCGCACACAGTGCAGAGTACACACTAGGCTGGCTCGTTCGACGCTGGTAACCAGTCAGCTGAACACTCTTGCGATCGCACAGCACGACTCAATAACTGACGAATATGGTCGGCAATTCCCATCACTATCATCATCTCACCTCATGCGCAAGTGAGTCGTTGAATAAAAGATTATTATCTTTGTCAAAAAAGATAGCAGAGCCTGCTCAGCTGTGTAAGTACGCTGATTTGGTCGCTACACTCGTCGAAGGTTGCGCCGCCATCTTTGCAAGCGAGACAAAGCGCCGGCTGGTCATCCAGTCAGTGATGAGGAAAAATGGTCTTTCCCCTCACGTGTGGTCATTTGCATATCATTTTAATACTGCAGACATATAAGGCTTACTACGCACACTCTATTTCAGTCCTTTGATAGGAATAGTAACGAATGAAAATTCAAGAAAAATGCATGACGTCAGTGGGACGCCCATAGGCATTGGAAGTACATTTTTTACTGCGGCGTCAGCTGACGGCTTAAAGGCACTCAACTGGTTAATTCAAACCACAGTCTCGAGTAACTTTAGACATTTTTTTGTCGTTTTGAACTTAAAAGAGTGAGAATCACCAGGTAGATAACCAACCGTGCCATTATTGAGATAACCTTGATGGAAATGTAAAGACAAGACGCACACCTGCTTTGAGCATCCAACTCTTTCAACTGGACTTCTAAAGTCATATTCAAGACAAATAACACTGCCTAGATTTGGCGGATCGTTTCCTTTATCTTGGATTACAGATGAAAAATACCCGCTCTGATGGATCATAAGCTTGATCCAAAATAACTGAAATGTTCATTTGTACAACACTTAATATATCCTAAAGCTGAAAAAGTATTGGCAATCTTGAGCGCTGACCTTAAATGTGTTTGTGTGCACAAGCTTAAGCTGCAGTCAGGATGGAAGAAGACACAGGTGAGGTTCAGACAGAGTAAATGCATGATTTCTGTCTGTACCTACCTTCTATACACTCTATGCTTCAGCCTTGTCTGCGGAAATGAACTTCCACCTCATAAAGCATGTTCTTAACCCTTTCACCGCCAGACGTTCTGTTTTGCATAAATCCCCATCGCCAGCCATTTTTCAGAAAATCTCTCATTTCATACCAGCATGTGTGAAATGCGGATATCTCTGGAACTAAGCAACCAGTTCTCATGCCGTTTTTTTTTTGTGTGTGTGAAATAGAAAAAATAAACTGTACTTTTGTTAAATTATAGAATGTCAGTAATGGTTAGTCAACAATTTCACATTTTTGGTAATTTCAAGTGCAAAAAAAAAAAAAAAAAAAAAAAGCAAAACAAAAAAAAAATTGAATTTTATCTTTAGTCTCAACATAATAAAGAAGAAAGCATACCATCAAACTCTGAACAAAGGAAGAATACTCCACTCAAACAAATGAAGACCAGAAAGTATGTATATCCAACAGAAAAATGAATAAAAACAGCATAAATGAACATACTCTAACAGCAGCAGAACAGCTGGAAGTAGTCTACAGGTTGTATATCATCCTAGTTCACCAGCACTCCTGAAACAACATAAGAGGAATAGTTGTTGATATGCCCATTGAGAGGATGCAGAAAAGCAATTACACGCACACATACACATAACCAACTTCTACATCCCACTGGCACACACACGAAAGAAAGAAAAAGGGAAGGGAACACACACACACACACACACACTTTCCTATGCCCCACTGGCACACACATGAAAGAAAGAACAAGATGCTGAGCATATAAATGTATTCCCAGTTTATCCTGAATACGAGCAAGATATTCCATATAGAGGAACAACCGTCTTGGGCTGGTGTAACCGTTAGTAATGGCTATTCTGGTAAACATGGGCCATCATCTGTGACCTATAATGAACATACTTACAAATTTTCAGAAAGATTGACCAAGAACTGAGATTTTCCATAAAGAAGAAAACCATTATGGGCCGTTAATAATAGCTGTAACGATGAACTTAAACATCGGGCATCATCTGTGACCCATTATGATCATACCTACAAATTTTCAGAAATATCAGCCACATACTTTCTAAGATATTCCATAAAAAAAGACCTGTTATGGGCCATTACAGCCGTTAGTAATGGCTATAACGGTAAACTAAAACGTCAGGGACCATCTGTCGTCCATAATGAACATACCTACAAATTTTCAGAAAGATCGGCCAAGTACTTTCTGAGATATTCCATAAAGAAGAAAAACCGTTATGGGCAGTTACAGCCGTTAAGAACTAAAACATCGGGCATCATCCGTGACCCATAATGAACATACAAATTGTCAGAAAAATCAGCCCAGTAGTTTTTTTGTCTGGAGCGAGTAAACACATTTTGACCACGGACGACGGACAGACAGACACACACACACACACACGCAGACAGCATTTTTCTTCGTTCCCATTCTAAAGTACTCCCTGTTCAATAAGAACTGGGAGTACAAAAAGGGAAAACACACACACACACACACGCATGCATAAACATTTCTTTCACTTCACTGTTGAAAGCAGATTTTTTTTTTTTTTTTTTTTTTTTTTTTTTTAATGAGAAGAAAGTCTTTCACTTGCTGTTGGTCTCTAGAATCTGGGGAGCAATTCTCCTGGGGCATGCAAGTCCAGCTGGTCATATAATTCCCACTTAAACTTGTCTCTGCAGCACATCTTTGACATGCGTCGGTCCCGTTGGCGTCGATCAGTTTCAAGCAAGCTCTGTGTCCAATTCATTCTCTCTTAGCTGGTCGTTGCCCCCCATTGGTCTCTCACCAACAAGGCTTTCAAGTCGGTCACTGCTAGGTGGCCCAGAGCCAACACCAACACACTCGCACACACAACGCTTGCCGCACGCTGGCTTAACCTACTACTTGGCACGCATCCAACACAGTGAGCCTCTCTTTGTAGTAAAATCAGTCAAGCTCCCTATCACATGAATGTTTCTTGGTCACAATCTGGGTTCTTCATCTGAAAAATCAACTGACCGTCTATTCAATATTTCCAACACCCGATCTGTGGTAAATGTACTGTGAGGCCGAGTACCTGAAGTGCTTGCTTGTGATGTCATTGTAAATCTAAAAGCAATCAGTATAAATCGACAAAAAAAAAAAACCTTGTGTACAGCGCTCTGATGAGGCAAATGGTTGTGAGCACAGGTCAGAGAACCCCCCAACTTGGACGTTTACTGCTGGCTTTCTGTCTCATTAACTTGGAGAGTGCGAGTATCAGGAGTTGGGTAACCCTAGTTGGTCGCATTTTGGCGGTGAGCCACATGGTCGCAGAAATGCAACGTCGGCGGCGTAAGGGTTAAAAGCCAAGGATGTTGTAAGAAGGCCAGTCAGCCACACAAACGCAAAACCATAACATGTCAACACAACAATGAATGATTTTAATTCCCTGGTTAATCCTGAACTGTTGTCACAAGCATATAATTTGAAACTATCAGCAATTTTGTATGGGTTTTTTTTAGTTCAATCCCTCCCATGAGCTAGATAATCAGCCAGGAAGTCTGACAGTCAAAAGGCTACATTCTCAATCTGTGGAATGAAACAAAACAAAACAAAACATGGACATGAAAACAAATAAAAAATAAATCTCTACTATGTAAGTGTACATGGAAACACTGCTTTTCTTTAACAAATATTATTGCATTAATCCAGCAATAACAATTATAAACTTGATTCAACAGTTTTTTTTTTTGCTCTTTTTTTGGAAAAATGTAAAAAGTATATCTAAATTTCACATATACTCTAAACATTTCACCTTAAAATTTCATATAATCAGCAACTCACACCCTGTTATTTCTGGGGGCAAGATAGTCCAAAAAAATAACAAAGGAAAAATCAACATGGAAAATGTCATTAAAAAGGAAAAAAAAAAAAAAAAAAAACGGCACCACAAGATGCAAAAGTGTCTAAAAATATAGACATCATTCATGAAGCAGAAACTAAAACAGAAAAAAAATTACTAAAAGATCCATTCCGCATGTATGCAATGTCAACAACACGTACTCTGCAAACAAACTCGGTTCAGTCTTATAATTTCACATCTCTCTCCATTCGAAGTTTTCTTATCAACACAGCTTGCAAATCTTCAATCATCCCATGAGAGAAAAAGGGGTCAAATGCACAATAAAAGAACACAAGTGCAGTCAGACAAAAGAGAAGAAACAATGACAGAAAGAAAAAGAAGAGGGATGAAGATGATACTGATCAGATAAGATACAGAGAAATTTGATGCCGATGACAGCTACAGTTCATCTCTTGGCAGATCTTCATCATCACCCTCATCATCTTCCTCTTCCTCTTCCTCATCCTGCAACATAAAAATTTGTTGTTGTTATTGGTCAAGTCAGTTCTCTACATCAGTAACATATTCAGGTTGGTGGTGTCTGAAATATTCTAACCATTCAAGGTTAGTCAAATGTTTTATGTTCATCTGAGAGTCCATGGGAGCACTCTGGAAACAATGGAAATGCAGTATGATTTTCGACAACCATTTCATTGTCTATTTACTTTTCCACTTCACGTGAGCATTCTGGATGGGGAAAGAGCATGAGAAGACCTTTTACCCCCCAAAAACTGCCACTGGAGTGCTTTTCAACAAAAATATGTACATTTTCTAAAAAGAACATCTACAAATCTTAAAACATTCAAAAAATATTGTAAAACTAAAGCAGGGTGAGGAAACGTGTGTGTGTGTGTTTCGTTTTCCTTTGCCATTGTGCAGCAGAGAACAAATTGAGGAACAACTGAACTTGAAGCAAGTACAGGAAAAAACCCTGGTTCTTTCAACACAAATCATGTTCAAACCCGATTCATCAGCCTAATTTGACACAAATTCATGCCCTCTTGCTGTTTTTTTTCTTTGTTGTTTTCCCTAGACTGTAGTTGCTGCTGTTTTACCAATGTATCGGCATGTTGTTAAAAAGCAGGCACAACCATATGCAATTTTGTGCAAAAGAGTTAGCAAGACTAATGGCTCTTCGGTCAAAGCACACCAAGATACCATGGTTAACTTTTTCTACAGGGCGCACATGCATATGTGCTAACCGTAAGTTTTCCCTCTTTTACTGCGCACATGTCCCCATGCTAACTCCACCACTCACTGTTCCATCCTGTTAGCATGCATACTCGTGTTTGTACTTTGGAAAATTTGTACAATTGAACTATAAAAGTGCTAGTGAACTAACTGCTGTAGAAACTTAGAGATGGGTTCCCATGTTACTGGCATTCCATTCCTGATAAGGCTGAGGAAAGTTCATGGTCAAGTTCAGCAGCATAAACAAAGAACCTTATTTTTTTTCCTTCAGCGCGCTGGTTTCTCTTCTGCGCTGGCTCTTCTGCCGCGCTCCCTGCAGGCCAGATTTCCTCTGCTAGACAGAAAAGTATGGCAGCGCGCGGCGATTTTCACAGCTTGTTTCACTCAAACACGTGATCGAGCAATGTTTACAAGGTGGTTCAGATGATAAAGGAGAGTTTATTAAATTTACTTTGTATATTCTGATTAAATAGCAGCTGCAAAACTCTGGTCTTGCAATTTTTTTCTTTTTTTTTTTTATTGTGAGACTGCCTGCTTTCCCCTCAGTCATTTCTTTACAAAATATGTAAGAGTAATGCAAACTTCTTCAGGTGAAAAACACTCAATTTTCTCTTTCCAACCATACCAAATATGCTGCTATAAAGTATAATAACGAGTCTCTAAAAAAAAATTAGAAAACTATTGAAATCCTTACATACACAGGGAACTGAACAGCACTGAGTGCCTACAGAAGGACGGGAAGGCACACACACGCCTGACCTACGTGTGGATAGTGTTAAACTACACAAACACAATTACAGCTCAGGAACTTTGTCTCTAGGTTTTTAAAAACTTATTTTTTCATTTTCTTTTTTCTTTAAGTAAGTTTGTTGTACTCATATTTTCTCCGAACATGTACAAAACACAGCTAACTGTTTTGGGTAAACAAGTCTGTGGGATGCATGTGGAGTGAGCAGGGAGGTGGACCATCTAATGATTTAAAAATCAAAATTGAAACCAGATGGCAGCATGCAATATTGTGCACTTCTTTTCTGTTCCTGTTGCTATTCCTCTCTCTCTCTCTCTCATTTTAAGTGAAATCATTTAAATCAATCCTCAAATATACTGCCTTTGTGTATACTGGAAATACCTCATTCCATCTATCATACTGGCATTTAGTGATCAAAAATTGTAATCTCCTTGCTCTAAATCTTGATAAAATCACCTTTACAATTACTTATTTACGTACCGTTTGCAGAAATTAAATAACTCAGCCCAAAATAACCAGATTTACATGCTTGAATTTTTTCTAACAGTCATAAGTAACACACAGGAATTGATACTGAAACAAAAATTGAAGTGTGATCTCAGAGACCTTGGACAATGTTACTGCAGCAGTAAACAATGAAACCTTAAGATATAAATCTAGCAATTCTTCAAAATACAGACCCTGTTACAATGCACAGTTTGTCAAACATGCAATAAAATTGCAGAATGCATTTAAAAATTTTAGAGTGAGGATAGAAGATACACAGCAAACTTGACTGGCTGACGCGCAGTAATTCTGACTTCTTAAAAAAAATGTGCAATGTTCTGTTTGAAGTGTGCCTTTCTCAGCAGAATATAAAACTCTGACAGAAATTTTTTTTCTCTGCCCATGTCATCAGCACTGAACAAAGTGCTATGGAATTCACTCTCACATTTCATTGAAGCATTACAAAGAAAATTTTTTTCAAGAAAAGGGAAACCATGAGGATGTGCACAGCCAACACTAAACTACCCGTGCCAAGTCAAAATATGAAAACACTTTTGTCGCTGTGACATTCACCTCCAATTCTTCGCAACGGCAAGTTTGCTGTTACTTTTTATACCCTCTTAAAAAATTTGTTGAGGTGTAGATATCTTTTCTTGGGGTATGCTGCTCCTTAAAAACAAGTGTGGTGAGCAACAAGCATACAGTCTGCTCTGAACTGGAATTGAAAGTGGTAGTTTTAACAAGTCTGATTTCCTAGGAGTGCTTTATTTTCTATTATCTGGGTGCACTGTATGCACCCTCTGATTACAAATGCTTCAGAAGTTCGGAAACAGTTTGGCAAAGGATAAATGGGGTAGGCCATTATAAGTATGAAGTGATCTGCCTAATTATTAGAGATGAATGCTGATTTCCCAATCACCATTCTGAGTACAACAGGAATAACAATATAACTTTTTTAGCACACTTAATCTTTTGGTTGCTTAAGGCATCTTTTAGCAATTTGCAGCACAAAAGCTGTAGACACCGATTAGCAACTTCATGTAAAACCACTCTTGGCACCAACTGACCTCTAAACGATTCCAGATTTTAAAAAAAAAATTAGGGGTATCTTAATGACCACTAAACAATTTCAGATTTTCAAAAACATTGTGGGACTCTTCAATAAATAACAAAGTGAGCTGAACATATTGCAATGCATATAGGGAATCCCCTTCACTCACTGAACCATTCACTGAACCAATATTCATATATAAGTGAATCTATTTTAACTGTGTTTTTCAAACTCTGAACTATGGCCAGGACTTTCAGACTTTTTTGACACATTTCCAATGTTCAAGTTTAATCATAAACCGACAATCAGAAAATGATCTTGCTGCTGAACCTGACAATGAAGAGTCTGTGGCATGTCGAAGAAGTGATATGAGTGACAATGATAGTGACTGCACTTTTGAGTCATCTGATAAAATACTAAACACAACGAAAAGTACATGTGATCAAAACAAACGCTTGAGTATATTAGTATGTGAATAAAACTATAAAAATGTATATGGAATAAAAATATTCATTCTTCTTTAGATCAATATGTGGATAAAAACAGTTGATCACTCAAGTTACAGACAGGTGCCCCACCTGAACCTCTATAGCTCTTCTACACAACTGGTTCTTCCCCTGCAGTGACCTATTTACGTCTAAATGACCTGCTTACTGCTTCTTGCAGTGTCAAGACGGCGAGCAATGAAATGGGTTATGATGGCAGAAATGTTACACACAAACAGCAGAAACAGATTGCCTACCTCTGGCACTCCAGCACCTTCCGTGCCACCGCTCTCGAGGAATTTGACGAAAGCATCCAAGGTTCTCTCGCCATTGTAGTCCACAGCCTAAACAAAAGAGATATGTCACCATCAGCCTGTACATCACAATAGTGTGTGTATTTATATATACATATACATATATATATATTCCCCCCCCCCACCCCACCCTCATAATACTAAACAACAGCACTCCAAGTCCAAATAACTTTTCCTAAATTGCAGAGCGTATTTATAAAATTCCAAACTGACTTGCATCCAAAAGTTGCTCTGGAAACACTTGTCAAAAAAGACTTTCGTCAGTAAAAGGTGTATTTGAAAAACTTTGCTCTCCGTTGCTTGTCCATATCAATATTTCAAACCTTCAATGGCAATTTTCTTTTTAAGGATACCATTATCCCAGAACAACTAAACTCTATCAACAACTAAATTTTTTTTAGACAGATGCCAGTCCCTTCAAATAATACTATTAGTGCATGCATTTCATGGTAATGTATGAGTATTTAACACGTGTGTGTGTGTGTGTGTGTGTGTGTGTGTGTGTGTGTGTGTGTGTGTGTGAACATGAGCGCCTGCATACGTGTGTGTGTGGAAACAGTACACAAAATACTCCAAAAGGTCTGTTAAAAGCAACACCACAACAAAAATTTTCGCTTTAATCTGATATTAGTTCAAGGGCTGCTGGAAATGGCTAAAACACAAGCTTTCTGTCACAAATAAAAACCCAATAGGAAATACACTGATCAGTCATCTTAACATCTGGTACAACAGCACTTTCCAGTGAAATGAAGCCAATCAATTCGACTACTTTAAATACTCCCCTTCTGCTGCCAAAAACTTCAGTCATCCACCCACTGTAGAAGTGATGACTGGTGGATTTTCCTTTATATCTGAGGTACAATGCTCAACAGCTTTTCCAAAGCTGACCTAGTACAGCACTTCTTCCTGTCAGGCAAATTTACAAGTTAGGAAGGAGAAAAAATGTCAAAGGATGCAAACCTGATCAGTTTATGTGTCAAAGTGTCTACTTTGAAGGATGTCACTGGCAGGACTCCTCCAAGCAAAAGCAAAAATCCCTGAAATTCTAGGAAGATCCACAGAAATCCGCCCATCATACCGAACATTTTTTTTTTTTTAAATACACATTTACATAAAAAATTGTGGCGGAGTGTCCAGTTTGAGGAATGTCACTGGCAGGACTCCTCCCAAGCAAAACTCCATGAAATTCTAGGAGGGTACAGGTGCATGACAAGGCTACCAGACAACTCTTTGAAATGTACATTAAGAACAGTGACAAGTGTCCAGTTTGCTGGGTCCACTGGCAGAGCTCCCTAATCCCTCCCCCTTTTGAAAAAAAAAAAGCAAAAAATCCCTGATATTCTTGAGAGATCCAAGAGAATGCCCATCAAACACCCTCATAAATTTGTAAAGAGAGGGGGTTAATTAAAGCCAAGGACATTGACGAAATACAGGACATTGTCTATGTCCTTGGCAGTAACTAACCCCCTCTCTTTACAAATTTTGTTTCATTTTCCGCCCTCAGTCACTCTGTTTTGAAACCCATCAGAAAATTTTTGAATTTACATTTTACATTAATGGTGCAATCTGATGCACACCTTAATCCTGCTTTAATATGATGAAATAAAGTGAGCAGAATGCCTTCCCAGGTTTCTCCACCTTGCAACAAATCAATTGCTACTTTGTCCCGTTGACGGTCCAGCCACAACCAGACACAGGAGAGGGGGGAGTGTAAATTTTCCCAATCACCTAGCAGCAGAATGACTACACTGAAGTAAGTACAGTATGTATCTATATATATGTTCTCTCAGCACATATTTCCTTCATACCTGGTTCATCGGCATACTCTAGCATAAATTCAAGCTCTCTCGGCATTGTTGAACAAACTGTCGCAGCCAGATTCAATTTCATGCACAAGAACTAGCAAGAGTTGTCACTCTTTGGTCTATGCAACCCAGGCAAAGCTATGCTTACATCCACAAGTGTAATTATAACTCAACAACTTCATGCCTAGATTTTTTTCTAATTCATTTCTTTTCTAGTTGCAAAGTGAAACGACTGCAGGCGGAAATCTAAACAAATCTTAAATAAATGTCAGCGAACCGCCCAGAGAAACGTGGACAAACGAGTCATTTCATGGTAATGTATGACTATTTAACACATGTCTTGTGAGTCGTTTGTCCACGTTTCTCTGGGCGGTTCGCTGACATTTATTTAAGATTCATTCTTTTCAGTTTGTCATACTTTCACCAAACATGTACAATATAAAGCGAAATCAAATGCATAAACAGGTCAATGCAATCAATTCATATCCTGCAAAACTATGCTTTTTATCACTCTGACTTTCTCTTTTTTCTTCTTATAGAAATATAAATCCTCAGTAATGTGAATGTTTTTGTTAACTTTTTTTGTGTGACAACTTTAGACTGTAGAAGGGGATGAGAAGCTGTGGGAAAGATTTGCTAACGACTATGTGCAGTAAAAAAAACAAAAAAAAAAAAAAGCAGCATTTGTAGTTCATCAATGATCCCACATAACAAACCACATCCTTTCACCCATTATATAATATATATGGAGGAAATATCAATAAACTGGAGGAAGGGGTGGGGGTGGGGGGGGGGGATATTAAACAATTATGTACCTGCTGGACATGAACACAACAGTAATGTTGACCTTCTCAAAACAGTCCATAGTCTCTGCACTTGACCAGTCCATCTTTGCCAAGCTCATAAAGCTTAACCTATTTTCAGTGGCTTTTCATTAAGTTTTCACAGATTTACTGTAGGCTATTGACATCTTGTTCTGTCAAGTATTTCATGCTTATTTATCTTTTGTTCCCAGATGGACCGACTGACTTTCTTGTATCTAAGCGACAGGAAGTTGCTTCACAAATCTGAGATTCTATTGTACCTTCCTAACTAAAGAAGTTTGGTAATCACAACAGTATCTTTAAGATTTCATAAGCAAAATTAACAGCTGACAGTTACTCTCACAAGTATTTTCCTGCAAAAATATTCAGTCCATGCACCACAAAACAAACTATATGCAAGAGTCAAAATACCTGGGCACAAAAAAAAGCACCCCAACAAAATCTCATCAAAACAAGACTGACCAAAGAACATCTCGCTGATCCATAAACAAATATTTCAACCTTTTTCTGATCCTGATTTCCAGTTTAATCTTAAAGACTCGTGCCCTGCATTCATTAAGCCAAAGCCACTTCCACTTGCTTTTCATCCTTCTCTTGTGTGCTGAAGTATGTTCAGCCTCACTCATGAAGTTTCAAACCGATGTCTAGGCCTTATCTACTGACATATCAATCTACAGAGAGAACAGTGGAAACTGTAAGAATTGGTCTAAATTACCATGAAATGAGGCTTTGACCAAGTAAAACAGGGATCACTTTTTGGTGCAGGCAAATCAGCTATTGCTGGAAAAACTGGGTCATTGAAAGGGTAATATCGAGTAATACTTGCGCTTTCATACCCGTCAAATGTTTGCATGATTAACGAATCTTTAGTGTATGCATCCAATCTTTTGCAAGCATTTTCACATACAAAGGGAGTTCGTCCACAAGCATGTCTGCATATATGTTCACCTGGGAGATGAGAAAACTTCTGCTCCATGATTCATACACCAATCACTGCCATGCTTTGAACCTAAACCTTTTTTGTTGATAAACAAGTGTGACACAACCACTTGATTTTTACCTGTCAGGTGTACATTCATAAATGACTTTTACTTCCCTATCCCAACATTTGGTAAAGACACATGAAGACTTTATTTCACCTATCCCAGCATTTGGTAAAGACACTGAATCTTCACCTCAGCTGCAGTAAGATTTCCAAATGTTCTTCCCTTCAAGTGCACAAGACCTTTTTCCTTGTTCAAGATAGATCAATGTCTTGTTATGCCCAAAAGAATACCGGCTCATTTTACCACAAAGTGACCTGTGTGGTGCAACCTCTGAAAAGTACAGGCTTATTAGCTCACCTCCTCGCTGTCCTTGGGGAAGTACTTGAGGGTGGGAAGCTCTGCACTTTGACCTCTTCAATCTCATTGGCAGTGGCATCCATCTTGGCAACAATAATGTCCTTGCTGTCCTTGTACTTTTCACCCAGCTCATCCCAGATAGGGGCCAGCTGCTTGCAGTGTCCACACCAGGGAGCATCTGAGCCAACATGGAAGTCCGCATTTTTTTTCCACCTTATTTCTTTGCTTAAAATTAAATAACTATAAACCAACACTGGCAAACTGAGCATACTTTACTAATTTTAACACTGATTAGTTGCTAATAATGTCATGCATCACTCAGAAATACAGTCAGCAATAATGACGTACAGTCTGTAACACTCTGACTGTCATCGAAAGTGGTAAAATCAAAGAGTAATTTCGCAAACAATTAAACGCTCCATGACAATTGGATATCTGCTCCCTGCACATTATAACACACTGAAATTTTAAAATAACATTTTTCAAACCTTAAAAAGTATAGTTTCTCTTTGTCTGATTTCATCCACTAATTCCTTTCTTCTTTCACTATATCATATTGCACATATTCATTAATTTCTTTTCAACATAAATAACAAAATTAAAAGTTGGTTTTTAAAACATCAGAAATTTTAACCTCTAACTGCATATGTAAACAAAACCAAAGAGATTGTTATAAACACTTTAATGGTTCCCCCCTTCCCCCAGCCCCTTTTTTTTCTTTCTTTTTTAATTCTCCTCAGAACACCACATCCATTTCATACCCACGAACAGCACTGTCTCTCACACTCACACAAAGTTTGAACAGCAAGCACACACGAGAGAGAAAAAAAGATTTTTGAAAAAGACAAATTCAAAATCACAGCAAAACACACGAGAGAAAAAATGTTCAAACTAAAAATCCTCAGCGCAGTACAACAGCAGAATGTTACAGAAAAAACAGAATATTAAAAATAATAAATATAAATAAGAGGGGGGCAGCAAAAGGTTAGACAGAAACAGAAAATTAGAAACCCTGCTGTCATAAAGACAGTAGACAGCTAGAAAAAAAACAACTGTTTTCTAAAGTCTTAAAACACATAAACTGCTAAAGACAGCAGAACGCCTGATGAATATAAATATCAGGGAGAAAAAAGTCCTAAGCACAAAAAGGCTGCTGAAGGTCAAAGAAAAATCAAACATAAGGGGAAAAAAGTTCTGAATCATCAAGACAGTATACGGCCAGAGAGAGAGAGAGAGAGAATAATGAAAAAAAAAAATATCATAATCCTGAATACAAAGAAACAGGAGAAGGCCAAAAAGAAATCTAACATAAATACAGCCTTAAACACATCAAGACAGCAAAAGACCAGAGAGAAATAAAGCAAACTCCTAAACAAGTAAAAACAGCAAAGAACCAGAGACAAACAGATGTTAAAGAAAAAGACAAAAAAAAAAAACCCACAAAACTTGCTGGACAAAATTTTAAAAATCAAAACAATTTCAACCAATTGAAGTAATCAAGCCCCAAACACACAAAGACAGCAGAATGCCAGAGAGACATAAAACATACATAAAAGTTCAAATAACATCACAATCGGAAAAAGCTGGAGGGGGAAAAAAGCCCGCAACACACACATCAGAAGGTCAGAAAAAAAATTTTTATATATATCAGGGTCAGGGGCTACTCACAGAACTCCACAAAGACAGCTTTTGATTTGTCCATTGCCACTTCCTTGAAAGTTCTGCCCACCAGGACCTTCACAGGCTTGGGCATCCCAGTCATCAGGCACATCCTCAGACATCAGATGGGGCTGTCAAAAAATTCAACTTTTCTCAATAGACAGCATACGACACACCTGGAGTCTTCATGGCCTTAATCCTCCCAATCTCATCCACCTGGCTCCTAATCATTTCCAGTGTTTCTGTATCTAGGATTTCATGAGCTCATGCTCTTCAAAATGCTTAGGATCAGTCTTGTAGCTTTGACCAGTGGATGAGAAGACCCAGTCAGATCAGTCTACTTATTTAGGACATTTCAAGTTTTCTTCAGACCTTTAAAGATATGGCAATGACCAAGTACATTTGAAATGGCAAGCAGTGCAAACTAAAATCATAATGCATATAAGTACACAAAGTAACAAATACTTTTACAATCGAGAAATGTTTTGAATGTGCTTGTCACATTACAAACCGACTTAAAAAGTGCCTCCTATATTTGACATTGATCTACAAAGGAACTGTTAAAAGCTTTTACATTATTTCAGATGTAAAAATTCAATAAAACTGACATCAAAAGTCTTATACAGTTATTTTCAAAGTCTCTGCATCAAAGTCTTCAGAGTTTGTAAATTCAGGGGTGCCAGTGAGGGACAGTCTCCAATCCTGAAAATGAATTGGGACCATCCCACCAATCCTGAAATTTGGATTGTGACCCATCCCACTAATCCTGAAATATGGACTGTAATCATCCTGTCCATCCTACCAACCCTGGAATTTATTATGTGGGACAGGATCCTGAAAGTTTTCTAGATAATGTATAGGATCCTGAAACTTATCTAGATATTACATATAAATATATGTATATAAATATCTATCTACACACACACACACACAGATATATATATATATATATATATATATATATATATATATATACACACACACACATACACATGCATACACACACTCACTCACTCACACACACACACACACACACACACACACACACACACACACACACACACACACACCACACACACACAAGAAGAAAAAAAAAAGGCACAGCTAGTCCAGGCAGAACAATTGGGAAAGGCGGTTATGATCTCACCGAATAAATCTGGTTGCTCATTGTTTTTTGTGGTACTTTCAGTTTGTTATGATGCCCTACCTTCCAAACCTCCAAAAGTTTCACCATATCAAAGAAAATTGCAGCACATCATCAATGTGTAATGGATCATTTGCACTGAGTTATCAATTGCTCCCCATTGGTTGGAGCAGTAATTCAAACTTCAGCCTCATGGCATGCATTAATGTGCACAATAGTGACTCTGATCTTCTGACATAAAGTAACTAAGGCTTGATCTTTGCACAAAACCATTCCATCTTTGCTGAGTTTTTGTCCAGCTATACCCATTTAAAGCAATTTTTTTTTCTTATGCTTTTTGCCATTTCGCTGCAGGCTTTTTAAGTCTTGTTTGGTCAAATACTTAATCCTTTTTTTTTCCTTCCCCAAAGACTCTTGGTGTTTTCTGTGTCTAGATTGACAGTAAGTTATTTTACCAATTTGAGACTCTCAGCAATTTCCCAACTAAAGAGTTTTGGTAATTGCAACAAATCTTTTCTTTTCTTTTTCATTTATGATTGTAACTGTTGATTCCGTTCATTGTTGCTGATGCATCTACGCATTATCTCTGGCCTTCCTTCACTGAAAAAAAGAAAAGAAAAAATCGCTACCCTACAAAACTCACAAAACCAACATACAGAATAAAAATTTCAAAACCACCACCGGCTGCCGTGGCGAAGTGGTTAATATCGTGGACTCCCGACTGGGAGGTCGTGGGTTTGAATCCCATTAGAGTCATGTGGGTTTTTTTTTCTGCCTCGACTGGCTCCTACCCAGGGTTGAGTTTGCTGCGGACTCAGTTGGGAAGACTGGGACCACACAGTCGGGTTTCATCCACTTAATGGATGCATTTCTGAGAGTGTTGCTCTAGTTTCCTGACCAACACGGGCAGGTGCCTGTATTTCTTGGGCCTAGCTGATGCCGGGATATATTATGAAAGGAAGCACAGAGTACAGCCCTGTCATGTAGTCTCAGACCGAAATGGAAATCCGTAGCATCATCTTCATCATCCTCATTCTCATCGATCAGCATAAAAAAAATGTCTCAAATTCTGTGGCCCTTCATGCCCTGCTCTCATGGTGACCTCAATTTCGATGTCCTCTCCATGTCTGTGGTCTTCGTTTGGTTCCATCGGGGTCAGCAATACTGGCGAGTCCTTGGGGGCTGTCGTTGGACGGACATGGTGGTGCCCTCCGGGGGGTGAGCTCACTCATGCCAGCTCCACAACTAAGCAATTATTGTCGTCAGTAGGGGGCTTAGTAGGTGGTGTCCTGCGTATGTTAGATCAGAACAGACGCCACTGAACACCACCAAAGTGACTCGGCAGCAGTGCAGTGTTTCCTCCTCCGGGGTTGCCTCTTGATGACTTGACACTGACTGCTCCCTGTGGATTGCCGGTTCTGGGGCTGCGGCAGGGCCAACCGGGCTGTGGCTGTGGACGGGGTGTCGGAATGAGCAGCGTGGGTGCACTGCCTCTGAGGTGGCGCAGAGGTTGGGACAGCAAAAAAAAAAAAAAAAAAAAAAAAAACACCAGCCGCTGTGGCGCAGTGGTTGGTGTCGTGGACTCCTGGCTGGGAGGTCATGGGTTCGAATCCCTCAAAGTCATGTGGTTTTTCTGCCCCGACCGGCTCCTACCCAGAGTTGAGTTTGCTGCGGACTCAGCTGGAAGACTGGGAACCACAGTCCAGTTTCATCCACTTAATGGATGCGCTTAGTGTTGCTCAAATTTCCTGACCAACGCTACATTTCGATGTCCTCTCCATGTCTGTGGACTTAGTTTGGGTCCGTCAGAGTCACCAGTAACAGCGAGTCCATGGGGGCTGTCGTTGGACGGATATGGTGGTGCGCTCTGGAGGGAGGTCTCAGTCACGCTGGCTTCATGACTAAGCAATTATTGTTGTCAGAAGGGGGAATAGTAGGTGGTGTCCTGCGTATGTCAGATCAGAACAGGTGCCACTGAACACCACCAAAGTGACTAGGCAGCAGTGCAGTGTCTCCTCCAGTGGGTTGCCTCCTGACGTCATGACACTGACTGCTCCCTGTGGATTGGCGGTGCCGGGGCTGCGGCGGGGCCGACGGGGCTGTGTGACAAAAAAAAAAAAAAAAAAAAAAAAAAAAAAAAAATCAAAACAAATACTCAAAATCACATTTCTGCATCCTTTATACTAACTTTCAGTTTGCCATCCAGGAAATCCTGGACAAATTTCTTGATGGTGGCAGTTTCCAAATCCGAGGACTCAGGCTTGTACTTGGACATGTCCTCTGCCAGCTGGATGAGACGCACAGCGGGGATTTCATCATCCTTCAAGCCAAAGAACTCTGTGATACGTCCATTCTCCTCATTGTCAGTGTCCAAGTAGATAAACAGGACCTGCAAAGTTAACACAAATATGTACTATTTTTCTCTTTCTTTCGCACTCTTCTATAAACAGCTGGAAGAGACACACAGCAGGGATTTCATCATCCTTCAAGCCAAAGAACTCTGTGATATGTCCATTCTCCTCATTATCAGTGTCCAAGTAGATAAACAGGACCTGCAAAGTTAACACCAATATGTACTATCATTTTTCTCTTAAGCACTCTTCTATCATATTTTTCATTTCTCTTTCATCTCTCACACTGAAAAAGGGTTAAAGCTGATACTAATCAAACGTCTATTGATTAGTTTTTGGATCAGCTGAAACAGAATTGTGTCTCTTGTTTGTGTATTTCACTATTTCTAAATAAAGGTGAATTTGACATGCTGATACTGGATTCTAATGCATGTTCTTGTATGCAGCGATATTGCTGCTGCTGAGACATAGATTTGCATTAACCAACACCTGACGGCTTCTGTAGAGCATCAGCACACTTGTTATCTCTAAGAATACTCTTTAGCAAAATGTCACTGACTGGGTCACATGACGTTTGATGCTATTATGTACACCTAACTTCATCAATCCCCCCCACCCCTTTCTGAATCCCAGTAATATCCATGTGCTTAGGTGGGTTTTGTTGCTTCAGAAGGGGGGAAAAAAAAAATCATACCACATAAATTATCATTTACTTTAAAAAGAATGTGTACACACACACACACACACACACACACACACACACACACACATGCACACACACACACACACACACACACACACACTCACATAAACAAATGACAAATTGTAAGTTTTTGTCAAGTTAAAAAACGCTGGAAACAGCCTGGTTGGTACATACATAAAGTGAGTTTTAGATACATTTGAACAAATATATGCTAAATAATTACAAAATCGATTACGAATAAAATGCTGCAAAAATAGCATAGAAATTCAAATTTAGCATGCACATTATGTGGACACGCACACAGACATGACAAATATAAATCGCTGACTGAGATACTGTCTCTTATATATTTTATTGTAGTTAGTTGTTCGAGATTGCCTTTAAAGTGATTATCACTAAAACCCACACACTTCCGATTACAAGGTTTTATCTCATTCACATTTCCTTTTTTCCCCTGTCATTATAGAATAATTAATACAAAATTATGGTTTTGCACACGTATATACATTCATCAAATCTATCCACCACAAACCTGTTTATAAATAACGTGAGAACTGTTGTCAAAATTGGACAAGATTATTACGCTGACAAACACTAGGATTTTACAATCTGAATCATTAGGGCAAACCAGTACAACTTCTTTTGTTTCTGCTTGTTGCTTCCTTTATTTGTTTTCACACATCACTAACATTAAACACCAAAAGGAATTTTACCATAACCCAATGCCTACCAGATCAACCGTGAGATTTCCTCTATCTGACTATTCCTTTTTCTGAAAATAGGATCGACCGCTGAATACTAGGTCAATGACTTTCACTTTCACCATCGCATATCCCAGAATGCAATCGCGACAGAAGAGTCTTCCAGTATGGACGTTTCTGGACGCCCTTTTGTTTTTTGTTGCATGAGTTTTGGTGAAGTAGTTTCGCTGCTATGAATTTTCAAAGTTCGGCTTTGTTTCGCTAAGACTTTGTGGGAAAATGGCGGATCAAGTAACTATGCAACTTGCAGAATTCATTTTCTGAAGTGACAATGATGAAGAGAGCGTATTTGTGGGCCACACTTTTGAAGAATATTTGAAGCGAGACGATTTGGACATTGATCTTGACCTAGTTATAAATAAAGATTGACTGGTGACTGATTTTGAGGCCCGAATCGATAATGATTCAGGTGATGATAATGACGATGTCGAATAGCCCATTGCTGCTGGGCCTAGCCCCCCCCCCCCCCCAAAAACAAAATTCGAACAACAAAACCTGCTACAGATTCTTTAATTGACTAGAGTGGTTGGCTGTAAGAAGTGAAGCCCCCCAAAAAGTTTCTTTGTTTTGATAGCCAAAAAGCGGGTCAGTCAGTGGGGGTGTGTCTCATGATTTGCCTGTGGGAGCGTCACCTTTAGCCTTTTGATTTCGGAAGAATTCTGGCGGACTTTTGACGAGGAACAAATTTATTTGCTGCACAAAAACAAGCAGAAAAGGATGAATAGAAACTCAGAGTGCAGAGCGAATGGGAGTGGGGATGGGTGTAGAGAAAGCCTGCCTGTCTTCACACACCTTGGTACTGATGAAGAATCGGCATAGCTGG
This sequence comes from Conus betulinus, assembly GCA_016801955.1. Taxonomy (NCBI): domain Eukaryota; kingdom Metazoa; phylum Mollusca; class Gastropoda; order Neogastropoda; family Conidae; genus Conus; species Conus betulinus. The sequence continues at coordinate 256,106 of JADBJO010001609.1, forward strand.
GAGCTCGGGAGGAGGGCGACTTGCTAGCCCAACTGGCAGACCAACCTTAATATTTTTGCATGAATATCAAAATTACAGAAAGTCACATCGCAATGGGCTGGTTCTTGCACAAGCTGCAAGGTTCAAACAGGGAATATTTGTGCAGGAGATGCAGGTCTTGCAGACGTCAAGATGAAGACACCACTTGTGGCAAGAGGCAGATGTGAGAGGCTGTAACTAAAGCAGACAGCTGGGGGGACAATGAGAGAGATGCCATAACATATGACGGCGGAGCCGAATGTGAAAGACAGGCAGAAACAGAGTATTATGAGAAAAAATTCCTCCTCGAGAGGTAAGGAAGAAAGAGGTTTCTTCATCAGAAGGAAATGCCAAAGAGAAGGTCACTTCTGAGGATCTATGAGCACTGAGAACAATGAAGTCTGAACTCTACAGAACAGAGAGGGGAGGTGGGGGTGTTCTCTTGTCAAGGGAAAGGAGAAAACTGAACTATGAATTTGGTGCATGAGAGAACTCATGGCGACTACTCAAATAGCCTACATGGGGATGAAGGCAAGGTTAGCTCCCCATTCTCCCAAGTTGTATTTTTGAAGGATCTTGTTAATATGGAATGTTCCACACCAAATATGGATCAAGCATTTGTTTAGACACGTAGGAGAGAAAAAGGTCCTGATCAATTCCACTTCGGTACTCTGTCTTTTCAGAATATCCATCCAGATTACCACATGTTGCAAATACACTTCCAACAGGTGACATTGCTTTGTTATGAACATGCTTGCAGCAGACAGCCAGTAACCTGATGTTGGCCTGATGTTGGTCAACTGAAGGATTGCCACAGATTTTTTTCAAATTATCCATTTACATATTCCATCCTTCCTGCATCATGAAACATCATTACGATTATATGGCACTATTTCATTGGTTACTTATACTCCTACTAAAAAAAAAAAAAGCAAAAGTCACTGAACTTCTGAAGGGATCTAAGGGCCCTCCCCTGGGAAACATTGAAACTCTCTTTCACAATGTAAATAGGACCATTTGTTCCAACAGCTTTTGTCCGTCTCTTTCACTTCTGCAGGGCATTGGCAATGAATAATGTCAGAGTGCTTCATCATTTTTCCCTCACGTCCATACACCAAATGGCAGCTGCCTGAATTGTTGAAATTTTACATGAGATTTCATGACCTCACTGTTGTCTGCTAGCTTACCAAAAACATGACCAGCACAGTGTGGACTTCCAATTCCTGTTTTTTCTTTCTCCTCCACTGATTTGATCCCCCCATTAAATTTTGCTTTTCTCAGATTCTAAGCTTCACAGTTGGCTGAAATCCGAAAATATGCAGAGAAGTGAGACCTGAATAAAGAGAGAACTGCCACTTGCTCTCTTGCTTCCAACACACTGGCTTTATTGTGACAATACACACTGGCGTTCTTGTGACAATGAAAAGAAAACCGGTAATTAATGGTGCTCTGGAAACAGAGCTTGATTTACACAATTGACATAAGCAAACAGCGTCTAAACTATGGTGTAATGATATTAAAAAATCTTGCCCTATGCCTCTGGAAGCCATCTTATTCAAATTGACAATGACACACTTACGACTGTCAGCAAATAAACAAGCGTTACCAGCTCATTAGTGGTTAAGTGACTCTGCTAATATAAATCTATTTGGGCGCGACCAAAAAAAAATCTCTTGATATATGAAGAACAAAATGAGTAACACAAAGAATTATTTTATATTAAAGCTGTTTTTTTTTTTTCTATCTTTTTTTTTAACAACAAATACTAAAGCTCACAAAATGATAAAGAAAAGTCTTACAAAAATCACATGATTTTATTGTGTACATTGTGACTGCAATGTTATCAGTGCCAAGTAAGGGGCCCTTGGGTATGTGTTTATATTAACTTCTTATGCATGTTTATCTGGCTAAAAACTGTAAAAATCATCAACCCTGACTGCCTGTTTTCAATGAGTGAGGGCAATTATTCACAAACCGAATTTTCAGCTGACAAAGAAGACCCCCCTAGAAGGACTGTGGGCATGATGTGGTTGGACAGACATGCTGAATATACTTTCCTTCTCTATTTTTTTCTGATCAGGCACCCTAACTGATATGGGCGTATTCAAGCCAAATGGGAGTCTGGACAGACAGACTTGTATGCATTTCTAAACACTTACAATAGAATACAAATTCTCTTCTTTGATCTCAATACTAAGTGATTTTTTTTTCTTCCATCAATGTGTTTATCACAGTGCAAATCGGTACCTTTCCTTTGAAACCCTCAGCTGCACCTCTGAACTTCTCAATTGTGTCTTCTCCACCTTCCTTCTTCAGGAACAGCAGAATGTGGTTCTTCACCTCACCTCCAAAGATCTTCTGGGCAGACTGCAAAAAAAATAATAAAATAAACAAATAAAATAATCTCTATTACTTTCCAGAGCTTTCTGTGTTTATTGCTTTTCTTTAAATCTTTAAATTCCTACTCCCAACATTGGATAACTTTGTTACAATGAGGCTGGCACCTTCACAATAAAACAAAACAAATTTCACTCTTGATATGTTCAAAGTTCATGAATAGAGTGATCAATCTAAACTATGATATGTAACTAAACTCAGCTACACACTGGTCAACACTACAGCAAACTGGATTATTTCATGTTTACACAAGACCAAAATCCTAAAAGTCTTTGATAAAACAGACCCAGGCTCTGAAAATCTGAACCATCTTTTAGCTGGTTCCTTTGAATATGAACATACTTTTCATGTCTACAAACTTGCTGTGATATTATGATATGATAATACATTTTCTTACATGCTTTCAAGGACAAGAAAAACTGAGAAAAATAAGTACAGCATAAATAAAATTTCACAGTTAAGATTATTCACATGTGAATCAATTAAAATTCACATGTCAATATAACTATCAATAAAAACTAAAGAAAATAACGACAAACACAATAAACCACAAGAATAAGATAAAAAAAAAAAAAATGAAAAGGCATAAAAGCTGTCCTGGTCTGAGTCACGCACCTTATGAAAATCAAAACAGTTCTCCCACAACTTTCAATTTTTATATGCAAGTGAAATCATCACTACTAATCAACAACATGCCATTACACACTGGGAAAACAAAACTGCAAACATAAAATCATAATATTTTTCTTGCCATTACTGACACTATTCTGTTAAGTACCTACCTCTTGAGTGAACTCTACAACCAGTGGCAGTTGGTTTTCCCTGACGTGCTTGACAATGGCCTCCTCCTCAAACTCCCCCTCAAAGTCATTACGGCCCTCATCAAACTGTGCAGAGGCAGAGAAAGTTCATAACTTACATGTCACATACCTGGAACACACATTCACTTGCAAAAATGAAGCTTAACTATGCATGCTTGGCATTTTGATGAAACCAGTCGAAATTCAATGCTGAGAAAAAATTGAAGCCGGGAGGAGTGAGAGGGTGGTGGGGGTGGAGGGATATGAGGCTTAGGGACAATAACCATGAGTAATCACAGGCTGAGATCAACAGTGTAAATCTAAAACTTTAGGAGCAAAACTAATTAAGACGCTAGAGAACCTGTCACATTTGGTCTGGTGACATGGAATAATTTCAGTAAAAGATTTTTTTTGCACGGGACAGGTGGGTTCCTGTGTATAACATAAATTGGTAAGGCTGACCATGTATTAGTAATGGTGAGCCACCTATAATTTGAAGCTAACAGTTTTAGGTCTCCAAGGGGAGGGGGCCTTTCGATCTACAAATATTTGTAAAAGTGGAACTGGGGGGGTGTTGACAATGCACTGGATCTTAATCTTCATTTAGAGTTGATCTTGATTCTCTGATCATTACACTCAAGCCAAGACCACTTCATCTTCTTTTTCCCCCTGCCGGAATATCTTATGTCACTAAATTTCTTGTCACTGTCAGGCTCTTAGTTACTGGCAGACTGAACTGCAGAGCACTGGGCAGAAAATGCGAAAGAAATATGGTCCTGAAAATCAGGCTTTCTACCAATCTGAAAAGGAGTCACTTTTTGCTATGCACAAGTCAATCAGTTCTCCCTTGTTTATGTAAGGAAATCCTTCAATTAGAAACTACAGATCTCACTTTATGTCACATTGTACTATTGATATTACTGCTATACTAAAAATTTCCTGCGGTACCTCCAATGCCTCCTTGGGAGTATTACATGCTTCTTTGGATTACAAATACACTATGTTAAAGAAAAGTGATAATGTAAATATTTCAACAACTGAAGTTCATGAACATTTAGAAAACAGCTATCCAAAAATCATTTAAAAGTGTTTACAGATGGGCTGGTAATGGAATCTTCTGACAGTGGTTCTGACTGTATAATACCAACTTTAAATGTCAGGAAATCATATCATTTAAAAAAAGGGGTTTTCAATTTATACCTCAGAATTATATGCAATACTGAAAGTTTTGATGTACATATATGATATACCAATTGCTTTATATAAAATCTTACTGTGTGTTGATTCCAAATCTGTTTTACAGTCACTAAAGCATTGGGACTGCAAAGCTAGAAAAGATTTGCTTTTGAAATAAAACATTTACTGCATTGTTTCATAACTCTAGGTATAAGAAGTGATTTTTGTTGGGTCCCATCTCACTGTGGTATTAAGTGGAATAAAATAGCAGACAGTCTTGCAAAAGGAGGAGCAAATAGAAACGCTGAAAATTTATCCAAAAAATCCCTAAGATTTGTCCTCTTGTGAATTAATCCTAATTATTGCAAAAGTATATATATAAACAGAATTTCAGTCAAAACCTGGCTACTTTACCACTGCGCCCAAGGCACATTGTTAGATTAATTCATAAATTAAGGCTGAATACTTGGAACACTAAATATTCTCATGGTATTACTTGCGTCTGCAGAGAAAACATTTCTGTGCATCATCTTTTGTTTGATTGCTCAGTGTTGACCTCGCTCTATCAGGAAAAAGGTATTGAGATGAATAACTTTGATAACGTCAATACTGTCTTATATGGTTCATGTGTTGCTGAAATTGCCATGATTATTTCGCAGTCACAGGTTGCAAAATTTTTTTTAAAGATCACAAGTTGTATACCACTAGGGTATTTCACTTATGAAAATATGCATACATCAGATGTGGCTTTGCAAGTACTAGATAAGCTAAGTGTGAAGGTTTTTCTTTCTTTTTTAACAAGTGTCTAATATCTGGCGGTAAAAAGACAGACATTAAATAAACCAGTGAACTGAACTGAACTCAACTCCTTGCAAAGCTGGGAAAACTGGACCCTTGAAAGGATCGTGCTGCACTGGCGATTCTACTCAAAGGTTATTTTCTGATTTCTTTAACAGGCCGCATCTTTTAGCCCCCAAAAAAGGCACTTGTGGAACAAAAAAGCCAGAGGGGAATCTTCCCAGGTCTGAACTGATCAACAACAAAAAATTACTGGGTTTAAAAGGCAGTTTTCAGATTTTAACTATTAGGCCCAATTTCTGGCCTGAGCCTACAAAGCGGCACCCCTAAAGTAACTACAATATCATTTTGTGCATGATAGTAAATTTGTGACAGGCTAGTTTCTCAATGGGAAGAAGAAACAGTAAGCTGATTAAACAGAGGTTCTATCAAATTTGTAAAAATCCAGTGTCTCACTGGACAGGTCACTATATAATATTAATTTCACATTAATAGTACACATTGTGAACAAGTGATCCCCACTAACCTATCTTTTTGGCTATTACTAGTATTATGCATTTATTTGTAAAAAACAATTCAATCCCATGCCATTATCACATACACCCCCCCCCCCCCCCCCCCCCAACCCACCCATTACACATGCCCTTCTTTATTCACTGAATCATAGAACAAATGAACTGAAATTTTCTGCGATTTTCAGTATATTTCAAGTGGTTCATTCCAGATGTTTTGCTCTCCAGATAAATCGGGTATTTTGTAAGTATACCACTGATAATGATTATGCACAATTTCCATTCTGATACACTGGAGTTCAATCAATCCACCGCATCTCTAAAACATACCAAAATTTCCCCTGACACACTGATTTCCCCTGTATACACGACAACTTTGAGCAGCACATCATACAAAAGCATTTTCATCCAATCCACCCATCCACTTTCCTTATGGTTTAAAAACTTTTTAAATCAACGAGAAAATTCAACTTGAAAACTCTTCCCAGTGAAAACCAGCAAGAGCCTGCCTAGTCTGTGACTAGACCACAAGAAAACGATTGGGCTAAAATTGCTAAGCATGGCAAACCTTATGAAATTCTGCTTTTCACAATATAAATTGACAGCTCAGCTGTGGCTTGAGGCTGATAATCCAGTGAATGGGATTTAAGTCCTGACACATTGTTGAAATCCAGATTGCTTGCATTACATTTACTCACTCTAGTTCATTACTAATAGTGAAGCACAAATCTGGATTCAGTGAATAAATGTTCAGCATAATTCATGAAAATGATCTGTCATTTGCACCTCTTATCCAGTTCTTCTGTCGTTCGGTCTCTGTGTGTATGTTCATGTGTGTGTAGGAGAGAGAGAGAGAGAGAGAGAGAGAGAGAGAGAGAGAGAGAAAGACAGAGAGAGACAGAGAGAGAGAGGGAGAGATGTTCAGAACAATTTCCAGCAACCAGCAATAAAGTTTAAACTCCTAAACATCCAATGATCCCCTGAAGATTTGTAAAAAAAAATTTCACCTGCCTAGTTAAACATTCTAATTTCTAAAGTAAGTCACTAATATAGTTTCTCTTTAAATACCAAAGTTATATAATTTACCTTCTTCAGCAGCACATGCCATCTTTGTCCATCTTGTACTCCTTGAAAACATGATCCTCTGAAGTGATGGCAAATGGAATGTCATCAATGCTGGCAGCTGCCTTTTTGAAGGCCAAAGCACCTGTGGATTCTTGATCCTGCAAGGAAAGTAAAGCAATGAAATAAGATTTATCATGTAACAACCACAAACAAATCTTCAGCCATGCCATACACCAACGCGAACTGATTTTTCATTCTGACCCATTGAAACTATAGACTCATGCTCTTATGGCAGCATGGATGTTTTGTTCCATGTCTGCAGTTGAAACCCATCGATCACAACACAAAAATAATCATAAAGTAGACTGTAAATTCAGGGGAAGATATTCTCATTAGTATCCTGGCACTACTGAAATTTACAGTTCAGTGACTGGCAAAACATGCTTCAAAGGTTCAACAGAACTGTAAAATGGGAACAGATTTACCAGCTGGACAATCCGACTTTCAAGTCAATGTCAAAGGACATACTTGTCAAGGACTTGCCCGTTCAAACAAACAAAATAAAATGCAACTCTTGATGAGTTGTGCTGTGAATTAACTGAACGACATACAACAAAACTTCCACTGATTGCGGTATCATGAAACATGAAAAGTAAACCAGTTTCCCCGCTGGCCACATTTCTTGACAATCAATTCAATGTATCCATTCTGCCTACAGTCAAAAATCGATTCAAATTTAAGCCTTTCACTCTCAACAGTGGAAACAGCTGCAGTTCAATGGAGAAGGACAGCAAACTCAGAAGACGGGAACGTCCAGAATAACTCTGATATATCTTGTATATATACAAACTATGACAGAAATGAATGGAGTATTAAATACACCCAAATTCAAAACATACAGAACTGAAGATGAGAGAAAGACTGCCATTAATTTGGAAAGTTGGAAAAAAGAAATATGTAAAACGACTAAAAGTTGTCAAAGAACTTCACCGACAATGTCTCAGGTACTATGATGGAGCTAGTCGGCATTAATGTTCTGATCCTTCAGAACATGTGCATGACAACAATTTCAATCACAAACACGCAACACAAATACAGGATAGGGTATGGTTAAAGTCCCACAGGAACCATGAACTGTCATAAGATCCTTTGTGTCAGGAGAACCGCATGATGAAAGGCCGAACACATCCTTTTTCTCCCTCCGCCTTTGACCTTCCCTGAACTGAATCAGGCACCCATCTACAGCTGGATGGACACAGGACTTTTCAAACAGAAGAAAAAGACCGTACCGTACAAGTGACCTGAACTCACAACCTTTACCTCCGCCAGCAAACATTCTAGACAATTTGGGCCCCTTCTAAATGTATGTACATAAGATGTAATTCTGTCAGATTTTCATTAAAAATCAGGTACGTTTGGACCTGCAGGTGTCTCTTTGTATTTTGTTTCAGCCCTGTCCTTGCAAGCTCACCCTCGTTCCTGCCTATTAAGTGACAGACTAACTGCCTACACTATGGCATAATGCAAGCCTGACTGGACACAGTCTGCTGCGGATGGGTCATTCACAAAATCAGCCGTACCTGACTAACAAAGCCTTGATTTTCAGACTTCCTTTAGCACATTATCGATAATCACAAATCCCTGGTCTAAAACACTCAAACTACATTTCATTGTCGTGAAGCTACTCCCTCAACCACTGATTCAACAAATAAAACTGCTCTGAAAACATGAACAAATGTGGTCCACTTGAAAAACCCAGAAAAAAATGGTGCATTTACCAACAAACAACTTAAACCAATGCACGAAGTATCACATGACCAAGTATCTTTTCCTGTCTTTACTGAAAGAGTAGAGATGAGTAACAGTTATGATCCCTGTAATCTCTGCATGTGGACGATTGTCACCAACAGCAGCTCACAATAAGGTAAACGTACATTGCCAATAGCAGTTAAAGTGTTAACACAGTATCACAGTTTCATGAGTTTGTCTAGAGCTCTGTAAAACTAAAAGTAAGGTGGTGATCTGTTATCCTAACAACTTGGTATAAAGGATTTTCCACAAGTCAATAACTCACAGTATGGCAACATTTTGAATTAATGTCTTTTTCATTTTCCATATGTTAAAAAGTAACATTCAACTTCATCACTGTAAAAAAATCTCTGCAGGCAACACTGAAAGAAGATATCTATGAGCAGACAGAACAAAAATTCGGGGGGTGGGGGGAAGTAGTAGTTATAACTACACATACACACTTACAGAGAATAAATGGTCAACAAATCACTAGTCTCAATGTAGATACACATGCACAGAATCTCTTGATTCATACAAAGGATTACAGACAGAAAAGTTCAATATTACAAACATCAGACTGATCACTATACCTTGAAGAAACCAATGACAACAACTTCGTCTTTTTCCACAAAAGACTTGACTTCATCTCTCCTTCAGTTCCTTGGCAGGTGGTCCTGTCTTCTTCTTCAGCCAGTTAACAATATCGACAGCTTGGCGACCACCTGAAAAGAAAGAAGACACAGCTGGTGTAATAATGACTGAAACTCTACAAGCTGAATGCTTACCAAAAGAAATCAACTTACTGCCAACAACAATCACTGGTCAGATTTTGACAATACTGGCTGGTAAAACGGTTCCCCTCCCATTTTCTTTTCTTTTTTGCCTCTCTCTTTCTTTCTTCAAAACCCTAAATATTGTTCCAGTTTGGCAGTTACCATCCACATTGTTGCCCACTAATCCCCCATGACATGTGTCTTTCTCATTTGAAGAGAGGAGTGAGCGGGTGTAGCAGTTTAACTGAAGAGGATTGTTATGTGAATTTCGATGACTGTTGAGTTAATGAGGAGACAGATTTGATTGTTAATCTGCAGAAGACCATAGGCAAGAGATATCCATTGTGGAGGTAAACACAGTTTCACAGAGACCCATCGTGAAGGTGAACGTAGCCCTAGGCGCTATATAGATTCTAGAAGGAAATGCTGTTATGTAATAAATAACTGGACAGTAAAGAACATAATGCACATAACAAAGACAGAAGCAGGACAGAGTACAGCTGGAGAAGGAGAGCATTGGTCAGGGCGACTGAAGTGTAATGAATCTCTTTATGTACAGAGAAAGGCATTAATGAGAGAGATGAAGAAGACATAAGTCTAAAGCCCAGAAAGGGGAAGACGACCACAGATGACTCCAACAACAGTCCTTAGATTACAGAACTGCCAATGTCTTATGACTCCAACAACAGTCCTTAGATTACAGAACTGCCAATGTCTTATGACTCCAACAACAGTCCTTCGCATTCCAAACTTAAGCACAGCACTTCTATGCGATAACACAACACCACTTTCAGCCGCACTTTGCCTTGCAGTTAATATGTCATGGGACTAACGTAACGAAAATCTCACTAGTTATCATTCCCCTGTGGGAGTCTGGGGGGTCTTTTGTACAAACAGTTTCCCCTCCTTCTGGACATTCTGTGCTAGTAACATCCCTCTTTCCTTTCTCTCTCAGTAACTCTGTCTCCTTCTTTTGGTGTACTGTTGTCTACTGTCCTTTCTGTCTACCTATATATCTTTTATCTCCCTTTTTCCACAACCTCTTCCCACAAATTTCTGCACTCAATGAAGTCAGAGTGAACTGACTATACTCTCGAGTATAGTGTGAGTATCCCAACAAGGTAAAACAAGTTCACACGCTACCAGATACTGGAACGCTGTAGAAGAAGAAGATTAGTTATCATGAGTTGTTGATTTGACCTTCAAACAATCAATCAAACTGATAAACAGTTAAACCAACTGATTAGGTGGCAAAACTGCGATCATCTTCATGATTTTGCTTTTGTATTTTCTTCTTCTCTTCACTGAACTAGGCAATCTTTTAATATTTTACTTATAATTTAAGTCCAGTCTACAGTTCTACGTTCTTTCAGTTCCATTCAAGCAGCAACTAAGTCCTTATACTTATTTAAAGCTATTTTTCACATCTTGGGGTTTTTTGGCATAACATTTTGGTCCCAAAGTGTTGCAGTGTCAATAAAATCATGGCATGCTATGACAAAAATGTAATTCTGGCAGCTCTGACAATGGCAACCCAGTTCTGTACCTGGTGCCAGAAGGCTCAAGACATCCCCATCACCTGCTGCGCTGTATTGAGAAAAAATGAGGCATTTTGTTGTGACCTGTTCATGTAACAGGAGACAGAACTGTCAAATATGTACAGTACTACAAACTAAATGTGTGTAAGTCTGACCAGATAAGAAAGCAAACTTATAACCTCTGACCTGGTATTAGGTAGTACTGACTCGGTGACTAATCAACCTGCTTTCTATTGCCATTTCTTTTTCCTTGCATTCTAGTTTTTTGTGTGTATAGTATTGGCAGATGAGCAATTACAATCCTTGCTCTCAGCCATGTCAGAAGACTTGAAAACGAATGTGTGACACCTCATTCTCAGAGTGCACATGTTCACACATGCGTGATTAAGTGTAAAGATATCTTTTACTTTGCTAAGCTTTTACATTAGCAAATTAACTCAGACAATCCCATTCATACTGATCATGGAATGTTTGGTGGATGCATGAGTGCACATATGCATGTACAAGTGCAAAGACATGAAGTGCCAGGCCTGACTTTCACATTAGCAAATTTCTTCACAATTTCTTCCAACTTGGACAGATATTTTCGTATTCTGTTTTACACATGCTGTGTCTATGTTAAGACAGTACAAATGTCACTGTCACAATCTTCTAGTTCTAAGTAAAACATTGAACATCTAGCCAACTGTCAGAATGGAAGAGGCGTATCACGATTTTCACAAATAACAGGAACAATGTCTGAACTTCATCGCTGGTGAAACCTTGTTTTTATCAATCAAAACAAAGTTAACAGAACCACAGCAAATTAAATAAAAGGAACAAAAAAATAGAATTGGTAATTTCAGGAGTTATTTTTTGTTTGTCGACAAATGAATCAGGCCTCCCTAAAGGCCACTGCATGCCTCATTAAATCCCCATATTATACTTTGCTCATGATTTGTTATTTTCTCACTGTGCAATCAGTTGCAGACATCAATTTTTCACAAATTATTTACAGATTTTCCTGTCTATCCGAACCAACAGTCACACACACAATAATTTTTTTTTTGTTAGTCTTGAAAACTCACACAAAAAGATTGTTGATACCACAGGTAGTATATTATCAGTCTAATGCAAGCATTCAATAAGTTTGTAAGAACCAGTCAGCAGGCAACATCTGAATAGCAATATGCCGTTTCCTTTTCAAATTTTGCAGATCAATTTTAAAGTTTTTAAACCAATCAATTCGGTTGGCACTTTCAAAATATCTGCACATAATCGTGATCCTCATTAAAAAAAAAAAAAAAATGTTTTACATCTGACATCTGTTCAAAACAGACCCCCAGTTGTGTTTTATCTGGAACCTGGTGTATGTGTGAGTGTGCTGATCTCTTGCCGCGCGCGCGCGCGTGTGTGTGTGTGTGTGTGTGTGTGTGTGTGTGTGTGTGTGTGTGTGTGTGTGTGTACATGTACGTGCACGAGTTATGTGTGTGTGTGTGTGTGTGTGTGTGTGTGTGTGTGTGTGTGTGTGTGCGTGCATGTGTGTACATGTACGTGCACGAGTTATAACATCCTAGAAAGTTCTGTGATGAACTATATAATGAAGACGAGCAGTTTTTCATTTATGTTGCAAATCTGCCCTAGTCACTACGCACGCAACCGAGGTTTGGGAATTCACCACTTAAGATTAGCAACAGAACTCACTGAAACATTTAGGATTTATATCACCTCATTTGATAGATCGCTTACGTTTCTTAACAATCTGAGCTTTTTCTTTTGACTTTTAGTATAAATGAGTCTCTAATGTGGAAAAGAGAGGGAAGGGTGAGGAGAAGGGTGGAATGGAAAAGAGAGAGGTTCCAACTTTTGCTTTCTGTTAGTCTGTTATTTTGTCAGCACTGAGTGATCAATACTTGTGGACTGAACTGATTAGCAAAATCAAATTTTGTAGCTGATCACTGCATCATCTACTTATTTGCATTCAGAGTAACCATCAAATATTGCTAATGAGTGGATCCATCTTGCTGATAACAAAATACCAGCACAATGACTTGTGCCTTGCTTAAACCTGCTTTCTGTCTACTTGGTAGTAAAATCAGTGCACACAATACTCAAACTTTGTGCGTTTTCTGTGTATGTTGGAAAGGTTCACTATTCATAAAGCAATTTTTCCACCTGACATTAAGGTTTCATCGAAGAGGTAACATTTTTTTAAACAATTAATATTAAAAACCATCCACCAACTAAGTGAATCTATTTTTTCCTTTTCCTAATGCCAAAAGACTAGTGCTACAAGAGGTCAGCAAGGGAATGACCTGGTAATGCAAAAGTTGATCAAGTCAGACATATTCAAGCTTTCCCACTAAACTGATTCAAGTTCATTCCTGTTCTTAATATCTGACAAGAAAATTCCTTACCATTGTAGTCTGCTGGACTGTCAGGCTTCTCTTTACGGAAGAACTTGATTGTTGGGTATCCACGAACTTCGAATTTGGAGGCCAAACTCTCCTCCACAGTAGCATCCACTTTTCCCAACTTGATGTTTAACTTCTCTTCCTCCAAAGTTGATGCAGCTTTGGCGTATTCTGGTGCCAATGCCTTGCAATGGCCACACCAGGGAGCATCTGTACACCATACATTTTTTCATTTTATCACATCATTTACACTAGTTACCACATTTCAAAATAGAATTACTTGTCTCCTCTTCTACCATTAGTTACAGTCACATTTTATACAACTCCATTATTAACTGATCCTGATTAAATTACTTATCACATCTACTACACTAACATATCAACAATCTAAGCTCTCTTGAGTATTTGCTAAAGGATGTCATTAGAACATAACACTTCTCATCAACACTTCACAAAAAGTTTAGGTAAATTACATGAAAGCAAAGTATCATTGTTTTAACCAGGTGCAATAAAGTTTCAAAGTACAGAAGTTCTAACTGATGAATTCAAACTTGAGCATTCATTCTACCATGCAAAGATAATGAATACAACCATACTAAGTTGCTTTATTTTCAAACTGGCAAACAATAATACGACCTTGAGCAAATGGGCCGACATGCAACAGTTCTTAGATACAGTCTTTCAACTGCATTGTTACGACATAACGGTACCCGTCTGCACTAGATCGAGCATATGGCTATATTTGTCCTACACAAAGTATCTAAAGAGAATTTTTTTTCCCCAAGATGAATGGCAAAAATCTTTGTAGTTTTACATCCAATTTTGCACTGATTGCGTTGAAAACTGTACAGAAGATTTACACCACTTAACCTGGTTTTAACTTTACCCGCTTCCTACTTCGGATACTTTGTGCAAGGTTACAAGCCTACTACTAGTCGCGAAGTATGTAGCAGACAACTAACTTGATTACTCACAAAATTCCACAAGCACGAACTCATTATCAGCTATGAAGGAGTCAAAATTTTTCGTCGTCAAAACGTGGACACCTTCCTCCTGTTTGACATCTTCGGCAGATACAAAAACCAGAAGTTAAAACTAAACAAGATGAAAACTTCATGATGATGCGGACTGCTATGTAACTCGTGGGAGAGATTGCGAGCAAAAGGATTTTCACTCAACGTGGCACCGGTAGGCCTACAAGTTCCGGTAAAACATATTCACGGATCGACCAGCGTGTTGAAAACTGATTGGCCAAAATCGAGTCACATGGGTTTCATAGGCTTCGTCTGCTTGCTGCGGAAGGTGAGCGCAACGCGTTAAACGCGGCGTAACACTGATGTTACGATGTGCACATACATGGCTTGATGGTTTGATTTTAGAATTTTTTTCCCACCTATTTTAGGTGCAGTAAATATATTTTACCTACATAACACTTTATTCGAAACAAGTCTGATACTGTTAGAAATACCCATGCAACAAGAAAAGTCACCAAAAGAAAAACTTTGTGTAAAGGGGAGATCCCCCCCCCCCCCCCCCCCCCACACACACACACACACTCTGTCTCTCTCTCTCTCTCTCTCTCTTTTTTTTTTTTCTTTTTCCAATTTTGTATTTGTTTCGCCGAGTCTGATGAAGGTTATATCTGTAACGGTTAATAAATCCGCTGTTATAATCAGACCGAGCGGTGAGCAAGACTTGTTTTTCACTGATGTGACTTTCATGAATTTATCTTCCATTTTTACATTAGATGTTATGTAACAGGGCATCTATCAGTTTAATCTGCTAATCAACGGTATAATACAATGATCCGCCCCCCACCCCCACCCCCACCCTCTCCCATCCTCCGACGGCCTTCCCCCTCTCTCTGTGTGTGTGTGTGTGTGTGTGTGTGTGTGTGTGTGTGTGTGTGTGTGTGTGTGAAGACAGACAGACAAACAGGCAGAGAGGGTCAGGAGAGTGTGTGTGGGCTCTTTGGCTGAAGACAGTAGCGGGAAACCGGGATCAAGGATGCAGTGGGAAGTGGTGTGTGTGTGAGTGTGGCCTGGGGTGGGGGGGGGGGGGGGGGGGGGAAACTACTTTTCCGAGTTTCCGCACAATCCCTCCTTCTGGCCGTAACAAAGACACGTACACAGAGATACCAAAAGACACGACACTGTCGCTAAGACGTGCGCCCGAACACACACACTACTTTGTCATATTCATTTTACTGTTTGTTGTTATACATGCTAATTTTTGTACGTTGGGGCACATTTCCAGATATTTCCCAAGCCAGCCCATCTCCCACCCCCACTCTCTCCTTCCCCTTCATTATTATTATTTTCATTTTTATTTATTTGATTTTATTTTATTTTGTTTATTATTGTTTATGGGGTTTTTTTAAATGTTCATTTCTCTGCTATTTTCACTTGATGTTCCATTATGATTGCATGACCGCCTTGTTTGCTTGTTTGCTTTCTTACATTATTTCATTTCACTGCATGTTGTAGTCCCTACTCAGGGCGAGGATGGATGTAAAAAAGTACGTCAGTGCTTATTTATTATCCTCGTAAATAAAGAATTTTGTCTTGTCTTGTCTTGTCTCCCCCCCCCCCCCTCTCTCTCTCTCTCTCTCTCTCTCTCTCTCTCTGTTTTGTAGTCCTAGTCACTTTTTGCATGCTTCCTTTGTTACCTCATCTTATTTTATGTTGTTGACCCTACTCAGGGCGAGGACTGGATGTAAAAAAGCACATCAGTGCTTTTATCCTCGTAAATAAAGAATTTGTCTTGTTGTCTTGTCTTCTCTCACACACACAGATACTCACTCTCTCTCACACACACACACACACACACACACACACACACACACACACACACACACACACACACACACACACACACACACACACACACACCACAGTACGGTCTTCTGGCACAATAACACGCTGGTGCACGAAAAAACGTTCTCACAACAATAATGCTCTCTCTCTCTCTCTCTCTCTCTCTCTCTCTCTCTCTCTCTCTCTCTCTCTCTCTCTCTCATACACATGTGGCGCGCACGCGCGCACACACACATATTGGCGGCACACACATATACACACCATACCCACACCCCCACACACAGTGACGCAATGTCATTGTTTAGATGTCTGAAATGAAGCCAGGCGACCCATTACATAATGTTCCATTACTAGAAGGAAAAAAAAATGGCACCTCTCTCTCTCTCTCTGTCTCTGTCTCTGTCTCTCTCTCTCTCTCTCTCTCTCTCTCTCTCTCTCTCTCTCTCTCTCTCTCTCTCTCTCTCTCTCCGTCACCGTGCAGGTCATTTACAATCAATGTTGATTTGGTACGTACATCGGTTGTTATCTAGAGTTTAGCGTCTCGGAATGTCTGGCAGCGAGGTCAAGGATTTCATTCCCGGCAGAGGCTGTGATTTTAGTTTATAGCCGCGATTTGTTTGTTTGTTTGTTTGTTTGTCCTCGGCCGCGACCGGGTCGGTGTGATGTTCAGTCTACAATGTCTTATCCATGTATAGGGGGGGGGGGGGGGGGGGGGGGGTGGGAGGGGGGGGTGTGTGCTGAAATTACTCCAGTGCAGAGTTAGCCTGGAAGAATCCAGCCCGTTACCTGAAAATGACTTTTAGAATTCAAGTATTGTAGGAAGCACAATTGAGTATATTACTGGGGGGGGGGGGGGGGGGGGGGGGGGGGGCGGATAGGGTGAAATGTGCGGCGGTCGGAGCTGTGCTTGAGATTTCATCTTATATCCTACTTACTTACTTGCTACTGGCAGCTGGTCACTCCGGCAATCATTGTGTTGTCCCAAAGTGACACCCTCCCCCCTTTTCTCCGTCCTCCCCCTCCTCTTCCACCCTGTCATCCCTCTCAGTCTGCAATGGGTTTAGGGTTCTAGTATCATTCATCCCATGTCCCGAAGAAAGCTGAAATGACTCAGATCGGCAATTATTTCGGTGCCGGTGGCACTGCCTCTGAATGACAACCCTCCCGCTCCCACCCCCACTCCACCATCGCCATCAGCCCTCAAGACTGGTCATGTTGTGTAAGCTGAGATATTTTTGCATTTTGAAGGGAAAAAGTCCGTTATCGTATAACAGGCGAATCACTGGGGGGTGGGGGTGTTTAAGGTGTCTTTTTGCCTCCCTTCTCCCTCCCTTCCTCAAGTGCCAGTCTTAACAAATTCTTGCCTCGCTGGACAAACTGCTGGAGCCGCCTGTACCTGACAGTGCTTGTGACAACAGCCACCACAGAAAGAGTCAAGCAAAAAACCTGGTTTAGCAATCGCCATATGTGTTGATGTCGTTGACAGGGACAGTATAAAAACTAACTTTCGTTCAACGACGACCCAAGAGAGACTCAAACTAACGTTACCTGCTGCCCAAAGTATTTCAAGATACAGCCGACAACATCAAGTTGAAGCAAATCACATCTGTGTCTGTGACAAGATTCGCCGTAGGTGTGGGGTAAAAAGGGGGGGGGGGGGGGGGGGGGGGGAGGGGCATGGGATGGGGGATTGGGGGATCCTGGGTGCCCAGAACCCATCCTTCCTCTCCCTTGCCTCTCATTTTTTCTTTAAAGAGGAATGGACTTACACATGCATTATTAAGTGAAAACAAACAACAACAACAACAAAACATTATGTTATCTTCCAGGAGAGGTCTCAAGTGCACCTAAAAGTTTACATTACCCTCAGCGCCTGGGTGACTTCGACCTCCCAGACCCATCCCCCCTTCACCAGGACCTAACCGGTCCCCGAACCCATCGGGCACTTCCTCCCCTGGCTCCTCCATTAATATCCTAACCGTCCAAGTATGAACATCGCAACTTTAAAATTACTGTTTTGTCCTTTACAGCCTTCATATACGTAAGAACCATCTTATTTGTGCTAATTTGTCCCCTGCCCCCACCCCCACCCCCTCCATCTCTCCTTCTTCTTCACGCCTTCAGCTGGAAAATCTTCCCACGTGTCTGATACGTGTAGACTCAAGCGTTGTCTTAGCCAGAAGTACGTGTTTCCTTAGGTGATGGCTGGTTGGCTGGCTGGCTGGGTGGAGAAGATGGTTGGGTTGGGATGTTTAAAATGAATACGGTTTCAGCGATCTTTTTTGTGGCCAGGTCTAAAACTTCTGAAACCACTCTCGGAAAGCTGCATCCAGATACTTTTAAAAATGTGCGGACTTATCTGGGACTACATGATATTTTCCACCTTTCTGGCGGAAAACTTTCGTTGTTCCAATTCTCAAATTGCAGAAAGGAATTGATCAGTTCTACCAACTATCATGCATTAGTCCGACCAGTTGCTTTATTATTCAATGGAAAAGATGGCCAAATTTTGATCGAGGTGGAAGAAGCGTGAAACCGTTCACGTTTTCGCCACAGAACAATGTGGATTCCAAGTGCCACTCTACACACGACCATTTAGTTCATCCTAAAACCACCATCCAAAACGTTTTCACAACAAACATCATATTGTAGCTATCTTTAACGACTTGGAGTAAGCCTACGACACCATGTAAAATCTGACATTCTGGTAGATACTCATAGCCTGGGTTTTCGAGGCCATAGGTCCCTCTACATTAAAAACTTTTTTTTTTAATTGACTGGCAGTTTGATATTCGTGTACACATCATGCTGTATGACATCCACAAGCAGGAGTTGAGTGCATCCTTTCACCTGCTGTTTTGGACATTAATATTAACGACATAGTGGGCTCTATCAACCAGGGTCTGGTCCTTTCTGTTGTCGATGCCTTTAGATTGTTGGAGCCACGACGTCCACTCTAGTCTGGTGTGGAGAAGAGCTAATAGTGGACCGAGGAAAATGGTGTTTTTTTTTTTTTCATTACAAAAACCCAATATGAAAAGGAGAGGTAGTGGGTTAAGGGAGACTGTTGTCTATGAAGAGGAGAGGTGGTATGTTGAGGGAAGACTGTTGTCTATGAAGAGGAGAGGTGGTGGGTTGTGGGAGGATGTTGTCCATGAAAGAGGAGAGGTGGTGGGCTCAGGGAGGATGTTGTCTATGAAGAGGAGAGAGGTGGTGGGTTGGGGGAGACTGTTGTCTATGAAGAGGAGAGGTGGTGGGTTGGGGGAGACTGTTGTCTATGAAGAGGAGAGGTGGTGGGTTGAGTGGAGAATGTTGTCTATGAAAAAGGAGAGGTGTGGGGTTTGGGGAGGATGTTGTCTATGAAGAGGAGATGTGGTGGGTTGGGGGGAGACTGTTATCTATAAAGAGGAGATGTGGTAGGTTGGGGGAGATTGTTGTATATGAAGAGGAGAGGTGATGTGTTGGGGGGAGACTGTTGTATATGAAGAGGAGAGGTGGTGGATTGGGGGAGACTGTTGTCTATGAAGAGGAGAGGTGGTGGATTGGGGGAGACTGTGTCTATGAAGAGGAGAGGTGGTGGATTGGGGGAGACTGTTGTCTATGAAGAGGAGAGGTGGTGGATTGGGGGGAGACTGTTGATGAAGAGGAGAGTTGTCTTGTGATGAAGAGGAGAGGTGGTGGATTGGGGGAGACTGCTGTCAATGAAGAGGAAAGATGGTGGGTTGGGGGGAGGGGGGGGGACTGTTGTCTATGAGAAGGAGATGTGGTGGGGGAACCGAAAGGCTGTTGTCTATGAGAAGGAGATGTGGTGGGAACCGAGGAGACACTTGTCTATGAAGAGGGAGGTGGTGGGGTTGGAGGAGATACTTGTCTATGAAGGAGGAAAGGTGGTGGGTTGGGGGAGATATTGTCTATGAAGAGGAGAGGTGGTGGTTGGGGGGATGCTGTTGTCTATGAGGAGGAGAGGCGGTGGTTGGGGGGAGGCTGTTGTCTATGAAGAGGAGAGGTGGTGGTTTGGGGAAGATGTTGTCTATGAAGAGAGACAGGTGGTGGTTTTGAGGGGAGACTGTTGTCTATGAAGAGGAGAGGTGGTGGGTTGGGGGAGGTTGTTATCAATGGAGAATGAAGAGGAGAGGTGGTGGGTTGGGGGAGGTTGTTGTCAATGAAGAATGAAGAGGAGAGGTGGTGGGTTGAGGGAAGACTGTTGTCGTTGAAGAGGAGAGGTGGTTGGATGAGGGAAACTGTTGTCTATGAAGAGAAGTAAACGTTGTTGATTGTTTGGGGGTGAGAGTGTGGACCCGTTGTCTATACAGTGAAAAGTGGTGGGCAGTGGGGTGCTGTTTATGAAGAGGGGAAGTGATTAGTTTGGGGAAGAGTTTTGTCCTTTGAGTGTAAAAAGTGATAGGGATGGGGGGAGGGGGGGGGGGGGGGGGGGGGGGGGGGGGGAGCAGGGGACAGGAATTTATTAATGAAAAATGTAGGGGGTGGGGGGGGCTGTTTTCCATGAAGAGGAGAAGTGGTTGATTTGGGGAGGGGATAAGGCTCTTGTCTATGAAGAGTAAAGATATTAATTTTTCAGTGGGCGGATGGGTGGGTTGGTAGGGTGTTATCTTTGAAGAGGACAGATGGTGAGTTATTAGGATGCTATTGTCAGTGGCGAATAGATGTTTTTTTTTTTTTTTACTATCATCATCATCATCATCATCATCACATCATCATCATCATCATCATCATCATTGCTATATATTATTATTATCATCATCATCATCATCATAGTTGTTATTGTTGTTGTTATCATCGTTATTATTATTATTAGTATTTCATTATTATACTATCATTATTTGGAGGGGTAGGACAATGAAAGGGTTATGGCTATTGTCTAAGAAGAGAAGAGGCGGCAATGCTTTTTTCAATAAAGAGGAAAGGTAGTGGGCGCAGGGGGGGGGGGGGGGGGGGGGGGGGGGGGAACAATTGTCCATGAAAAGCACTGGTTTGTGTATGAAGAACAACGGTGATGGACTCGGAAGGGGAGGAGAAGAGGCGGAAGGGGGGGGGGGGGGGGGGGGCAGGGCTGGGCTGTAGTCTTTCAAGGGGATAGATGGGTGATGGGAAGATGGGAGTCTGTTGCCACAAACAGAGCACGTGATGGGTTGGGAGTAGCTGTGAGAAGGGGGTGGGTTAGGGGGCTCTTCTCAGTGAATAGGGAAGGGTGGTGGGTAGGGGATGGGGGTTAGGGGACTGTTCTCAGTGAACAGGGAAGGTGGTGGGTTAGGGGATGGGGGTTAGGGGACTGTTCTCAGTGAATAGGGAAGGTGGTG
>JADBJO010001609.1:282500-295000 GCA_016801955.1 Conus betulinus
GTCAGCTATTCATGAATGCAGGATCTTCTGAACAACAGATAAATTATAGGTCGTTGTTGCCGTTTTTTCATACAGCATCATGTTATAGACATCTCATGGTAGGCCTTATGCCTAGGCCTGCCACAAAATTCATCTCCAATAGACTAGAATGCGTGAACACTCGCAGGGGAAGGGACTTAAAACGCTCATTGATGCACTCGTACTCCTGTGAAGTCAGCAACCTTCAGGTAGGCTATCTCTATGAAAAGAATGGTTCTCTTAGTGTTACGCAGAAATTGAATGGCCTATAGGTTACTTTCAGAATTTTTGTTTAACTGTCATAGAAGTGGACGAAAACCACAGGCCTAGATTCAAGCATTTGTTAGGCTAGTCAAATGCGAGATGTAATTTTCCGGACAAATCTATCAAGCGCATTTGGTTCACTAGCTTCGTCGTCTTTCAATAAATTGATATAGGCCTAGATCTAACCTTGTGTTGATTTGTCAAAATTAGGCCAAGGCCTAGGCCTGTAGCCTAACGGTTTGGCCCTAAGCTACTGGTAAACTGACGTTAGGCTTTATTCAATCTCACATAAATTAAGCTGGGTAGTGAATGAGTAGATCTGGAGACAAAACACACACACACACACACAAGAGAAAAAAAAAACGTTGGCGGTCCAACACAGTCCTGACTAGGAATAAATCAATACAGTGACCATTACATCAGTAGACGACAACATCATAGGGGCCTACAGCCCATAACCTAGGTCTAATGCTGCGGCATTGGCCAACTGAATCGCCATTGGCATTTTTGTTTTAATCCTCGGGGGGAGGGGGGGGGGGGGGGGGGGAGGTGTTAGCCAATACGTCAGGGCTGTGAACAGGAATAATTCGTGCGTATATATGAAAACTGGCAGGCCTTAAGGCCGAATGCATAATGACAGCTTAGCAGACCTATGGCAGTAGGACTATGGGTAGTTTTGTGCTTTGGTTTTCTGAACATACCGTTTTTAACAGCAAGAATAGGAACAGGAATAAGTTTGACGTCGATTTTGTAGCTGTCCGTTTCAAATTTGAGAATTTGATATTGTGTGTGTGTGTGTGTGTGCGAGCGCGCGCGTGCGCGCGCGCGCCCGTGCGTGCGTGCGTATGTGTGTGTGTGTGTGTAGACAGAAAAAATGTATGTGAGTGTTTGTGATAGGCTGCTTTTATTCTAATGTAGTATTCTCACACATTTTCATACATCTTATGATAAAAATCTTAATGATCGATTTGTCGACATCCCTGTGACACTTCACTTGCCTACGGTTGTACAAAATGAGAAACATATGAAAGTGCTCGAAAACTGACATCGTGAATTTGCTGTATCTCAAGTGCCAACAGCTTGCGCTAATGTGTTGACTATAGTGAATCAATAAAGGCGCTTCATCGCAGTACCGAGGAACACACTTCTGTTGTACATGCTATAGGACTTACTTGGAAACATTCTTTGTCGTGGCGTAGCCTATAGACCTACTGCGGCCTCAACGAAGTATTGATGATCATGTGACATATGGAAATACAGTTGATCACACACACACACACACACACGCACGCACGCACGCACACTCACACACACACATACACACACGCACGCACGCACACGCACACACACACGCGCACACACAGAGACGTGCGCACGCACGTACGCAAGCACGGGCGCACGCACGCAAGCACGCGCGCACGCACACTACCCGAAGATCGGAGGAAAAAGAAAGAGAGAGAGAGAGACAGAGAGAGAGAGAGAGAGAGAGAGAGAGAGAGAGAGAGAGAGACAGACAGTGAGAGAGAGAGAGAGAGAGAGAGAGGGGGGGGGGGAGCTGTAGTGGGCGAGGTGGGGATTTCTGATCTATATTCTATTGGGGGGGGGGGGGGGGGGGGGGGGGGGGCGGATCAGAACTGGCATAGTGTATAGGGCCCAGTAAGACAAGAAATGTTCGGAAGTCGGTCAGTCAGAAAACATAAGCTTTCCCAAACTGATGCTTGCTACTTCCTTCACAACCACATTTCTCCCCGGCGGGTTTCTTCAGAGCTTGGTCCTAAAAGGTGTGAACGAAAAGAAAAGATGTAATACAGTCACAAGAAGGTAGAGGGAGATAACAGGGGGAGGGGGGGGAGGAGATGGGGGAGGGTTAGTTTTGACGAAAGATAGGACGAGCATTAATTGCTGAAAAGAGGTGATAATTGGGGGGGGGGGGGGGGGGGGGGGGGGGGGGGGATAAGGGGAGGTAAGGGCCAGGGCGGATAAAGTAGGGGAATGAGGGAGGGAGGAGGTGTGTAGGGGGAGGGGGGAGGGGTACGATGTTCTCACACATGATGGACAACGGTGGAAAAAAGATGGCTTCGGTGAGAATGAGGACAGGGGGGGGGGGGGGGGGGGGGGGGGGGGGGGGGGGGGGGGTAGGGGCGAGGTGTGTGTGTGGGGGGGGGGGGGGGGGGGAGGTCATGCAGCAGGTTGGGGGGGGGGGGGGGGGGGGGGGGGGGGGGGGGGGGTGGGTTACGTGCATTACAGGGGAATGTAAAGGGGTAAAGCAAAAAAAAAGGAAAAAAAAAAAAAAAAAGTATATATGGTGTAACGACTACCGGATTTAGACAGGTATGGTGATGTGTTACTATGGGACTCGGGGAGCCAGAAGAAATTATGGAAAAAAGGAGAAGGGGTGAGTGTAAAGAGGGAGGGAGAAGAGTTGTGGTCATGACGCTGCACAATAACATAAACCCCGCGGGGCGGGGGCAGAAAGGAGAAGGAGGGGGAGTGGGGTGGTGGCTGTGGTGGGGATAGGGGGGGGGGGAGGGGGGGAGAGGGCGTGAGGTGGAGGGGGATTCCAGACTCAGTGTGTTTTTAATACTGTTTATAACAGTAAATAGTGTGTTTGATTCTGTTTATAACTGTAATTAGAGCGTTTGATACTATTTATAACGGTAATCAGTGCGTTTGATACTGTTTTATAACTGTAATTAGAAGTGTTTGATACTGTCAATAACTGTAATAAGTGTGTTTTTAATTCTGTTTATAACTGTAATTAGTGTTTAATACTGTAATAACTGTAATTAATGTTTTCAATACTGTTCACAACTGTACTGAGTGTGTTTAATACTGTTTACAACTGTGATTAGTGTGTTTAAAACTGTTTATAACTGTAATTAGTGTGTTTTATACTGTTCATAACTGTAATAATTAGCGTGTTTTATTACCGTTTGTAAACTGTAATCGGTGTGTTTTTAATACTGTTTACAACTGTAATTAGTGTGTTTAAATACTGTTTATATAACTGTAATTAGTGTGTTTAATACTGTTTATAACTGTAATTAGTGGTTTCAAAATGGAGCGAATGATGGCGGAGAACGAAGCAAAAATTAGAAAGAGAGGGGGGTTAGTTACCGCCGAGGACATTGACAAACAAAGCACAGGACAAGACACGATACATTTCGACCGGTTCTTCCCACCCACATGGACAACAGATAAGTCTCTCTTCGTTCTTGTTTGTACTGTCCTAAATGTTAAATGTGATTTTGTTTGTTTGTTGTTTGTTGTTTGTTTGTTTGCCTGAAGAGGACCCAAGAGGTCGAATGCATCGTGTCTTGTCCTGTGCTTTGTTTGTCAATGTCCTTGGCGGTAACTAACCCCCTCTCTTTCTAATTTTTGTAATTAGTGTGTTGAATATATACTGTTCATAGCTGTAATTCCATTCCAGACTAATGTGAACTGAAGGATTGCCCCAAAATGAGCGAGAGAAATTGTCAGAAGCAGAGGGGGGGGGTGGGAGGTTAGGGCTGGGGAGGAATCAGGAAACAGGGGAGGGCAGTAAACAGAAGGTATAAAGGAAAGGCGGTTAATGGAAGAGAAAGGAGAAGGTGTGTGTGGGTTGAGGGGACGGGGGAGATGGAGGGGGAGGGGGGGGGGGGGGGGTGAAATGGAGGGAATGGGGAGGGGGGGGGGAGGGGGGGGGGGGGGGGGGGGGGGGGGGGGGGGGTGGGGAGGGAGGACGAAAAAGAGCATCAAAAACAGTCTAGAGATATAGAATCAAAAGAAGGCTGGGTATTTTTTTTCATTTGTTTATTTTTGTTTTCTTTGGTTGAATTGTTGCCGTGTTTTTTTTTTCGTATAAAAAAAAACAACTGATATTACTAACACTGTCGCTGAACGCTTTTCAATAGACAGACAGCCTGACCACTCAAATACATGTGACTTAGATTGTGCTTTTGAGCACTGCACAACCAAAACCTTATGGAGGATCAGCATGGGAAAAAATGAGGGACAGCGTGGCAGCACCGAGAGAGAAGAGAGGAGAGAGAGAGAAGAGGAGGAGAGAGGAGAGAGAGAGAGAGAGAGACGGGGATGGGGGAGGTTGGGGTGGTGGTGGTGGAGAGAAGTAGAAAGGAACGAAAAAAAATGTACTTGTGGCGTGCGTGCGTGCTTGCGCGCGCGCGCGCGTGTTTGTGTATGTGTTTGTTGTGGTTGTTGTTGTTGTTTGGGTGGTGGTGTTTGAGCCAATGACGAAAAGCACGTACAGAACTAAAAACAAAAAAGGGGGAAACTGGCACTCTATGGGAATGAAAATCTTCACATTCTTTCAGCATTCTCTTCCCCCCGCCCCCCTTCCCCCTCCCCCCTTCACTTTCTTCCCCAAACCCCCCCCCCCCCCCCCCCCCCCCCGGAAAAATATGTAAAGGAATGGATAAAATGAAATAGACGAACAGAACCTGACAGTAAAAGGAAATGAGTTTAATTGTTCTCTATCTCTCTCTCTCCTCTCTCTCTCTCTCTCTCTCATCTCTCTCTCTCTCTCTCCTCTCTCTCCTCTCTCCTCCTCAGAGACGGAGAACAGGGGCATTTTACTATTTTGTTCATGTACTGGTGAGAATAACATAGTGAAGATCCCCCACCCCATCCACACCTTTTTTTCCCCTCTCACCTACCTCTTTCTCTCACCTGCCTCTCACCCCGCCTATTTCTTCCCCGCCTTCCACCCTTCAACTCTTTTCGTCTTCAGTCCCTCCCACCCCCCCCCCTTCCCCCCCCCCCCCCCCCCCCCCCCCCCCCCCCCCCCCCCCGGTCAATATTCCAACAGCTTGCAATAACGTGAGCGACCTTGGACTTTAATCAATAATTAAATGCTATAAACTTCGCGTTTTTTTTTTTTTTTTTTTTTTTTTTTTTAAGTGTTGGCTTAATGATGGAGGCTTTTTGACCGGAATGATGTCCATGAACTTCTTGCCCTTTACTGGTCAGAACTTTATTGTCTAATGAACGTTTTAAGTGTGCGTATGTCGTTGACACAACGTCAGCTTTGTGAAACGTCCATAATTCTTACGTCAGGAAGACCTGTCAAAACGCGCGCGCGCGTGTGTGTGTGTGTGTGTTGTGTGTGTGCGCGCACGCGCGTGCGTGCGTATGTGCGTGCGTGCGTGTGTGTGTTTATCCACCCAACACCAGAGTCGCACTACGGATGTGCTCACTACACTGAAGCAGAATTCGGTACACTCAAGTCCCAAAGTCTGAAAATTGAAGAGACGGGTTTAAGACAAAATGTTATCAAGATTCGCGTGTAGATCAGACACAATACACATATGCACGCGCGCGCGTGCATGCACGCATTACTCATTCATTGTGGAACATCAATAATTCACATTATGTAACAAAATTAAACAAACTGGAGGGTCACTGTATGTAAAATATAAATAAATCGGACAAGTAAATTTTCTTCAGTGTGTTAGAAACAGTTGAAATAAAGAGAGAGAGAGAGAGAGAGAGAGAGAGAGAGATGAGAGAGAGAGAGAGAGAGAGAGAGAGAGAGAGAGAGAGAGAGAACAAAAAACAGCATTCCTCCGATAGAAGTATCTACGGGAATCACTTTTTGTTGCTCTCATGCCGACAGCTTTCAGGGGAGTTTTGTTCATTGTTTGTGAACGTCAGAAGAAGATGCATTTGTCGTAAATTTATTTATCTGTTTAGTTTTCCAGGTGTGTAAGAAAGAAAAGTTATGTAGTCAATTAGTTCGGGTGTGTGCAAGTGCATGTGTGCGTGCGTGTGTGTGTGTGTGTGTGTGTGTGTGTGTGTGTGTGTGTGCGCGCGCGTGCGCGCGCGATGTAAACTTTAAACGCTAGCATTTTTTTTTCCTTTCCTCAATTACAAGCGTCTACTTGTAAAGATGCAGTATAGTATAGTTGGTTTCTAACTGTCTTCAATACATACAACATTGTTTTCTGAGTTCTGTCGCGAATAGAAATCCTGGCTTGAACGAAGTTTCCTGTCTTTCAAAAAATTCATTTCTTAAACATCCAATCGTATCTACAACTCCTGACTGCTAATGACAGTTGTGACATTAAATTTTTTTTGTTGGATTTCTATGGCCATGAGGCACAAGATTTCACTTTACTGTCATTAACATCACAGTAATGTTTAATGTGTAATGTTTAAGAACATCCAATGCTTTCTGCGAGCCTTCCATTGAATCAGATAGCAAAATGGTGTTATCAACATAAGCACAATAAGTAGCTTCAATGATGTGCGCGTGCACACACACACACACACACACTGGCGCAGACACACACACAGAGAGAGAGAGAGAGAGAGAGAGAGAGAGAGAGAGAGAGAGAACATTCGGTTTGGCATTGATATTCAAAGGTTACAATTATGACTTACTGACTCCTGTTCAAAGACTCAAAAACACAGAAACTGAAACAGGTGACAGATTTTCGTCTTGTCTCTCACCCCTATAAATACTGTGGGGGAGGGGGAGAAAACCTAGCTTTTGGTCCACTAACAAGCAAGCAAACAAAAAACGATTTGATTTTGTTATACATAACTTTTAGACAAGCAAATGATTTCATGGATACTCCTTCTTTTACTTGTTAAGCCTACAGTCGTTCTCTCCAAACCGAATTAAAAGCTTTCTCATAATTGACAGCGCAAGTGCAACTTTTTACTTTGCATTTTGATTTTAGATTCAATATTTATTCAATGTGAAATGGGATCGACGAATTCCTGACTGATTTTCAGAAGGTATTGATTTAACTTCGAGGAATTTCGTTAGTTTCGTATTTGAAACAGTTGTGAAAAGCCTCTGTAATCATCACATTCTGGGTTACATACTTTCTTTACCCATATGAAAGGGGCAAGTACGTTCAAACCTGTTACCCATTCTTTGGTACCATGTGTCAGACTTCATATCTTATTGAAAAGCTTTCAATCACATTGTGATTCTTTCTTTACCACGCTTTTTTTTTTTTCGTCCTGTCTTCTATGCCATGTGTCAGTGGCATTGCATCCACGCTGCTCATTCCAATTTCTCGTCCGCATCCACAGTCCTGCACTGGCAGTCCACAGGGAGCAGTCAATATCAAGTCGTCATGTGCAACCCACCAGAGGTGACATCGCACAGCTGCCGAGTCACTTCAGTGATGTTCAGTGGCGCCTGTTCTGACCCAACGTACGCAGGACCCCACCTACTAAGCCCCCTACAGACGACAATAATTGCCAAGTCGCGGAGCCGGCGCGAGTGAGCTCTCCCTCCGGTGGCGCCACCACCATGTCCATCCAGCAACAGTCCCCATGATTTTACTGAAAGCGGTGACCCTGACAGAATCAAACCAAACCAAAGTCTAGACGCGGAGAGACAATCAAACCTGCTGTCCCAACAATGGAAACAACTTTAAAGTCATTAGGCCTGATTAATTTACATCGATTTGTTTGTCGGAGCATTGAAATAAATGTGTTACAAGTCGAATGTACTGACGATGGCCTTGCACAAAAACTTTAAATTTTGACGTCAGGGAAAAGAAAAAGAAAGAAAGAAAGAAAATGACGCAGTCATGATGACGCAGTCATAATGATTAAATCATAGTGGAATTTAGATGAAACTCAGGGCTCCGGTACTGCAGTTTAGATACAATAGTAATATGTATCAAATTAGACTGTAAGATCAATACATGCAGGGGCATTGATCAGGCTGTAGACATGACAAAGGGCTTGCTGTTATTGTGGCGGCGATTCAAATTTGAATGGTCGTTGTGCTATTGTCTCCGGTAAACAGGTCAATGGCTTGGGCTATTTATAGTCACTGTGTCGCAATGATGCAGGCAGTTTTTTTAAATAGGCGTTTGCAGAGAAAGATAGTTAAGCTAGCAGAGCTCGCTCGGTTGCCTGTTAAAAATTTTTATTGCACGTTCACTTTCTTCTACCGTAACCGGTTCATTCAAACTGTATTAAAATCAGCGTCACTTAATTGGACACTATGATTTATGTCATTCCGTACTTTCAGATTTTTAAAAAATGAATCGTCGACAGGATGCAAAAGATATACTTTTTCGCCATTTTGACCAAAAAACAAAGGTGGATTTAAGAGTATTTTTCTCATTTGCCAATTAATTACTTCAAGGTGTCTTTTAACTTCGCCTTTCTGATGTACGCAATGTAGCATGTACAAAGAGCGAGACTTAAGTTGTTTCCAGTGAAGCGACAGGCCTGTGATTCTGTTTCACCATATGCTTATATCTTAAACATTGAAATCATTTCGCTTGCCATCCTTATCAAATCAAATTGTATCACACACCCTTTAACGCTCCACGTTTCTTTAGCTGACAGAAGCAGTAGGCTACACAGGCAAGCTGTGCAGTATGATCATCAGCTGAAGTGTCTTACATGTTACATAACGTTTTGAGACAAAACACGACGCGTTTCGACCTCTTAGGTCTTCTTCAGGCAAGATAACAACGTTCAGGACAAATAAAATCGAAGAATGAGCAATCACTTATCTTGTTTGCGTCGTTGTTCTTAGCGGACCCATTAAGTATTTTTCTTAAAATTTGTTTCAGTTTCCGCCTGCGGTCGCCTTACTTGGAAAATAACGTTCTGATTCACTTTTTTCCCCCAGGATTTTCTAGAAATATTTGCTGTCTTTTTTCCCCCAATAAATGGATTATCTGACTGACTTTACTGGCTGTATGAATAGGCTAATCAATACGGTTACATGGATGTTCCAGTGCATGTACGTTTAAAGATAACATCAAAAGACTATGAACACCTGATCAAATAGCATCGAGTGCTTCCGCTGAAAGTCACTAATTCTATTTTACATTAAGCAGAGACCCCATTGCAAAGTCACCAATGGCACGCCCGCTCATCATTCTTTCCGTTAATTATGCACACACGATATGCTTTACCAGTATTTCTTTCTCTCTCTCTCTCTCTCTCTCTCTCTCTCTCTCTCTCTCTCTCTCTCTCTCTGTGTGCGCGCGCGCGTGTTTTTGTGTGTGTGTGTGTGTGTGGTGTGTGTGTGTGTGTGTGTGTGTGTGTGTGTGTGTGTGTGTGTGTGTGTGATCCTGCTATAGACAGTTGGTAAATAAGCACAGCACAGTTGAAAATAATATAGCCTCTACAAAACTGACCAGCTGTTTCCTCGTTTGTCGTGTGTCATCGAGAGTCTCAACGATGTGTAAACGGTTATGCATAGCATACTTACGTAGAAATGGAAATATCACGCGCAGATATAAATGTTAAACGTTGGTTATCTGCTTTCAGATACGCTTTGTATAACATGGCCTAAACGATCTGTAAGCAATGTACACAGTATACTTACGCAGTCAGGGAAACCTAGCGCACAGATAGGACCACTACATTTCATCGTTGGTAATGTGCACTAAGATATCCTGCGCATAAAAACGAGGAAAAGACACGGGGATATTGATCAATGCGGGAACGCATAAATAAGACAGCGTATTGTAGGTCTCTACTGAGGTTGTGCTCTCTCTCTCTCTCTCTCTCTCTCTCTCTCTCTCTCTCTCTCTCTCTCTCTCTCTCTCTTCTCTCTCTTCTCTCTCTTCGAAGATATGTGTGTTTGTTAAAAGTTTTGCAAATCTTAGTCGCTAGTTATACTTAGTCCTTGAACGGGGCAAGGGCCGGATGAAAAAAAGCATGTGTTTTGCTTATCATCTACCCTTGGAAATAAAGATTATCATCATCATCATCATCATCATCATCATCATCATCATCATCATCATCATCATCATCATCATCTCTCTCATCTCTCTCTCTCTCTCTCTCTCTCTCTCTCTCTCTCTCTCTCTCTCTGAGTGCACGCGCGCGCGCACGCCAACAAAGGGGTGGAAAAGAGAGGCAGACGACGCAAAACGGTAAAACAATATGTGACGGAGCGCATGTATTACGGGTTTAAAAAAAAAAAAAAAAAAAAAAAAAGAAAAAAGACAAAGAACACACAAACAAACAAACAAGATGCAAAGCATATAGGCTAAACGTACTCCCAGTTTATCTTGAATACGTGTGAGATATTCATATAGAGGAAAAACCGTTTTGGGCCGTTATAGCCATTAGTAATGTATATAATGGTAAAATAAACATCAGGTGTCATCCGTGACCCATAATAAACATACCTACAAATTTTCAGAAAGATCGGCCAAGTATTTTCTGAGATATTCCATAAAGAAGAACCGTTATATGGGCTGTTATAGCCGTTAGTAAAAATAAAACATTGGGCATCATCCGTGACCCATAATGAACATACCTACACATTTTTCAAAAAGATCGGCCTAGTACTTTCTGGGATATTCCATAAAAAAAGAAAAACCGTCATGGGCCGTTATAGCCTTAGTAACGGATGTAACTGTAAAATGAAACATCGGGCATCATCCGTGACCCGTAATGAATATGCCTACAAATTTTCAGAAAGATCGACCTAGTACTTTCTGAGATATTCTATAAAAGAGAAAAACCGTTATGGGTAGTTATAGCCGTTAGTAACGGATATAACGGTAAAAAAATAAACATCGGGCAGCATCTGTGACCCATAATGAACATGCCTACAAATTTTCAGAAGGATCAGCCAAATACTTTCTGAGACAGTCCATAAAGAAGAAAAACCGTTATGGGCTGTTACAGCCGTTAGTAACGGATATAACAGTAAAATAAAACATCGGGCATCATCCTTGACCCATAATGAAACACCTACAACATTTTCACAAAGATCGGCCTAGTACTTTCTGGGATATTCCATAAAAAAAGAAAAACCGTCATGGGCCGTTATAGCCTTAGTAACGGATGTAACTGTAAAATGAAAACATCGGGCATCATCCGTGACCCATAATGAATATGCCTACAAATTTTCAGAAAGATCGGCCTAGTACTTTCTGAGATATTCTATAAAAGAGAAAGAAAAAAAAACCGTTATGGGTAGTGTTATAGCCGTTAGTAACGGATATAACGGTAAAATAAACATCGGGCAGCATCTGTGACCCATAATGAACATGCCTACAAATTTTTTCAGAAGGATCAGCCAAATACTTTCTGAGACAGTCCATAAAGAAGAAAAACCGTTATGGGCTGTTACAGCCGTTAGTAACGGATATAACAGTAAAATAAAACATCGGGCATCATCCTTGACCCATAATGAACATACTACAAATTTTCACAAAGATCGGCCTAGTAGTTTTGTCTGGAGCGAGTGGAACAGTAAAAACTGGGAACATGAAATAAAGAAAATATGAAAACTCTTCACTGGCTGCATAAGGGAACCATCGCAATCCCTTTTAAAGGCAGATATATTTGTATTGCTGCTCCGAGGCCTTTCGTCCGCTGGGTCGGAAAACTCATCAGGGAGACACGGCTGGGCTGTATCTGCGCTCCCGGCGTCAAATAGAGACACACCACAGTCCATATACCGTGGTGTTCTCACCACCAAGGGTGCAAAAAAGAATCCAATAGCACCCCCGAAGCAGCCAGCGAAGAGTAGTAAAGGAAACCAAACGAAAGTGTGCTCTATTTGACGCCAGGAGCGAGCAGATACAGCCAGCCGTGTCTCCCTGATGAGTTCCGACCCAGCGACGAAAGGCCTCGGAGCAGGCAATACAAATATTCTGCCTTTAAAAGGGGATTGCGATGGTTCCCTTATGCAGCCAGTGAAGAGTTTTTCATATTTTCTTTTATTTCATGTTCCCAGTTTTTACATCTTCAACCTCCCCCCCCCCCCCCCCCCCCCCCCCCCCCCCCCCCCCCCTTAAGTTCAAAGTTTTGCCAAGTCATTACTATGAAGACAATTTAGTTGTTGGGCCTGCGCTTGTTTTTCCCCCACTATTAGATTGTTCGTCTTTGTATTTGTCTGACTTTATTCAAGTTTAAAAGGCTGTGCCAGTCTTGAATAAAAGTTACTCTGTGTTAGGTTTCCTTATGGGAGAAAACTCTGTCTAAAGATGTCTTATTTTGGTAGACTGCATGTGTACTGAGGTGATTTAGATTGTTGGTGGATGAGTTCCGGTTTCGTTGTCCTAATTGGTTGGTCGTTGAACAACAAAACAGCAAGGTCAACGAAAGTGAGGCTGCGACCAGAGACGTACAGGTTGCACACCAACAAAATGAATGTGCCAAGGAGTCAAATGTTTACAGACTGGCGCAATTAGATTGTTTTGAGAATTTCTATTTACCTGAAAGTTGATTCTCCACATTTTCTGTCATGTGGCCGTTAGGGTACA
>JADBJO010001609.1:300000-327500 GCA_016801955.1 Conus betulinus
TCTTGTTGCCACTGATTTCATTTCCCACATACTCTGGACGAACATATGTATTATTTTACTGTCAAAACATTTTAAAAATTAAAAAAAAAAATCAAAAAAAAACAACAACAACAACAACAAAAAACAAACAAACAAACAAACAAAAAGCAAACAGCAAAAACAAAACAAACAAACAAAAAGGAAAACAAGACTTGGACAGCCACCCGCAAATAATGAGGGGCTCACAGGTTGAGGCAGGATATATGCCAAAATATAATTGACAATAAAAAGACTATAAACAGCCTTCTGGTGAACCAACAATGTCAGTTTGACTGCAGTGCACTGCATATCAGCCTCGTTATTTATGGACGCGTGGATGCTTCTGTAACAATATGGGCCCACGGGCATGCATTGACAGCATGATAGATCACCTTTCACGTCACTGGAGATGGACAGCTGGTGTCGGTGCTGAAGCTCTCACGTCAGGGCACCTGTCGATTTGTAAGTCGCTTGGTGTCCCTCAGTGTGCCTCTGTCTATAAATCATTATTTGTGGGTGTGTGTGCACATGTGTGTGTGTGTGTGTGTGTGTGTGTGTGTGTGTGTGTGTATGTAGAAATTATCTCCTCTATAGGCTTATTGCTTTGATGTTTGGACAAACGAACGAATGAACGAAGTTTAATGTTGTTAGGCTGTAAAAGCACTTTAAGCAAATCGGCGGGATGTACAACAACAAAACGCGACTCAATTTCGATTTTATTAACATGGAAAACCACAGCAATGTCCTGTTTTCTCACTTTACGTGACGAAATCATGAACGAGAAAATGTCACTGGTGTTCACTGTCAGTTCTGTAGACGACGGTCACCCCAGGTAAAACTGGATCAGTCCGTGGACAGCGTGCAGCACATGCTTGGGTCTCTGCATGCTTCGTGTTGCCGATGCGTCTTCCTTTCCAAATGCAGGACAATTTAAGACATTCCTCTTATAACATGTGTCTTTCTTCCTGGTTGTTAAACCAGAAAAAGCGATTGTCTTCCGAACACGGATCGCAGGAATATTCTTGAAGGTCGTCGTCTGATTCACACAGCAGCACACTTACATCATCCGTTTGATGGAACACATCCTTCCGAAATACTTTTTGTCTATAGCTTGCTCCAAACTTGTGTCGATGTCCGACTGGTGGATTTCTGGGCCCCTGCTGTTGCGCACCGACGGATCGGGGTGCGAGCACCGAAGCGTATCCTGAATGGGCGTGGATGTGTATGTGCGTGCGCGCGTATGTGTGCGTGCATGCGTGTGTTTATGAGAGTGAATGCATGTGTGTGTACGAGTGCTCGAGTATGATGTGTGTGTGTGTGTGTGTGTGTGTGTGTGTGTGTGGGCGTGTGTAAGTCTGTGTGTGAGTGTGCAAGTTTGAGTGTATGTGAGGGTATGGGTGTGTTCGTATTGAGATGCGTGTATTTGTGTATTATGTAAGTGCGTACTTTTGTGTGTGTGCGCGCGGGGCACGCGCGTCCGTATGTGTATGTGCGTGAGTACGCACGCGCGCATGTGTGTGCGCTTGTGTGTGCATGTGTATGTGTGCGCGCGTATTTTGGTGTTAATTATGCTTCTTTGCTTTGAATGAAAAACGTTGGCATTCTGTTCATAATGTTTTCTTAAATGTCAGTACAACTTTGAGTTAATCTGACAATAAATTGGTTTCAGTCAGTCAGTGTGTGTGTTTGCAAACGTGTGCACACACACCTCTGTGTGTGTGTGTGTGTGTGTGTGTGTGTGTGTGTGTGTGTGTGTGTGTGTGTGTACGAGTACACACACGCGTGCGTGTGTGTGTATGTGTGTGTGCATGCATGCATGCCAACATGCGTATGCGTATGTAAGGCTGTGAATGAGTTTATGTAGAGTGCATGCTTAGTACTATGTATGTGAAGTGCGAGTATATGTGTGGACCAGTGTGTGCGTGTACGTGTGTGTGTCCATGTATGTGACAATGTGTGTGTGTGTGTGTGTGTGTGTGTGTGTGTGTGTGTGTGTGTGTGTGTGTGTGTCGTTACGTGTGTGTGTGTGTGTGTATGTGCATATGTGTGTGTGCCTGTATGTGTGTGTGTGAACATTCATGTGTGTGTATGTGTGTGTGTGTGTGTGTGTGTGTGTGTGTGTGTGTGAATCTGCCTGTCACCTGACTGGTCACTGTAAGAGGATGGAGGTGGATGGAGAGAGAGAGGTGTGGATATGCGTGTAACGTTAGAGGAATGAGTAGGAACCTAGTAATTTTACAATTAAGAGATGTGCCAATGTAATTTCTGCCTGTGTACCAGTGTGTGTGTGTGTGTGTGTGTGTGTGAGAGTGAGTGGTACAAGACACTACATATAGTGTGTTGTCCTCATGACAGTTTACCTGGACTATGATGAGGAACTCGCACACATACACACTCACATAGATTCAGAGACAAAAAATCATTTTAGAAGAATTTAATAAGCAAGCGGATATAAATAGGTATTAATAAGAATAACTATGTGTAAATATAACAACTATGCTTACACTTACATGCGTAAAAGAGTAAAAGCCAATATACAGGCAATGACTGTAAAAATGATACACGAAATCACAAAAACAGTTGTTGTTAACAGGCTTTGTTCAGTGAAAAAAAGGCATAGAAAGGCAAAGAACAATGACATTAGATGTAATGTCTGTAATGCACCTGTAAATTGTAAAGATAATCCAAAAGGCAAGAAACTTCACAGGCATAATGTTCCCTAACAAAAACATGTCAACATCAATTAATGTATGCATAGATATCCTCCGTCACAACAGTAATGACTTTGCAATATCTATCTTCCACCATTACAATAATGACTTAGCAAAGATTAAAAAAGAAAGGGAAAAAAAAATGCACCTATGAGCTGTAAAGTTAATTCAGAAGGCAAGAAACTTCTCAGGCATGATGTTCCCTCACAAAACATGTCAATATTGTATGTATAATATAAAACACCAATTAGTAGTGGGAGAAACGAGTGCACACTAACAATTCCTCTGTCATTACAACACTGACATGGCAAAGATTAAAAAAGAAAGGTGGGAGAATATAAGAGTTAGGAAATGGAAATGAAAAAATTAGGGTTTTAGATTATAGATATAAAATCCTTCACTAAAAGCACGTGGGGACCAACGTAATCCATCTTGAAAACACAGCCATTCATATTACCTACTCAGAGGTCTTTCACCTACTGAAACAGACTCCTCAGTGAGACATGGCTGATTGTGTTGGTCATCCTTGGCATCACCAAGGTCTACAATTCTGTGGCATTCTCACCAATATGTATTAATGTCCCTACATTTTCTACTACAAATAATTCAGATAATCTTCCAGCTTTTAAGGCAAAGCACATGATTCAGACCTTTGGCGACTCTACTCCTCGAAAAAAAGAAAAAACAAAAACAAAAGCGAAATCCAAAGCCTTCACATATTGTTGTTGGAGAATCTGGTTTTGAAGTATTTCTGACGGAAATGCATTTAAAATGCATCCCCCCCCCCCAGACTCTAATTTTTTTCTTCTCCCCCCCCCAAACATGAATAAAAAAAAAAAAATTTCCAGACTGATTTTTTTTTCTTCTCAAAAATTGCAAACATAAATAACATATACAAGATGTGACCAATTCAAACCTGCCAGACTGATCCAAACCTGCCAGACTGATTCAAACCTGCCAGACTGATCCGATTCATACCTGCCAGGCTGATTCAAACCTGCCCGACTGATCTGATTCAAACCTGCCAGACTGATTCAAACTGCCAGACTAATTCAAACCTGCCCGACTGATCTGATTCAAACCTGCCAGACTGATTCAAACCTGCCTGACTGATCTGATTCAAACCATCCAGGCTGATTCAAACCTGCCAGACTGATTCAAACCTGCCATCTCGAGGTCCGTGGTGCAGCTGCTTCAGTTTCTCATTGATAGGTGGTACACCATGCAGATGGAAGGGCAGGGGGCAGGGGAAGTAGAGAGAGGTGACATGAATGGGCTGGAGGATAGGGATGTGGGGTAAGGGAGGGGGGAGGGGGGGGTGGGGGCAAGAGGAATGTGGGGGGGGGGGGAGAGGGAGGGGGTGAGGTTGAGGGTTAGTTCAGGAAGAACTCATCTTTTGATATATGTGTATCTTCATTCGTATGTGTCTTTGACCCTGTTTACTGCATTGATGTAAAGCTATGAGTTAATGGGAAATATGAGCTTACATTGTTACAGGTTGTTACATTTTGAGAAAATAAAGATCAGCTTTCTTTCCAGGGGATATATATATATATATATATATATATATATATATATAAAATACAGTTAAAAGGCCTAATAAAAATTCAAAGGTGCTCAACCCTTGGGGAGCACACATTGTTTAAAATAAGGTATTAAAAGGAAGTTTTAAAACTACAATATTGTTTCGAGCGCTTGCTCTCTTCCTGAAGAGAGCAAGCGCTCGAAACAATATTGTAGTTTTAAAACTTCCTGAAGAGAGCAAGCGCTCGAAACAATATTGTAGTTTTAAAACTTCCTTTTAATACCTTATTTTAAACAAATACACACACACACACACACACACACACACACACACACACACATATATAAAGTATATATCGAGATCGAGAAAGGGATGGAGCACTTGCGCTTATACTGACGACATAATGCTCTTGCTCTGTGCACATGTTTTATGGCATGCATGCACATCAAGTCCTATAGTAGAAGAAAAAAAAATCAGGCAGGCAGGTGGCTGTGGATGAGGGTAGTGTGCTTGAATCAAGAAAACAGGCAACTGACATATGAAAAGAAAATGACTCAGGCAAATCTTGTACAGCCATGAAAACATCTAGACATTAAAAAAAAAAAAAGAAGAAGAAATGCCGATAGGAAGCAACATTGGCAGTTTTTATGTTGGGCGACACTGGGATCTGAACATGCAAAGTCTGACTGCAAACTCAGAGCTTGATCACTGGGTCAACCAGGCTCTCAGAGGAAACTGAAGAAAAAGTAACAAACATTACATACATGTTGAACAGGGAAAAAAAAAAAAAAAAAAAAAAAAAAAGGACGTGGTGATGTTACGCACACAACTCATGCCCTGTACTTTGAAAGGATGAAAGTCACAAATGTATTCCATATTTAAGGTGAGTATATATATATTGTCAATTACTTTAGAACCAAAACATCACAATAATGCACACCTGAGACATTAAAACAAAACAAGTAGGGAGATAGCTGGTAGTCTAGTAATAACAATGGCCTACCTTGAAAAATAATCCAAAATCTGCAGAAAATGATGTAACCCTTTCTGTACAATGATAGTTCAATATCTGCCATTGACAATAACCATTCCACAGAAATGTTAAATTGAATATAACCATGTGATCCTCAAAGACAGTAAGGCAACCAGAAACAACAGAAACCATTCCAAATTAAAACATTTGGAAAACAACATGAACATATTGTGTCCTCAATTATAAATACAAAGCCTGCATATATTCTATATATTCTCATCCTTCAAAAGTCATTGAAAACAAAGTAATAAAGCACCCAGAAAACCAACAATCAAAAAAATACATAAATAAAAGAGAGAAACTTCTGCAGCCAAGCTCACACCTGAAACATTGAAAAAAAAAATCCTTTGATACTATAATGTTCTTTTGCTTAATTTCCACGGATAAAACGAACAGTTTACCCAAACATCTTTAAATCTGAATGACAAAGGAGAACCAGTGTCCTTGCTTACACATGCACAAATACCCAGTCACTGACAGATATGCTGATGACAAGGAAACAAAGAAACACACACACAAGGAAAAACGTAATTAGACACAAAGAACAGCATATCCTTGTTATCACAAACTGAAGTGGTATAATCTGAAGCTGACATTAAAAATAAACATTAATACCGGTCATTCAGCAACATGACCATTCAAAAAAACCCACCATCATTCATGATTCTAACATCCTGAAAATCATGGGTGAAAATCTAGGTTCATATCCTCTGCTATTTTGCAATGAAAACCTGTATTTTCATGAACTGGAAAAAAAAAAAACTGAAAAGCGTTTGTTTCGTCAGATTGACAAGTACCTTAAAGGAAAATTAGATTAAAGTCATATAAAAAGAATGCGAAAAAAAATCCTCATTTACATCTTAATGACCATACAAAAAAAAAAAAAAAAAAAAATTCCCCAGCTGAATGATCTTGCAGAAAGGTTTCTTTGATTTAAGTTTTCATAAGACTGTTCTAAACCAGAGCCCCCAAAAATTCCCTATGAACGATCTTACTGGGAAGCTCCTTACAGTTGCACATTGATGATACCGTACGCCTGAAAAGATGACAGAAGAACATACAAAATCCACAAGACCACCAAAATAGCTGCACTGATGTACTTGAACACAACTGGACCACCCCAACTCAGCACCAACAGCGAAACGACGGATGACGAGAATCACAATGGCGATGACGGCGCAGGTTGTGAACAAAACCACGCTGAAGCCAAGGCTCCCAGCCGGGACGAGAAAGTCATCTCCCTGTTGCGACACCAAATTTGAAATTACACACTGACAGGTAGGCATGTTTGATGCTGATATGAGTGATATGCAACCAAAAAGAGGGACACTTTGGTCATTTAAAAAAAAATTGAAGATACAGTTGACATCTGATGCTGCTAGCCAAGTTGATCAAAAAGATTCAAAAGGATTGATATGTCATTTAATGATTATTGTTTCTTCAGCAAACTTTGTGTTATAGATAATTGTGATATAAAAGGAAATAGCTCAGTTTGCTATGCCTCAGTTATACACCAATGCCCCCCCCCCCCCCCCCCCCCCCCCCACACACACACACACACACACACACATGTCAATACATACACGAAGCACACACACACACACACACATGCACAAAAACAAACACACACATGCACATCCACACATATGCACACACACATACACACACACAAATCCTCACACACATACATGGTATAAAATCATACCGTTTTGACTTTCCAGTAGATGGTAGCAATGACCCATGGCAGCCCCAGGCCCAGGAAGACGTTCACAGCATTGGAACCATTGACATTGCCCACAGAGCTGTCCGCTGTCTTCTCCCCTACAGCTGCTTGCTTCGAGGCAAATGTGTCTGGCATGGAGGTGCCAAGGGCCACACAACGTGATGGCAGTGACAGCGTCTTTCAGATTGATCAGGCAGCCAAAGATGGAGGCCAGGTCACTGATGATGGCTGTGAGAAGACCGATGATGGCCAGAGACACCAGGAAGGCTGGCCAACCTCCCAGATACTGAGCGGGGGGGATGAAGGCAAACAAGATCTGTTGAACACACACGCACAGACGCATACACACGCATGCACACACACAACACACACACACACACACACACACACACTTTCTAAAATGAATACATTTGCTAAGATTGCAGACATCTGCATATACTTCACTCTAAGTAATTTAGGTTTCTTGTCCCATTTTGCTGCATGACACACAAAAAAAAAAAGCATCGCATACCATTGCTTATGCCCCCTCTAAAAAACTCCCATTTTCAAATCTAAAAAAAAAATGAAGCAATGAGTACATAATCTGGTTGTGGTGATGTGTTGGGAAAAAAGACAGAAGGCGTTTGGGGGAGAAAACAGGAGTGAAAAATATGACAGCCAGGCAAGGGAGATGTGAGGAAAGATAACAGTGAAGGTCCTTTTTAGTCTGTCATCCACTGGAAGACCCAAGAAACACAACAAACACACATGTACACACACACGCACACACGCATGTTGATGATTACCCTCAAAATTTATTTAAAGTTGTTTTATGTGTAGATTCCAAGTCAGTTCTTACTGCAATGAAGAACTTTATATTAAAAATTCGACCTAAGATGATCAATGAAATCAATAAGTTAGTATATTTCCTCTCAGTCAGAGACACTGAAATAACATTTCTTTGGGTGCCCTCCCACTGTGGGTTGTATTATAATGAAAAGGTTGATGTTCTAGCATTTTTTTAACTTCTCTATGTCAGTGCAAGAGTGTTATACTTTGGCAGAAAAAGTACAATTTTCTAGTTTTCATTCGATAGAAAGAGAAACTGGGTGTTTTGGTGTACACGATGAAATGAAAAATATTCACGAAAAGTTAAGTAAGCACGATCAAAACTTTTATCATAGACGAAAGATACGTTCCTTGATCTGTAGATGGAAACTGGATTGTTTTAAAACAAAGTATGTCAAAAATAGACATTGTATATGTGGTCATAGCATATCAACTGATCACATTCTTTTGTGTAACTTCATGAAAAAATTTATTCCAAATATGTCTGTAAAGCCTATTCAAAATGTTGTCCTGTCAGCAAGTGAAACATATCTTTCCTTTTTGCACTTAGCTAAAAAGTCCAATTGGCAAAAGTTCTTATGGAAAATAAGGGAATTTGTGGCAGAGTGCAATTATTCCGGTATTTTTCAGTTAGACAACATTCTTGACGCACGTCAGGCATGCGTACATGCACTTCCTTTTTTAAGTAACACGCTAGCAGTGAAGACGCACTCTGTGCTCTCCGAAAAAATTGCAAGGTAAGATCCTCATCCTCGAGGCCTACATG
The DNA here is from genome assembly GCA_016801955.1 of Conus betulinus. Lineage (NCBI taxonomy): Eukaryota > Metazoa > Mollusca > Gastropoda > Neogastropoda > Conidae > Conus > Conus betulinus. The sequence goes on from JADBJO010001609.1 coordinate 308,605, forward strand.
GTGTCTAACATGCCTCACGCCTTGCTACTTGGTCATTCCATCATCAAACGTTTTGCTGAACATATTCATGATGCAGATGATGTGCGTTTGAACGCAAACATAAAGTTGCAAGACACTGGCTCTGTGGATATAGTTGGCGACCCCCTTCATGCTCAAAATGAGCAAGAAGTGTCTCATGGCGCTCCCCCCTTCAGTCAAACTCCAAGTTCAGATCCTAGGGGAATTGATGTTTTTAACCCCTTCAGCAGTGTTTGGAAGAAATCGGTGCAAAGTCCTGGTCAGAAATCGAAAGAATACTGGATTATTAGCCAGTTGCCTGGCAAACAAATGGTATTGTCCTTTTGAAGCTGTTGTGAGGTAAATTTTGAATTCAGTTACTGGCAAACAAATGTATTGTCCTTTTGAAGCTATTGGTAAGTTTAATCATCGAATTCCATTACCTGGCAAAAAAATGTACTGTACATTTGAAGCTAAGGTTGAATTTATTCATTGAATTCCTCACTTGAAGAAAACAAAGTGATCAAAGAAAAGCACTTGAAATAATGGTACGTAAAGTCAAGAAATAACAAGATAAAAAGAATTCTGATGTTTACAGGTTCTTTTATATGTACCTGTTCATACACCCACTGGGTATAATGCTTGAATATGAAAAACTGACACATTATATATTTTCACTCCTCGTGGAGTGGACGTAAGCGCAATATAACATCTTTGTATCATGTGTTTGCATGTATGTGGAAAAGCATGATGAAAGAGAAAGCATGTTGATCATGTGGTGAATGAAGATGGGTGAGAGGATGAAAAAGAACAGTTATCAATTGCCATGGGACCTACAAGAAGCATCAGCAAGTACTTATAATAGATAACAGTCAGTGGTGAGATGAGACAGAAGAGTTATATGTTTTTTTCATCTTTGATTAAGTGGATTTTCTGTCTTTGTGTTACAGTTGTAAATAAGTTAATTCTTTTGACTCGTTGCGTTAACCTTTTTTACGCCTGGCCCCAATTTTCTTTTTTTCCCCCATCTAATATCACATAATGTGGAAAGACATAAAACAAAACAACAAACAACAACAACAACACAACAACAACAACAACAACACACACACACACATACACACACACATTCATCCCAGCACTTTGCTAAAACTTATTTTTCAGTGCACTGCTGACTGCAAAATCAGCGAAACATGCCTGCACACAAACTGATAAGAAATTACAAGAAATCAGTGTCACTCATTTATAAAAATCAAAAGAAATACTGGATTATTAGCCAGTTGCCTGGCAAAAAAAATGGTATTGTCCTTTTGAAGCTGTTGTGAGGTAAATTTTGAATTCAGTTACTGGCAAACAAATGTATTGTCCTTTTGAAGCTATTGGTAAGTTTAATCATCGAATTCCATAACCTGGCAAACAAAATGTACTGTACATTTGAAGCTAAGGTTGAATTTATTCATTGAATTCCTCACTTGAAGAAAACAAAGTGATCAAAGAAAAGCACTTGAAAATAATGGATAATTGTAGGACAATATTTTTCTTCTGACAGCCCTAGAAAGGGGGGGATGGGGGGAGTAGACAAAGTTTTTTCATAAACCCCATGTAAAACCACTGCCAGTCAATAGGTGATAATTTACACTCTCTGAAGTGCTAAACAGTGAACAAACATGTTTAATCGCCATCTGCCATTTTGTTAGCTGGTGGACGAATTAATGATCAATATGCATGTGCACCATATTGATTAGCCAGTATTTTCTGATTAAGCCAGTCACTTAGTACAGTACATAGTGATGCTGATGTCATGAACAGTAACTTAAAATAGAAATTTCGTGTAAAAAATTTCTTGCTGTCCTGATGTTTATTCAAAATTAAGCCAGCATTCTTATTGTTTCTGTAGCAGGTTATTGAAAATGGATGGGTGGACAGGGTATGTAGAGCGGGAAAAATTGTTTGTCCACTTTTATGGTGCAAAATATCGCTAAACTGTTAAATATATATATCTAAAACCACTTTAAATGGGTATGGTATTCATTTACATCATCAGAAAAAAAATATAGGTTATCCATGTTTTATTTCAAAATTCATCTTGCTGAATTTTTGTTAAATTATTACCCTCGGCAGCACAAAGTGGCTCTGCAGTGCAGGGGTTAAAAGACAAAAAAAAAACTTTATCTCAGGTTGCTGTTCCCCACTAAATCAAATTATCATTACCTTCCAGAAGAAGGTGAGGAAGTGCATGATGTAGTCCAGGAATGTGGCGTTGGCCAGGTCTCCGCCATTGACGTTCATTTGCTCATAGAACTGCTGTATGTAGGTGGTCTTCTCCAGCTGCAGGGCATCCAGGTTGGCTTTGGTCAGGTTGACAATGCGACTCACCAGGCCGCTGTATTCTGCCGATGTCACAAGATCAGGAGAGATGTTGTTGTATGGTGCTGTGTGCGGAACTGAAACTGCCATGAAACTGTGGCTGTGTTCTCTGTAATACATGGTGGCTTGTTTTCATAAATCAGAAGGGCGTTAAGAAATGAAACGTAACATTTTATTCTATCATTTTTTTTTTTCCGGGTGTCCAGATTTGGTTAAGATGAGAAAAAACCCTGTCCCTAATGGAGTTACAGTCCAAGGTCTCTATCATGTGCAGATTACTTAATCAATTAAGCCCCAATTCTGCCGTTCTGTGTTAGGGGCTTTTTCTTCTGAATGTGACGGGACCAAACTCATGGTGGTAAGAGATGGGAGCTAACTCAAGATAAAACAGAAAAAATAATAATACCCTAACAATCCACAGAATTCTTCAGGTCAGCTGTGCATATGATTTCTTTGCAGATATCTGAACTGTGGGCCCAAGTCCTAAACATCTGTTCACACTGACTTTTCTGTTCATTCATTGTTTGCAGTTATCTTTTTGTCCTGTTTTGTTTTGCCTCTTGCTCCTGAGAAGACTATGCCCATAATTCTCTGAGTTAAGAACTGTGAGTCAGCTGGAAAGAGAACTGGACAAGTGGATTCAAACAAAACAGCAACGCAGATGAAAAACAATGATGTAACACTGTACTGGATGTAGAAACTGTGTGCTCAGAGGAGCTGCACTAGATCATCTGTCATCTGCTTGTTCCACAAACATAGTCAAGAAAACCACCACAACAACAAAAAAAGTTCAGGGTTTGGATGCACTATGGTGCTTATACAGGGATAATGAGAACCACCAATCATTCAAAAAGAATAGGGACAAAAATTGGGATGCAAGAAACTATTACGAACACTGTATTCAGGAATAGATTATGTGGTCCACATCAGCTGGGATAAGAGGTGAACAAGAAAAAAAAATAACATGGTGGCCATCCTCAAATGCAGTTTGTAAAATGAGCATAAACATAATAAAAGTGGGTTGTGGAGTTAACTTCAATAATGGAGAATAAACTGATTTGACAGGTCATCCAGATATGTTATTGTTTATTAGGAAGAGAAATAGAGACAAAAAAAGGAGTACATCAATCATGCTGTTTTTTTTCTCCTCACTCACATTGTGCCTACACAGTGTAGGCTTGAGGCAAGTAGGTCATACTTTCTTAACAAATCTTAAAAGTTTAAGAACTACATCCGCAAAACATGAACAAATGAATCACAAGACAAACAAACCACAATGTGTTTACACCTCTTAGGTCTTCTTCATGCAAGATAAACAACACTCAGGATAACAAAAATAAAGAACAAGCAATTACTTCTTTCATCAGATTTGGAGCAAGATGGACATTTAAAATTCAAGGGATCATTTACCTTGAAAATTCAATGCCCATCTTGCGCTGAATTTTACAAGATAAGTAATAGCACGTCTTCATTTTCATTGTTGAAAGTGCTGTTAATCTTGCCTGAAAAAGCCTAAGAAGTTGAAACACGTTGTGTTTCGTCTTGTGGTTCATTTGTTCATGTTTGGCGGATGAAGTACTTAAACTTGTTAAGATTTGTAGAGATTTCCGCCTGTGGTCGCCGCCTCACTTTGCAACATACTTTCTTCGCTATTCATCCACACTCAGTCACAGCAGCAGCACTCTCCCTCCACCCCATGGACATGATCAATCATTTCCAGTGCAAGTTGCTTTGACTTGGCACTACTGTTTGAAGATATAAAGCTTACTGACAGCACAGAAATAATCACGTTTATTCATGACTCAGCCATGGATATGACAGACAACTTAGTTTTCCTATTGAGTGTGACAGCGTATGAACATTTATGAACCTACTAAATGAAGTCAAACTGGAATGCCTATTCAGGCCAGCTGTCGGTACTGTGCATATCAAAAATGACTTTGGGTTAAGGGAAAATGAGAAAGAACAGCTATTCCGAGTTTCCATGCTATTCAGGAATACTTAATTTGATTTTTCGTGAATAACAGCCCAGGAATTATAAACCTGAATGAGCCTTTGAATACAGACCAACTTCCAGAACTCTTGAAAATTTGGGTCTTTACTTGAAAAGAAAATCTAGTACACACAAAGTGGACAATTTTGTAGAAAAAAAAAAATTAAGGAAAGTAGTTGTAATTCGGATATTCTTTATCTGGGAAGTTGGGGCGAGGGGTAGGGGGTGGGAAGCAGGCGAGAGTGGAGTGAGGTAGGGTTAATAGTATTAATGCATTCTGGGAGCAGAAAGTGTGCTTAGTAAGCCTTCATTTTTGACAATGGCAAAACAGTACATTTACTTTCATGGTTGGTGTGATAGTGACCATACACTTACCTTCATCATTGACAATAGTGACAATACACTTGGTAAGTTTTCCCAGAGTCGCTCCACCATCACTATCAAACAGCTCGAGGGAGAAACTCTCATCACGTTCTGCTTTCTGAAACATGAGAAATCCTCAGTATGGTACATTAGTGGCCATGCATGCATACAGCCAGGCACCACAATCTTTGCATTTTTTTTAATAAACACACACATACCCCCCCCCCCCCCCCCAACTCTCTTTCATTTTTTTTTGTTCTCCATTAGAAAAGTGCACGCATGCGCAAGCGCACACATACAGACACACACACACACACACACATGTGCGTGTGTGTGCACAATATCAGCCAAAAACCAGGATTTACATGGAACATATTTTTATGACATTCATCTCCACTGTCAAAAAAAAAACCCCAAAAAACATAAGCATACAGTACAGTCATGCCATGTTGTCGCTAACCAGAACAGAACTCCATAGCATCTACCTCAACATCCTCATCCTCGATCGATTAGCATGAAAAACATTTTCAAATTCTGTGGCCCATCATGACCAGCTCTCATGGTGACCTTAATTTTGATTCCCTCTGTGTGTCAATACCCTTAGTCAGCTCATGTTGAGATCATCAGTGTCTGCAAATTCATTGGACAGATGTGGTGGCATGCTCTAATGGGAGACACTCTCCCTTGCTGGCTCCCCAACTAGGCAATTACTGACATTTGTGGGAGGCTTAGTAGTGTCCTGTGTATCTTGGATCTGAACAGGCACCACTGAACACCACTGAAGTGACTTGTCAGCAGTGCAGTGTACCCTCTGGTTGGTTGTCTAATGACAATATGACACTGACTGCTCCCTGTGGATTGCTGATACTGGGGCTGCAACAGGTCAAGTCATGATGTGGCTGTGGACAGGGAGACGGAATGAGTGCTTCGTAGGTAATGCAAGTGAAGCTGCATAGAAAATGAGAATGCAAACACACACACACACACACACACACACACACACACACACACACACACACACACACACACACACACACACATACATATATATATATATATATATAGAGAGAGAGAGAGAGAGAGAGAGAGAGAGAGAGATGTAGATAGATAGACAGATACATAGATAGATATACATGTATGTGTATATGTATATATACAGAGAGAGAGACAAAGAGACAGAGAGAAATAAATAGGCAGATACACAGATATTGAATTTTCTTTGCATGAAATCACCATGGTAGTACCAAAACTATTAAGCACAAAATGTATTCAACAACAGAACTGAAGACTCCTAAAAAAAAACCCAAAATGTACAATTTTTCGGCCAACTTACTTACTTTCAAACAAAATAATGTCAATGGTCTTTGATGTTTCCTGGTTGTCAAACTTGAGCTCGCCCTCTCCTCCGTCAAAGTCTTTCCCGTTGACTGCAGTGATGTCCTTGGTGCGCCATTTGACGCTCACATGACCATCAGCGCCTCCTGTACGAGCCACAGGGATCAGGGCCCTGTACCCAGTCTCCTTGATGACATAGCTAGGCTTGGTGAAGGCCAGCACTCCAGGTTCTGTCACAGAAATGGAACAGAAGTGATGGGAAGTTGAACACTCAAATCTGTGGCACCAAGAATTCTTACCATCATGAAAAGAAGTACACACATAAGGCACTACCAAGATTTGTGAATCTGTCATGATCTGACAGAAAATAGAGCAAATGGAACAGAAAACAGTCCAAACTAGAGCCAGAAGATTTATTTATTGTAATCAAACAAACAAAAAAAAAAAAACAAACAAGCACAAAAACAACAACAAATGAACAAGTAAAAGCTTATAAACCAAGCCCAATTGTTCATTTACACCTAAAAGATACTGCCTCCAGTTTGTCAGGACAGCTTACAAAATCACTGCAGTACTATTTCATGTCTTCCCAACTATCCCAGCCCCCCTCCCCCCTTCCCCTTCCCCAACTGACCATGTCCAGTTTCAATGCATGGTATGATAATTTCTTTTTATCTACGCAATATTTAATAGAAACAATCTATTATCAACAGAGCGAAATCATTACTGACATATTCCTCTTTAGTTTGGGATTAATTATAGTCAACTATCAAGAGTATCACTGCTGAAATTAAAATGAAATGAAGAAACAGACAAAAAAAAAAAAAAAAGGCAACTTATTCTCATTAAGCTGGGCCATCCAACCACAAACAGCTGAGAAACCTTTCACTATCTAATTAGAGACAAAACTGAAAAACTTAAAATGTATATTCCACTCTTTTTTTTAAGCAAAACACAATAAAAAGGGAAAAGACATATGAAAAAAAAAACAATGATAAACAACATTTACTACCGTGCTCACTATTAGTGCTTGGAACTAAGCCTGCTCTTGCTTACACAGCAATACATACACTTGGGCAAGATTAATCATTATATTCCCTTTTCCATTCACATTTATTTCACTAATCTCATGAGTTACCAACCATCATCGTTGATGATGGTAATCTGACAAATAGCCATGTTGCCCAGGGAAGCATCAGCATCAGCATCCAGGTGGAGCTTCACGAAGAAGAACTCGTCAGGCTCCCATTCAAAGTCATCCACAATCTCGATGAACACCGACTTCAGGGTCTCATTTTTCTCAAAGGTGATCACCTCATTGAAAGGCTTGTAGTCTTCCACGGCTACGGCGGTACCATTGATGGTTTCCACTCTGGCAAAAAAAACAAAACAATGGACATGAAATGTCAAAAGTTTATAGAGACTGTGGCAGCAAATAAACACTGTCGCTGCCATTTTACTGAAATTTGAATGAGTGTATGTGTTATACAAAATATAATATCTATATAAGAACTCCTTTGAAAAAATAGATTTAAACATATACTAGTACTGAATAGAAAGCTCTCTCAAATTGTAATATGATATTGTAAGTGATCTTCTGTCCAGCACAGGTAAGTAGAAGCAACATTGAACATCATGTATTTTGACGATCACTAAAGTCAATGGCAGGTCTGGTAGCATGTGACCATTAAGTTCTGTCAGTAACCACTTGTTGCTAACAAATAAATAAGACTGTTACCCCTTGACACCTGACACTGACTGTCAAAACAGATTAATAATGGTGGTCAGCACTTCACAGTGTCTTTCCCTGTACATGGCCTGTCACGTGTGTGAAACCCAGTGACTTCCCTTTCCTAAAACGGTGTGATAAGGAAAATTTTTCTCATGCACGGTACAGCTGCGACCTAGTAGCAATTAAACCTTTCTGTTCTGCCTCATACTTTCATGGCCCCTCAGTGGTGTTACTGCCAGGTCACTCAGTCTGGTTTCTCCATACATAACCACATATATGTTTGTATGTTTGTTCGCTGTAAACAAGAAGCCATCCATTTCCAGTTAAGAGGAGGTAACCAACCAGAGTAGACACTGTTCTCTTTATGAGTCACTTCAGTTGTGTTTTGTAATACTGGTTTGGAACATCCAGGTCACCATCTACAAATATCTACTGATGACAATAGCTGCTTAGTCACGAATTCAGGATAAGCAAGCGTCCCCCATCCATTCAAATAACAGTCCTCACAGTATGATCTTCCAGGCCTGCTCAAAGCCGGGTATATAATGATCGGCAGTGTAGACCACAGCACTGTCATGAGGTCTTCAGATTAGAATGGAGCTACACAGCACCATGTTCATCGTCCTCACTTGCATCATTCAAAGAAAGAAAGACATCTCAAATTCTGTAACTCTTCACCACCTGCTCCTGGTGTGACTCCTGTTTCAGTGTTTCCTCTCCAAGTTCCTGCCTTGAGTGGCTTTGTGTCAAACTCATTGGCTTTGTTGCCAGCCCCCAGCCTCTACTACCCCCCCCCCCCCCCCCCCCCCCCCCATTCCCCAGCAACTTCTACAGACATCACAACTGCAATATAAACAATGTGAAAGGCAAGCGAATGTCCAGCGGTTATGAACCACACACAGAGTATGCATAGTGCCTGAGGCTTTGAAGTAACAAAAAAGAAAAAAAAGAAAAAGTGGGAAAAAAAGAGAAGCATGGAGGCCACACTAAAAAAAAAGGAAAACAATGTGGAACAAGTTACAGGTTGGAGGCCCTACATTATCAACAAAGAAAAAGTGAAAGCTTGTCTTTAAATTACACTGTGCACCACTCCTACTAAGGCCTTGTGGTGTGTTTGGATGTCCTGAAGAAGCCACTGGTAGGCGCTCTTCAAATTTCACGGCTGGTTGTATAGCAGAGCAGATTTGCTGTCAATGCTGTGATACAAACCACATGACTTTGCTTTGCTTTGATGCCATTTTGTCTCTCTTAAAACTTCAGCAGTCACTCTACACACATGCGAATTCATTCAATCAGCAACCTATGGCTTGTTCCAACAGCTCTGGTAGTCTAAGCCTCCAAGCCACTAATCAACACCACTTAGGGCCATACACTTTCAGATTTTTTTTCTGAACCCAACATAGAAAAGTGGATTCCCATGACAAGCCCTTTCCCGTTGTTTCCCGGGACCAATAAGGATATTCTGGGACTGTAGGCAGCCCTGCATCAGAGTCAGCAAGTTGATGAAGAATACTGTGGGATGGATGTGGTTCTGCAGGGGGATGATCACTCATGCAGGGTGTCAGTGATGAAATAATTGTTGCTGTCGGTAAGGGGCTTCGTTCATGATGTCCTACGTGCCCTGGATCAGAGCAAGCACCACGAAACACCACCAGTGTCTCCTCTGGTGGTTGCTTCATGACAACCTGTTATAGACAGTTCACAGGATGAGCTTGGGTGTGACTGTTTGTGTATGGGGTAGCTAGAATGAGTGCCATGGAAGATATGCTACTGAGGCAGCATGGAAGATGAAATATCAAGAAAAAAAAAAAAAAAAAAAAAAAAAAAGGAAAGGAAGAAAAAGAAAAAAGAAAGCATGCAAGCCCACAAGAATAGCGGGCATTCAGCTCACCTCACTTTCACCTCCCTGTCGAGCTTGCCATGTCGACGAAATCCCCACACGCACTTTGCCCTCGTTCTCCAGGACGGCGACCTCAGCGGCGGTGAACTCCAGAACAGGTTTTCGGCCTCCTTCGGAGTGGTCCTGATGCTTGGTGATTTTGGCGGAAGCCTCGTCTCTCTCTTCAGGTGGAGTCTGGATTCTCTCATACAGCTATGAAAAAAGGATGGAAACAAGCAGATTGTGTGAGGAGCAGGCAAGACAGGGAGATGGGGAGTGGGGGGGGTGAGGGGGGGGGCAGGGCAGCAGACAGGGCAGGTAGGAAAAGATGTCAAGGAAGAATGTGGGGTGGTGGTGGGAATGGGGGGGGGGGGGGGGGGGGGGGGGGTGAGGGCTAGGGGAGAGAGCAGGATTGTGATGTTGTGAGAATGGGATGCTGGGATAGGTGAAGAGATGAAGTGGGTGACAGGGCACCTGGGAAAAGAAGAGGGGGTTGGAGGGAGGGAAAAAGTCATGGTTAACAATTGCTAAATGTTTTGCTGGTTGTAGAGATAATAGTGTGTGAGTGTGTGTCTGTATGTGTATGTGTGTGAGTGAGTGAGTGTGCATGCGTGCGTGCATGTGTGTGTGTATGCGTGCATGTGTGTGTGTGTGTGTGTGTGTGTGTGTGTGTGTGTGTGTGTGTGTGTGTGTGTGTGTGTGTGTGTGTGGGGGGGGGGGGGGGGGGGGGGGAGAGAGAGAGAGAGAGAGAGATGGAGTCTGATAGACAGACAGACAGTAAGTCAAAGAGTTATACAGAAATTTATCACAGAGAGAGTGAATGCATCTCCTTGATTGGATGGGGGTTGGGGGATCTATGGGGGGAGAGAGAGAGATATGAAAACAGAGAGAGAGAAAAAGCACATTAACACCTGAGAGATGACAAGGATAAATCAACATCAAGACAGACAGACAGATAACAGAGACAGTCAAAGAGTTATACAGAAATTTATCAGTATGATTAAACACAGTGAATGCATCTCCTTGATAAAAAAAAAAGTTTTTAGAACTTACATTATTCAATTTGCAAACTTGTGAAGGACTGATTCATTAGTCGGTTGATAAAATGGAATGTCTGATCTGGCTTTTTCAATGAAACCGATATGAAAACTATCAAATGAAAATCTATTGATCTAACTTTATGTTCTGTTCGTAATAGTAAAAAGCACATGTTTAATTAACCTGACAAATTTTTGTGCATGCACAAGGATAAATCAAATCAATGCATCAACCTAGCCTTCACATGTGTGTGTGTGTAGATAAATACACATGAACACAGGCGTGTATGCATGTGTGCATGCTTGCAAACAATTTGTTGGGACATCCACACTGGTGTGTACACACATGTGTGTCACACACACACATGCCACTTCTCACACAGAACACTGTTGTTTGTGTGCACACACACACACATACACTTTTTTTCTCTGTCACACTGTATGGATGCACACACACACACATGTATGTATTTATGTATACAAGTATGTATGCATGTATCACATGCACATGCATGCTCTGTCACGTATGAACACCTCCCCCCCTACCCCCCCCTAAGTGTGCCTGACTTGTCAAATTTCTGATTGCGCTACCTAAGTAATCTCTATTCTCATGAAAACTGACAAGAAGTTGCTGACTCTACCACTACTTCCTGTTACTTCATCTACACTGTTGACCTCAGTCAAAGCCAACTGTCGCACGTGCATATCATATTCTCAAGCAATTGAATTTGAGACAGGACGCCACACCACAATAACAGAACATGGTTTGGGGATAATTCTAAACTTTGACAATGGCAAAGAGAAAGTAAGTGGGCAAAAGTTACAAGAAATGACACATCATGAACCTCCATGAGGCAAACATCAAATTAGATGCTCTCAAAGGCAGACGTCACCTCCAATCATGATTGGAGGCCAGGACAGAAAAAACATTAGTTCACACTATTCAATCACAAAAGTCAAGGCGCCAACGATGATTGAAGGCAAAAAACACAATCACAAAAGTCAATAGACCAACCACAAGAACTCACGTCACGACCCATGTTGGGCGGCAAGAACACAAGAATAGACCAACCACATAAGTTGGTATAATGGAGGAGGGAAGGAAACAAAAATAGACCAATCACAAAAGTCAGTATATCGTCCATAGTGGAAGGCAAGGACATGAAAACAGACCAGTTAGAGAACTCGCTTGACCACCCATGATAGGAATTAAGGACACCTAAACAGACCAACCACTGAAGTTGGTATACCACCCATGATGGAAGACAAGGACATAAAAGTAAAGCAACTGCAAGGACCAAACTAAACTAAAACCAGAAGGTGGTAAACTATCATGGAAGGCAAGGACACAAAATTGATCAACCACAGAAGTCGGTGTACCCCCACTGAAGGCAAGTAACTGAGCACTTTTCCAACACAAATCTCAGAAAGCTCAATTATAATCAAAGAGAAAAGAGATAACAAAATGGCATAAAAACTACCCAAAACAAAAACAAACAAATCAACCAAGCAAAACAACAAACAAAATGAATTTATACAAATATAAATAATACATGAAAAAATATTGATAAAGTCAACAGAACCATGCCATGACTGCAAACAAACTTTCTCTAGATCATGTGGGCCACATAGGCTTCTTTAGCTATATGTGAGGACTGGAAAACCACTATTCTAAGAACTGAATGCATAAAAAAAAATCTTTTTCTGCAAGGCGTTTTGTCAGATGTGGGAAGAAGAAAAAGTCACAGTGAGCAAGATCCATCTGATAGAAAAAAATGTGAAGCAGTAATGTTCTCTGCTATAAGACAATGTTTCACTTGATGACTTTTATGGGCAGGTTCGTTGTCATAATTAAATTCCTTTTTATGTCTGTCTTCAGCTGAGAGACTATGTAAGCCCTTTTCATTTCAGGAAGGGCAGAAATCCACCCCATTTATTTGAAAGATGTTTCAGAAAATGATCTGTATCTAGTAAAGTCTGTCTGAACTGAAATTCATGACATCAAAGCGTAGCCAATGCAAAATTGCCATGCTCATGCTTTGGAAGAGTAAACAGTGTTTGTTCTGCACAAAATCACATGCAAAATGATTAAAAAAAAAAAAAAAAAAAAAAGGACTGAAAAAAAAAAACACTGAAAGTAAGAAGCTAAACACCTGTGTAAATACATTAAATCTCTCTTTTTCACATTTCTATGTTACGATCACATCTCCTGTATGTACAAGTAGAATTTTAAGCATTTTACCAGTTTGTGTTTAGTGCATACTAAAATCTGCATGGCACATCAACAGGTAGGACAGGCAGACAGCTCTGCCATGTGTGGGAATGGATGAAAAATATAATATAGATTACTGTTGAGAGGAAAGGGACAGCTCTGCCATGTGTGTGTGTGTGGTCATTGGACTGTCTCATTGGACTGTCTCTAAATCAACCCAGTATTCCTGAAAAGGATGATAATGGATGGTTGGAACTGAGAAATAATTCTGCCATAGTGCGCAGCACACAACTGGATGTTGAAACAATATTTACAACAACAAAAAATACTTGAAGATAATACAACTGTTCAACAGCTAGCTTTTCAAGGCATTACTGGAACATTTGGAATGACTTAAATAACTGTCTGGACTATACATTATATACAAGATCGTCCACTCGAAAACAATGCAAAACAAATGAAAAACACCCAATAGCAAATAAAGAGCATTTGATTTCCACAATTCCGAGATAAATTCACAAAAAGGTAAATGAATGGAACAGTGTGGTAAATGGTCTCTAAAAAATCATACACTCTGCTGGAAAAACAAGATGCTGAAACTAAACTGTGTAAGAAAGCCTTCAGCATGTCAGGATACTCTGACCCATGTTCAGACCTTAATCCTTTAATGATGTGCCCAGTGCAGAACAATCTATAGATACCTGATGGATATGTGAAGTAAAAGGTAAAAAAAAAGCATTCACTGTCTTACCTGGTTCTGCATCTGAAGAGTAAACACTTGATGCGATAGACATGGGTTTTTTTTTTTTTCTTAAGTTTGCAGGCACGCTTGCTTAATGTTTGAAATATAAGATTCAGCACACTGATTACAAGTATCTATGGGGTGAGGGAGGAGGGGTGATTTTGCATGTGTGTGTGTGTGTGTGTGTGTGTGTGTGTGTGTGTGTGTGTGTGTGTGTGTGTGTGTGTGTTTGTATGTCTGAGGGGTAGGGAAAAGAAAGAGCAGAGGGACAGATGGCAGAATTGTGTTGGGTTTTTTTTTTTTGTTAACGTCAGAAATGAATTTCTATGCAGGTCAGTAATGTACTATTGAACTGAACTGAATTGCATTAGAAAGAGGAGAGAATGTGTATGTGTGTGTGAGTGTGTGTGTGTGTGTGTGTGTGTGTGTGTGTGTGTGTGTGTGTGTGTGTGTGTGTGTGTGTGCGCGTGTGTGTGTGTGTGTGCGTGAGTGTGAGTGAGTGAGTGAGTGAGAGAGAGAGAGAGTCAGACTGACAGACAGACAGAGACAGAGACAGACAGAAAGGGAGACAGACAGACAGAGACAGAGACAGAGACAGACAAACAGACAGAAAGAAAGAGTAAGTGAGCAAGCACTCAAATGTATAAAAACATGCCATTCTTATGATCAGGTAGGCTAGAAATGATGAACCATGAAAACAAACAAACTGGCCAGATGAGTGTTCGGGGACATGTACAAGACGAAATGTGGGCACCTGTGAACTTCACAGATAAAAGATAAAAGATTCCAGATAAAAAAGAATTGCCAAATTCACACACTATCACAAACAGATACAAAGACATGGTTACAAATATATATAAATGGTACTGACTCAAGGTCTGAAACCAACTATTTTCATGCTAATTTAGCAAGTAAAGCAACAATTTCAAAGACATATCACAAGAAACTGGCAGGATATGACAATGTCGATGGAAGACAAAATATAACTTTCTTTTTTATTTTGATGAGCAAAGGGCATGCCTCTAAGTAAGAAAGTCTCAACAGCTGAATTACCAGTATCCCTGTAATGACAATTCATCACAAACCCAAATTTCTAAACTATATCTTAACATATCTTAAATAAATGTCAGCGAACAGCTCAGAGAAACGTGGACAAACGAGTCACAAGACAAAACACAACACGTTTCGACCTCTTAGGTCTTCATCAGGTGAAACAAAACCGAAAAAAATAACGAAAATGCACTTAGCTTTGATCACTTCAGATTGCTTCTGAGTTCAGCGCAAGGAAGAAGGCATTGAACGTTGATTCCACGCCTTCTTCCTTGCGCTGAACTCAGAAGCAATCTGAAGCGATCAAAGCTAAGTGCATTTTCGTTATTTTTTTTGGTTTTTGTTTCACCTGATGAAGACCTAAGAGGTCGAAACGTGTTGTGTTTGGTCTTGTGACTCATTTGTCCACGTTTCTCTGGGTGGTTCACTGACATTTATTTAAGATTTGTTTAGATTTCCGCCTGCAGTCGTTTCACTTTGCAACTAGATATATCTTAACACTTCATACCATCGCATGTCATGATTATTAATGTCAGATTTTCCAACACATATCATGGTTTAAAGAGTTGCTTCCCTTGGTTTTTATATGAACTCTTCTGTCAAACATATTCAAAAGAATATTTTGTCTGATTTCTAAGTGCAAAAATCAGCTTTTACCTGCTGAAACAAGCAATTTTTCTGTGAACACTGACATCACAAAGATAAGTTTCAAAACAGGGTCACTGCAGGAAGAACTGAAACATACCAAAATGAAAACAGTAATGCTCAGTTATTCCATTTCTTTTTCCCAAACATATTCAAAGTGATGACAATTCAGTGACTATTTCTTCCACTTTTGAGACTGAAATAATGATCTGTCTGGCATGCTATCAGACCAAGTGTAAGTTTGACTGTCCCGGCAAAGCAAATGACATGCACATAATTCTAAATCGATGCTTCTTGCTAAATCAATTCATCTAGCACATGTGCAGACACAAAAACACACAGAACAAACAGGGAAATTGTTTAAACTATATACTATATTGCAGCATCAAGAGATTTTCCTTCAACAATCATTCCAGCTGAACCTAGAGGCCTAAATCTTAATTACATGTAGACGCTGAGCCTTCAAACAATCAAGCATTTGAAGATTCACCCCACTGTAAGTGTACAAAACACACACATGAACGCTCACATAAACACACATCTCAGCAATAGCTTGTTCCACATAATACGCTTGTGTGCAAATGAACTCAATGGCAACATACTAAAAAAGGAATGGTTTTAATCTGATTACATGACATTTAGGCCTATCTTTAAAAAAATTGTCAACTTACACAAAATAGCTCTGCAGACAAGCTTTTTATGATTCAATTCTTTGTCATATCTACTTTTAAAACATCAACATAATTCTTTTTAGTGAGTGGTTCTTGTAATATTCATGTTATTTATTTTTTAAATAATGTCACCAGACTTAAGAGGAAAAAATGTGAAAGGTATGTGTGCTTACTCAGAATATCTGTACTGTCCATTCGCAAATGCTGGAAAGAATTAGATAATTTTTTTCTTCCAGCAAAGAAATGTTTCCTTCGTAACATAAACAAGTTCAATGTTGAATCCTCAATCCATGAGAGGAACCTTGGACCTGTCTTAAAACAAAAGTATGAAAACAGAAAAAAAAATCCACTTTTTTTTTTTTGTTTATGGGCAATAACTGTATAAAGTTGAATGGTGAGGCCAATGGCCTGTGAGTTTTCCTTTGACTGAAGCTTGTGTGTGCATCAAAAGAAAATCTGCATTCTGCTCCAGTTTATAACTTTGGAATATCACAGCATGTGGGGTAAGGCACCACAGTTTAAATTTCAGCACAATATCATTGAATTCATGAAATAGATACCAGGTCACACTGATTCCATGACCAAGCAAGTATTGCATTTTTCTTTGTAAGCAGTCTCTTAAGCATGGTGGATCAGAACAGTTACTACAAAGCATCCTGGAAATGACTCTGCAGTACTGGAGTTTTTCCTTAGGTGGGTTGCCTCACAATGACCTGATATTGCTACCTTCTTGGGGACTGCCAGCATTGAGGCTTTGACCACATGATTCAGGGTGTGGCTGTGCTTTATGGTGTCGCAGGAATCAATGATATATAAGTATGCCACAGGGAGGGCATGTATGTCTTCTTCTTCTTCCTTAAAAAGCTGGTGCACTCAAAAATGAGTAGGTCACCAGTGTGCATGTTTAAAAAAAAAAAAAGGTGTGGCTCAGCCTGTTGGCCTCTGGAGCAAAATTTGGCAACAAGGGGTCACACATGATATTTAAAAGGTTAAAAGCATGGCCAGGTTAAGGCCTAGGTAATCATAAAATATATGGGAAAGTTAAAACAGAAAAGTCCATCAATATGCAGATCTCAAGATTGTCTTATCAATTTGATTTTTAAAAGAGACTGCATTTGTGGCAATCTGATGGCACCCGGCAGTGAATTTACAGCCTTACAGAACTAGAATAAAATGAATGTAAATGGCTGTCAATGTTTGATGCAGGTATGGCATAAGATTGGCCACACCACTCCAGGTGCTACTTTTATTCAATACTAGTTGTTCTATTGAGATATGAATTAGTTTAGCTCTGCCTTTGAAGAAGGTACTGAGTTTAATAAAGGCTCTTCTCTCTTCTAAGGGTTTCCATTCTAATTTCCTCATGTTCTTCCTATTATTCCCTTTCTCTCTGATATGGTTCCCTGTATGAACCGTGCTGCTTTCTTCTGAATCTTTTCGAGGTTATCAATGTCCTTTAGATTGCAAGGATCCCAGACTGAGCAACCATATTCCAGTACTGGTCTGACCAGTGTTTTATAGCAGTCATCCTTAACCTTTAGGGGCAGTCGTTGATGTTCCTGTATAAGAAAACTAAGAGATGTTTTTGCTCTCTTACATACTAAATTGTAGTGTTCTTTCCATTTGAGATGACTATCTGTAATCATGCGTAAATATTTTGCAGCTTTGGTTTCTTTAAGAATAGTATTGTGAATAAAGTATTCTGATCTAGTTGGTGAGCGTTTATTACATATACGCAACACTTGGCACTTCTGGGGATGAAATTCTATTTTCCAAGTTCTTTCCCAGTCTTGTAAAGCGTTTATATCTCCTGCAGAATGCATGTATCATTCTTGTTTCTGATTGTTCTATATACTAAGCTGTCATCTGCAAAAAGCAGGCATTTACATATGCAACAGGGAGGGCATGAAAATTCATGCAGCAATCCAAAAATGTATCATTATCTATCAAAGGAATGATTGAGGACAATAGCAAACAAAGAAAAAGAAAAACAACAAGAAAAACAACAAGACAATAATATCAGAAACTACAACATCGCTGCCATAAGTCAAAGAACAAACTATCTCAAAACCCCCCCCCCCCCCCCCCCATTTCCAACCTCACTTCCCTAAGCCAAATGACCAAGACAAGAAGCAAGACAGCCTTACATCATTGAAGGTGGTGAGGACTCGAGGGATGAGCTTTCTGCCTCCAGTCAGCCCGGGTGGCGTTGATGCGATACCAGCCTCGGTCATGCTCCTTTTCCTTCTGAATCTTATTGGCTGCCATCTTGGCTGCTTCCTCCTCCGGGAGATCTTCCACACGTCCCAGTTCCTGTAATCAATGTTGCAATTGTTGCTGATTAGTAACCCACACTGTCAGTGTTTCAGATCATCCACATGTCCTGTAACTCAGGTCGCCCTTGTTCAGTAATACCTCCTACTATCAATGTTTCAGTTGTACCTTGATTGATAAGATACTTAACTCTCTGTGGAGTTATGTCAGAAATTGTGTTCAGACATCTCTTATTTCCATGAAGACCATGCTGGATGTTTTCTTCTGACAGGATACCATTTTCAAATCCTAGATCAAGAAAAATATCAGTTCTACTGCCTTCAAGCCAAATTAAGTTTAATCTTCACATTTTTTTTCTATTTGCTAAAATATATTTCATATCTATGCACTGAGCTATCAATCAATCTTTCATTTTTTTTTTTTTTTTTCCCTTTCAAGCCTGTAAATCCTGAGCGACCTGAGAGAGAACTGTTGCACCTTTTATCATGACTCGATTGAGTTCAGAAATACATTAAATAGTGGCAGCTTGATCTTCACAGCACAGAGAGATGAGAATCAGATGAGCAGTGCAACTGTTGTGATGGAGTGTAGAGATGAAG
>JADBJO010001609.1:332500-335000 GCA_016801955.1 Conus betulinus
TCTATGCTAGATTACCCCCCTTCTCTCTGTCTATAAAGGATTTATGTCCTGGAAAGACTCTCTCCATTCACAGATTTGCTTTTCTAGTACATTTTTTCTTGTCTATCTCTCCCCCTCCTCCTTTCACTCCCATTTTTCAGTCCCATCCCATTCCTGCTCTCCTGCCCACACACACACACACACACACACACACACACACACACACACACACACACACATGCACACACACATGCATACATGCACACACACACACACACACACACACACACACACACACACACACACACACACACACACACACACACACACGCGCGCGCGCGTTTATACTGACTGACTTAACTGAAGTTCATTATCATATTTTACTTGATTAAAATCAATGTTAAGACCATAAGGGGATCAAATCTAAATTAGCAGCCTATGCACAGGCGCCACTGAACAGTGCCACGAACCTGCACCCAAGCAATGCTCAGGCGACTGACCTGATGTACACAAATGGGCATTTGTCCAAAATCATGCAAATCACAGTTTTCAAATTTCACACAGCTAGAAATTTTGTTCAAACCAAAATCAAAGTTTTTCGACATCTTTGGACCGAAACTGTGTGTACCACTTACATTAAAAATGGACTTATGTAAAATAATGGTTGAGTTTGTTAAAGCATTGTAAGTGCTAACACACATGACATGACATAAAATTTTAATATGTTGCCAAGCACTTAATTTTGTTACAACACAGTGGAGTTAAAGTTGTGGCTTGGTTGAATAGTTTTCTGGATATTCAGAGTTAAATTTGAGTATCCAGTCTCTTCATGTTTTAATAAAATAACCTGAAATCAAAGCACCATAAAACCGAAAGCACATAGTTTCTTTTTATACTATCACTTGGCAATGACCAGATGATTTTTTTTCCTCTTGGCAAAACATTTTTTGAAACAACTGAGCTTGATAACTGAGTTTGAATTCAAGCTGATAAGCCCAAACTGCCCAGGCAGGAGAGGCTGGTCAGGCTGTAAACTTGGAAGGAGGTGGAAAGGGTTAATTCCAAAGGCACATGAAATGTAGATAGTTTCAAATTCCATAATTAACAAAATGGAAATCAGTGTCCCTTTTCAGTCTGAAACCTCTCTATGACCTCCATACCCTCTCTGCCACCCTCCCTCCCCTATACCTTCCCTTCTCTCTCTTCTTTTTATCCCTTTATCTTTCATCTTTATCTTTTTTTTTCCACTTGCCTATGCCTTTTCCCAGTCCCTTTCCTCTCATCCAAGCTCCCCCCTCTCTCTCTTTATTTCATTCATTGTTCTACCATCAACCACCACCCTCCCACCTCCACCCCTCCCTCCCAATCCCACTCCATTTTCCCCCTCCACACATACTACCTTGATTTGAGTCAGCTAAAAAGATCCACGAGAGAGCTAACATTGGTGCAGATTATCATTATCATGGACTCAGCATGGAACAGTCCTCTCTAGTCCTTTTTGCTGTGTGCCAGAAAAGCAGCTTCCTCATTTTTCTGGAGATACCAGAACTTGGTCAGCCTACACTAAAGGGAGAGCAGTCTAGACATGCTGCATTCTTGTACAAGTAAGGCCAGAGAAAAGTGAAACCTCCCTGGCAGAACCGAGAATGCAAAAGACAGATTACCCTGCATAAGAGTTACTCACCTTGGACTGGTTTGACAGGAGCGGTTTGCATGTCGTCTGTAAAACAAATGTGTGTGTTTGCCAGGAAAAAAAGCATTTTTGTTCAAACTGCAGGTTCCCTCCGAAAGTGGCACAGAGAGAGTTCATGTTTATTACAGGTTCTGTAAGCTATGGAATTTGAAAAAAATGAAAGCATCATCTTTCCACAAGGCAAGACTTTTCTATGGCAAATGAAAATTCTGTTACCCACTATTATTGGAGACAGTTTTTTTTTCTTCTGTTGTTGTTCATGTACAACTTACAGTTAGGGAAAAAACTCATTCTTTCCTTCAGATTCTGAACCAAACATGAGTCTACGTGACAAACACTGCAGGTATCTGTGTCTCTTGTGCCTGGTTGATACTGTGACGTGTTCTAAACAAAGATGTATAGTACAGTCCTGTCATGTAGTCTCTGACCAGAATGGAAATCTGTAGCATCATCTTCATCATCCTCATCTTCATTGATCAACGCAGGAAAAAAAAAAAGGTCAAATTCTTTGGCTTTTCATGCTCTGCTCTCATACTGACCTCAGTTTTTTATTTTCTCTCCCTGTCAATACCCTTGGTGAGGTTCAGCTGAGGTCACTGGCATCCACAAATTTATGGGGATTGTCGTTGGTATACCTAATGGTGTTCACCAGAGGGAGAACTCATTCACATCACTCTGGCTCCATGACTAAGCATCATTATCATCAATGGTGGGCTTAGAAGGTGGTGTCCTGCTTATGTTAGATCAGAACAGACACCACTGAACTCTATTGAATCAATTCAGCAGCAGTGCAGTGTCTCCTCTAATGTGTTGCCTGATGATGACTTG
>JADBJO010001609.1:340000-342500 GCA_016801955.1 Conus betulinus
GTACATCATTGAGGGATCAAGAGTTACCTTACTTGTTTGTTACTGTCCACTGTTCCCCATCTCATTTAATAAGAGTTCCTTTGTGTTAGCAGACAAAATGTCAGTGTGGTTGGTATATGAATCAAAACTCATTTAACTGAAAACTCGAGCATACCTAGAATTTGTAACTGTGCTTACACGCAATTTATATATTTTTTCAGTTTTTTTTTGAGAGTCCAAATCTTTCAGACGTACAAAATGGACTTAAAAAGAAAAAAAAAAAAAAAAAAAAGATGAAAAAGATATGACAATGTAAAGGAGATTCTTTATAACCTGGATGTTGATCTTTATTAGAACATTGAATTAATCCTTAAATGTCAAGGAGATTCTTTATAACCTGGACATTGATCTTTGTTAGAACATTGAATTGAGCTTTCATTATCCAGGTGAGATCTGTTCTGAACTTATTAAATTGACTTCTTTCCACATCTCTACCTACAATCATCTTTCTTTCATTTTTTTTTTTCTCCCTTCTTTCCCTCCACATCCATTTTTCCACCACCTAATAATACAAATGTGAATCCACAAATGAAAAAGATTTATTCTCTTGTTCGGCAAAGTATCAATGCCCTCAAGTACTAGAAACAATCTTCTAACTAAAAGAACAAACAAAAAACAACAACAAGAAAAACAAGAAGAAGAAGAACAACAACAACAAAAACGACAACAAAAAGACAGAAATCAAGGTCAGGGAACTCACCAGTGAAGGCTGTGACAGCAAATACCTTGACGCTAGCGACGCGTCTTATCTGGCCCTCCGGGATGGAAGCGATGCAAATGGCTGAGATGACCAGCAGGTTGAAAGCGGCGGGACCCCTACGATCGTGCCTGGTCCTAGTTCACCAGCCACAAAGTTGTTCCCCACAATTTCAATGACTGACAGCAGGATCTCTGGTGCCGAGGTCCCCAGAGCAAGCAGGGACAGGTTGGCCACTGTGTCGTTCCAGACCTGTCAGGAAGAGGGACAAACAGGCGTCCATGAGCAAGACTGAGCAAAACTGCACGAATCGTCCCTCACATTGTTTCCCCTCCCCCTTCTCCAGTCTCCCCCTCCCCCCCTCCTCTCATCCTCCATCATTTTCAGGCCCTTTCTGACCTGCTCCTTATCCAGTGTCAACTCCTTTCTCTCTGTCTGTCTGTCTCTCTCTGTCTGTCTGTCTGGCTCTCTCTCTGTCTGTCTGTCTCTCTTTTCCTTTTCCTCCTCCTTTTTCTCTCTCCCTCTCTCCCCTGTTAAGCCTGATCCTTTATTTTATTACAATGTTCCGTCTCTTTTGTCAATCACTCACTCCTGCACACTCTTTTCTCCCCCCCCCCCCCCCCCCCCCTCCCCCCCCTTTTTTTTCAATTAAAAAGAAAATCACAAGAAATACCCAGCTGTCATTCAGTTGACAAATACTCATGCCACTCTTCTGCTTGATGAAATTATCATTATACTGACAGTTGTGTCAAACTGGCCTTTCAGTGAACACAATCATGTCAAGGATATTACTCTGCTACTTTTTTCTATTCTGTGTGTGTGTGTGTGTGTGTGTGTGTGTGTGTGTGTGTGTGTGTGTGAGAGAGAGAGAGAGAAAGAGAGAGAGAGAGAGAGAGAGAGAGTGTGTGTGTGTGTGTGTGTGTGTGTGTGTGAGTGAGTGAGTGTGCATGTGTGGTGTGTGTGTGTGTGTGTGTGTGTGTGTGTTCGCATGTGTGTTGTGTGTTCGCATGTGTGTTCATGTGTGTGTTTTGTATGTGCATATGCAGGGGTGTACAAGTATGCATATCCATATGTAAGAACCAGACCATGTGTACATTGCTAAAAAAAAACTACCCTACCTTAATCTCCAGCTCCCTATACCCCTCTGGCATGTTGGCATCAGGCATGCGGACAATCCGTGTCTTGCTGGTGATGCGCTCGATGGAGCACATGAAGATGTCCGCCACGATGGCCACAGCCCAGAAACACCACCAGAGCAGCCCCAGCAGGTACAGGAAGCACCGAGCACCGGTCGACCATGTGGCCTCGCTGATCGCTGGCAGAAGAAGACCCTCACTGCAGGTGTAGTTGTAGGGATCAAAGGGCATGGCCCCAGGGTCAGTGGAATTGCTCATGATGGAGGAACTGTGGCTGATATGATGAGGGGGAGTAAGTCCTTCAGAAGGTCACTAGTGTCTGATGACGTTCTGGTACAGACTCGTTCAGTCGAGATCTCTGGAAACCAGAAGAAAAGTGTATCTATAAGAAAAACTTGAGTTTAGGGGCCCAACTTTCAGTCAGCCTAAATTTAGGGGGCCGTGGACTTCATGAGTGAATAGAGGTTAGGGAGCTCTTACTTCCTGCATCCATGCCATCGTTGAACCGTTAGCTATGTCTTGTCAGCACAAGCAGGCACACTCAGAAAATGATGGAGTCTAGTGGCCCCAGCTTTTAGTGAACATTACTTTTTGGGCCTTGCGCTTCAAGAATGGACAGAGGCTTGGG
>JADBJO010001609.1:345000-347500 GCA_016801955.1 Conus betulinus
GCGTGCGTGCGAGCATGTGTGCGTGCGTGCTTGTGCATGCGTGTGTGTGCGCGTGCGTGTGTGTATGTGTGAGTGAATGAATGCCGCACAAGTGAGTCACTCAAGAGCGGCATTGAGAACACACAGGCCTACAGATCTATCTGACGGTGTACCGCAGTGTGAAGATGTAAAATATGCGAGGTTTACATCGCCGGTAGGCTTAGCTATACACGCCGCATCCGCGTTCTCCGAGTCTTGCTGACACACCCCTGCTGCATGTGGAAAACACTCGATTTCCGAGGACTCGACAAAGTGAAGACACCGACACGCCAGTGCACAATCCAAACACCGACAAGCCTTCCCCTAGCGACAAAAAAACATTGTACAACAAATACAAGTTGTGTTGATGTGCATATGTTAACTGGGACACTGCACACAACTCCCAAATGACAAAATCTAGTGTTACCTTCAAGTGCTGAGCTGGTCTACCTTCGCCGCTTTCCCACGGAAGGGTCTGCCCTCCCCCCCCCCCCGTCTCTCTTTCTTTCTGTCATTGTTTATTTCCTTCTTTCTTTCTCTCGTTCCTTCTTTTCTTTTCCTTTCTTTGTGTTAATATTTACATATAGCCTATATACAACTCCTTGACCTCCCCATGCGCTGCATACGCAGATAAATCTGTGAAGTCTTCAACGACCTGTTACGGTTGAGATCTTGACAGATGGTGTGCGACAATGGGGAGAAGGGGGGGGGGGGGGGGGGGGGGTACGAAACAAAGTATAAAGTGACGCTTACTTCAAACACCATACGAAAAAGACAAGTGAATGTTTAATTAACATATGTCTTGAAGCGTCGCATGTGACACGTAGCCTTAAAAAAAATGCCCCAAACAATGCTCCCTAGAAGGCTGTCAGCGAGAAACCACCACCTAGGGCACATTGTTTCGTGTGTGTGTGTGTGTGTGTGTGTGTGTGTTTGCATTTCAACTCGTTTTGCCGTAACGCTGCAGTCTCTTTCAGTTTTCGGACAGACAGCTTGATAGATCACAGAGTCAACTATCTTCTCAACGCCCCCCCCCCCCCCCCCTCCCGCCCCTTCCCCTTCCCTCTATCCTGTCTTCATTTGTCCTCATCCCCGCCCCACCCCTTTATCCTCACTGGCAACACTTCAAACCGTTTCAAGACTGTCTTATTCTTCAGTGTCACTACCAAGTTTGAGGAGACCTTTTGTGCTCTTCTCACACTTACCTTGCTGATCATAAGGCGGAAATCTGAGAGGTTATGTGTCAGGTGAGTGAGTGAGTGAGTGAGTGTGTGTGTGTGTGTGTGTGTGTGTGTGTGTGTGTGTGTGTGTGTGTGTGTGTGTGCGCGCGCGCGCGCGCGTGTGTGTGTGTGTATGCGCGCGCGCGTCAGCTCGTGCGTACGTGTGTGCGTGTGCGTGAGAGAGAGAGAGAGAGAGAGAGAGAGAGAGAGAGAGAGAGAGAGAGAGAGAGAGAGAGAGAGAGAGAGAGTGTGTGTGTATGTGTGTGTGCACGCGCGCGTGAATGTGTGTGTGTGTGTGTGTGTGTGTGGTGTGTGTGTGTGTGTGTGTGTGTGTGTGTGTGTGTGCAGGCACACGCGCGCGTGCGTGCGCGCACGCGAGAGAATGTGTTTATATACGTGCACGTGCGTGTGTGCATGATTTGTACATTTTGGTGTGCGAATTTGTTTTATCAACAACGCGAAACTAGTTAGCGTATAATGCAATTATTTGGAAGTGTACGTAACATTTTGTGGCTACCAATTACGTCACAAGAATTCAGTCCATGAAAAATCTTAAATTAAGGGGGGGAAAAAAAAGCCTCCAGATACCATTGCCTTCCTTCCTCATCCACCACCCCCTCTCCCGTAAGGGAAGTTGCGGACATAGAGAGATTTCTGTTCCTTCAACCCCCCCCCCCCCTCCCCCCCCCCCCTTCCCCTCGCCTCCCCCCCCCCCCCCCCCCCCCCCCTTCCCCCTCCCCCAGCCTGCCACGTGTTGTATCCTTTTATATCCAACAAGGAAAACGCCGATTACCCATCCAACAAGGCAACCAGGAGTTCGCATCCCCCCCTCCGCCCCCTCCCCCCTCCCCCCCCCCCCCCCCCCCCCCCCCCCCCCGACCCCCCCCCCCTCCTCTCCTCTCTCCGCCCCCCTCCGTTACCTCATACTTGTATTCAGGCAGACACGACATCTTTCGCCGTCATCATCCCCACCCCACGTGCCAACAATACCCCCCCCCCCCCCCCCCTTCTGCCACCTTTCGCCCCCTCCTCCAGCTCCGTGCCAACCAGTGTAAGACATGGGTTTTTGCCCGGTGTGTGTCAACTGTCCGACCTGCTCAACTTGACGTTGAGACTTTAACAAGCGGCGAAGCGCAAACTCTTGTCCTCCTCACTACAGCCTCCAGTGAAGAAAGGGCATGTAACGTGTCAGGCACTCACTGATGATGCCCTGACGGACAGAGGCTGGCTTTGATGGTTATGCCTTTCAATGGGCAGGCACA
>JADBJO010001609.1:355000-360000 GCA_016801955.1 Conus betulinus
ACACAGCGCGCGCGCTTTGCCACGCTAACCACTGAAAGACTGGGGCCAGTTTATGAGAGCACACTACTTTCAAAAGCCAAAAATAGCTAACAGATATTGGAGAACAACGATTATCGCCTTTAGACTCGAGTATACTCCCATAACGACATTACATTGAGATGAGCAGCGAACATTGCATTCTCAATGTCGTGCGCCAGGAAGAATTCGAACTCGCAACGTCTTACGGCTAACACGGTGCTGTATCACTGAGCCAGCCTGGCCCATAACACGGTGGCTGGTTTGTTAGTTGATTTGTTAGTTACACTCACATGTAATGACCACACCCACCCAAGATAATATGTGTAGAGTTAAGGGACTTCCTGACACTGCACCAATGCCTCCACAACGAGAACACATACAGATGGAAACTCATAGAAGAGAGAGAGAGAGAGAGAGAGAGAGAGAGAGAGAGAGAGAGAGAGAGAGAGAGAGAGAGAGAGAGAGAGAGAGAGAGTATGTGTGTGTGTGCGCGCGCACGCGCTTTATATGATGTATATATTTCTACATGCCGGGCACTAGCGGAATTCGAACCCACAGGTAGGCCTACCCTAGGGCATAGCCTACCTCTGTGGATTCGAACGCGTAGCATCTTCCCATATCCATATCTTACTTACTACACGCTGTATTAACTCTCTCTAAACTGCGTTGCAAACTGAAAGCGAAATTTGTTCCTGCAACCTTTTGGCCGAAGAGTATCAACTTAATCAGGTTATTTGTTGATTCATCTATGTCAGTATGTACTTAGTCAGTACGTTGGTTATCTATTCATTCTCTGTGCTTCTCCGTTTTTTTTTTTTTTTTGTTTTTTTTTTTTTTTTTTTTTTTTCAAACGACCACACAATTTACTGTGCATGCATGCACGGGGAATGAGAAGGTGAAAGTGAGGTGTATCAGTTGTTGATGGGACCTGTGGAATGCAGAGGTTTGTTTACCCACCCCCCCCCCCCCCCCCCAAATTCTGAGGAATGTTATCCTTTGTGGATGTACGCGCACCACACACACACACACATACACACACACACACATACCACACACACACACACACACACACACACACACACACACACACACACACACACAGAGGCTGAGGCGCTCATCACAAACACGCTCACACAGAGTGATGTGCACGCTGTTCACCACATTCAAAACGCGCTCTCTCTCTCTCCTCTCTCTCTCTCCTCTCTCTCTGTCTCCTGCTCTCTCCTCTCTCTCTCCTCTCCCCTGTCTCCCTCTGTCTGTGCGTGTATGTGTCTGTGTGTGGTGTCTCACACCACAAACATAACCCCCCCCCACACACACACTGAGAGAGAGAGAGAGAGAGAGAGAGAGAGGTTTGAGAGATCGAGACGAGCGAGAGAGAGAGAGAGAGAGAGAAAGAGAGACAGACAACAGACAGAGGTTCACTCGCGCGCGCGCGCGCGCGCGCGCGCACACCACACACACACACACACACACACAACACACACACACGGGTAGGTGAACGTTGGTGATGTTTATCAGTATGTCTGCGCGCGCGTGTGTGTGTGTGTGAACTTAGGGTCTGTACAACCGCAACGAGGGGAATTACACCAACACGCGCGCGCGCTCGCACACACACACCACACACACACACACACACACACACACACAGATAGAGTGAGTGAGAGAGAGAGAGAGCGAGACGAGAGAGAGGAGAGAGAGAGAGAGAGAGAGAGAGGCGGGGCGCTAACACGTACATTGCGGTAGATTGTACATCAAGTGAAGCCCCTACAAACAGTTTAGGAAATTAAGCAAAGCAGCCACTCGGAACCCGTGCCCGCTCTCAGTCAACCGTGAACCTACGCTAAAGAGGAGAGGGGAAAAAAAATGTCACTGACTGCTCGATCAGTGTGCTGTGATCGATAACACAATGTACGGGTACAAAAAACCTGTGCCAAGAGGGTGGTGTGCGCGAGATACATACAGCTTCACCCAGCCACTCACCGTCCGAGCTGTTCAAAGGCTTGTGACAGACCGACACACAACCTCGAACCCCCAGATAAACGCGATGAGCAGGAATGAAAAAAGAAACAAATACATCACAAACGCATGTGCGCACACACATGTGCAGCACACACGCGCTCGCGCACGCACGAACGCAGGCACACACACATACACACACACAGGCACGCACGCAAACGCCTAACGCACGCACTCACACGCACGCACACACACACAGCACACACACACACACACACACACACACACCACACACGCACACACACACAACACACACACACACACACCACACACAACACAACAACAAACAAAACAAGCAAAAAACAACGAAGCTTGATGCTGGGGATAGCCCCACAGAATTTTTGCATCATCATCCTTCCCTCCCTCCCTGTGTGTGTGTGTGTGTGTGTGTGTGTGTGTGTGTGTGTGTGTGTGTGTGTGGGTGTGTGCTTGCGTGTGTGTATGTGCGTGTGTGTGTTTGTCTGTATGCCCTTCCCCCCCACCTGCTCCCCCCACCCTGCTCCCCCCACCTTTGATACGGACTCGGCGGCCCTACTGCTCCTTAATACTGATAGCACGCACAGGGCAAGGCGACACTCGCTGGTTCTCTCCAGTTACGACTCATTACCTGGACATACTACATTCATGAGCTTCACCGTTTTTTTATTAGGATGATGAATCTGAAAACACTCCTCTTAGACCGGCCAGCCATTTTCGCCTCTATTTTCCACGTGTTGTGGAACAAGCGTGAAAAAAAAAACACGAGAAGAACAGTCAAGTTAGTGAGTCTCTTCTGCTTCTGGTAGTCATGTAATCCTGTACCACCTGCAGCATGTGGGTAGTAAACCCAACAAGAGCTGGACCCGGAGGTCTGGGCTTCGCAAGTTCGAAGACTCGCCCTATATAGAACACGCCGCTAGACAAAAAAGAAAACAAATACAGAGATCATACTGGATCGATCGCCGTTTTAGGCTTGTGGGTCGCAGCCCGGGTTCCAGCGTCCTTGCTAGAACAATCCACCCACCAAGGGAACTAAGGGGAGGGAGGGAAGCAGAAGCGGAGGGGAAGACAGAAAACGAGAGACTGACCGCGTTGCAGAGCACACAGGGGGAACATGCACAAGACACCCAGGCCTTGAACCACAACTGACAGAGCTGGACCGTGGAACTTTGAGAACTGGCAGTACAGGCGGAACCTCACAAGTTAACGTATTTTATGTGCAGCGCCAAAATGGCTCTTCGGGGATTTTAAGGGAGAAGAAGAAGGAGGAGGAGGAGGAGGAGGAGGAGGAGGTGGAGGAGGAGGAGGAGAGAAGAAGAAGAAGAAGAAGAAGAAGAAGAAGAAAAGGAGGATGATGATGATGATGAGGAGGAGAAGTAGAAGAAGAAGAGGAGGAGGAGGAGGAGGAGGAAAGAATAGGAGGAGGAGAGGAGGAGGAGGAGGAGACAAGAAGTGTGAGAAAAAAGAAGAAAAAGAAGAAGAAGGAGGAGGAGGAGGAGGAAGAGGATGAGTTGAGGAGGAGACGTTTCAGTTTCAGTTTCATCAAAGAGGCGTCACTGCGTGCAGATTAGTCCATATATACTACACCACATCTGGTAAGTTTTGAGACCACACTACACACGATTTTAAGCTGATGGATAAATGAATTAATAACTAAGATGAGAGAATTGAAGAAGAAGAAGAAGAAGAAGAAGAAGAAGTAGCATTTGTAGTAGTAAGCAGCAGCAGCAGCAGCAGCAGTAGTAGTAGTAGCAGCAGTAGTAGAAGAACAGGAAGAAGAAGAAAAAAAGAAGGTATCAGTGTAGGGGCAGACAGATTCCCTATCACCACCGTTCAACGATGATTATTCCTGTCATCCTGTCATCTCTGCCGACTGCGGACGTCAAGCCTGAACAATCCTCTTCCTTAGGTGCAGCAGTCAGAATGAAGGAACTCGAAAATCCCCACGGAGCACGGCAATCCTCTTCTGCTCTTTGAGGTGACCTCAGAGGGTGGACTGGGGGCGCGAGGACCGAGTGAAATCGCTTGGAAAAGGCGGGGATAGAGTCATGGTTCCAGACAGTCTTTAAACTCTTGTACCCCTCCCCCCCTCCCCCTCGTCCTCCTTCCCCTGTCACTTCTGGTTTGCAGTCAGTACATACAAGGGCTCACTAATGACTGGAATTGGGAAGAAACTGTGTCGTACTTACTTTCTCATTTATTCATGAAAATATTACATCTGATCATTCACTCAGTATTTCTTGGCCTAGCGTTTTTGTTTGTTTGTTTTGTTTTTGTTTGTTTGTTTTTGTTTTGTTGTTTCCTTTAACTCAATGTTTTCTTTGCTTCTTTATTCAAGTTCTTCGTGTTTTAGGGCACTAAGAAAAAAAAAAAAAAGTTCTGGGTGTGCAACAAAACGTTGTGAATTTAATGAGATTGCTGAAAACTGGGTCTTTACAAGGGAGCAGGTAAACATAGTATCTCTGTGCAATGAGAAAAGAAAGAAAAAAGAATTCATGAAAAGAATGTCTTGAGAGAGAGTGAGTCTCCATTCGAAGGTCTTTATTGAGGAGTGTTCTTTCAATATTCACTGTGATATCAGTGTATCTCCCCTTCGAGGTAATTTGCGACCCCAGAATATCGCCAGGTGAAAAATCTGAAGGAGCACTTTAGCTGTGAGCAAGATGAGGAGGGAGGAGAAAAAAAAAGAAGACCCGTATTGAGGCAGGAGGTAAGTGGTAGTAGCAAACACGCTATTGAGGCACAGACAGTTTCCAGGCTTTGGAATGCGGCTAGCTATTACCGCCACGGGCAACTTTTCAGAGGAATTCCCTCTCTGCACCAGTGGTCAGGTAGACAGTCAGGGGACGGAAAACAACATACCATAATCCATCCAGTATGCGGGGGGCGCTCTGGCAGATATACATGATAGTTTTTACGTACCGCTGCATAGCGTACCAAGGTTCATAAGTTTGGGGTCTTTTTTTCGCCTTTTGTGAGACTAT
>JADBJO010001609.1:370000-372500 GCA_016801955.1 Conus betulinus
AGAGAGAGCGAGAGAGAGAGAGAGAGAGAGAGAGAGAGAGAGAAAGAAGAAGAAGAGAAGAAGAAGAAGAAGAAGAGAGTAGTAGTAGTATAGTAGTAGTAGAGAAGAAGAAGAAGAAGAAAAGAAGAAGAAAAAGACTCGCATAATGGAGAGAACGAAACTAAACGAACTCTGACTCGAAAAAATCAGTCGCAAACAAAAGCAGACAAGACAAGTCGCTTCGAATGGTATAAATGTGAAAGGATTGATCTCTGTTGGTTTTTCCAAAGGCACGAAACTCTGCGGGAGGGGAGACAATCCGGAAGCAACGAGGAAGCAAACAGAAGGGCAGCACCGGATCAGTTGTAGGAGAAAGGAGAGGATTGCCTGTCAGAAAACATAATTATAGGATTTTGTCTTCTTCCTTCAGTATCCCTGAGAGAGAGAGAGATAGAGAGAGAGAGAGAGAGAGAGAGAGAGAGAGAGAGAGAGGAGAGAGAGAGAGAGAGAGCAGCCGGTTGTCATTTTATTTTTTTTTATTCATTAGTTCATCTCATGTGAGTTATTCTATAAACAGAACAGATATGATTCCATTCAGTGTTAAGATTTGAACAAATCAATTTCTCACTGGTATTGATTCTTACCTTGAGCAAAAGCAAATAATATTACTTAGCCTAAATCACGCAGCAGAAAGCGTGCAGAGAAAGCTCCAAATATTACGCTTGTGTGATGTAACAAGTGTCAAGGTCAATTTTGCTGGCGAAACGGAAGAAAAAATATATTTGAAAATATAAGACTGTATGTCACATCATTTCTGATCTAAACAGGTGAGGCAAGTTTTCGCTTCAGTCTTCTTATGGAGTGTGACGGAGTGCAAAGATATCCATACATTAGCTCACACACACACATACACAAACACACCCACACTAGGTTAGCTGCGAGACCTGCCCCAACGCTGCGTGTGGGAGGCAAAAAAAAAAAAAAAAAGAAAAAGAAAGGAAGACAGCTGCATGGCAGGTATTTGGGCGTTAAGTTAATCATATTTGCCAAACACTGTAAGGGAGACAGGTCGTCTAGGTCAGCTAGGTGTATGAGGAGATACTCAGGTGGATGAAGTTAGTCATTATTAAGTAATCTTATCGAGCTTTCGGAGAGAATGAATCAAACTGTTTCAAGTTAAATACACACACACACGGGCGAGTGTGTGTGTGTGTGTGTGTGTGTGTGTGTGTGTGTGTGTGTGGTGTGCGTGCGCGCGCACACACACACACACACACACACACACACACACACATGCACACACAGACATACACACTCACACGCGCGTGCACGCACACATAAAGACACACACAAGCGCGTGCGCGCGCATGCACGCACGCGCGCGCGCACACATACAAAACACACACACACACACACACACACACACACACAACACACACACACACGTTCAAATCGCACATTTTCGGTATACAATACAAACAAACCTTTCAAAACCGTATAACGAAGTCTGAGAAGGAAGGAAGTATTTGCTTGATACTCTTGCGTCCTAGCCGAAAAACCTACTGCAGTACTTTTTTTTTCTTTTGACGATTATCAAATAATTTTCATTTAATTTTTTATTTGCGTACGATCCAAGAGACGATGTGGGCAGTGTTCTGTCATCCAATCATTCAGCCATGCAGTTTTCTAATGAGCGTGCACATTTTAAAGCAATTACACATGTTCGTGCATACTATGCTCGCGCTGTAAGACACTGATGACTGTGAACAAAGCATCAGACAGCATTCCAAACGTACATGCTCACGCCTAATATATGTATGGTAACGTGGATCTGAATCACACGATTGTTATGACCAAAGATTGCACTAGACAGGAACACAGGTCACGGAATGTTTGACTCCGGTATATTTTTGTTTGAAACCTTGAAAACAATTTCATGGGTGAATCAGTGTTTGGACGCTTTGTAATGACGGTTGTGGAATTATTTCATAGTTTTAATTATCGTCCCATGGTAGTGAGTCATAGAGGCGCCGTAAAGGAAGCTTAGGTAGTTTAGAGATCACCTCACAGCTTTCGATTCCCAAACAAGTGGGGTAACTCTTGCTCCCATGATGAAATGAATACACGCACACACCTCCAAACGAATGCTGCTTTCGACACCCAGCCGCCTAGCACTAGTAGCAGTGATGTCTCCTGGTTTGTTCTGTGTGCTGTCTCTTGTCATTTCTACCAGCCGATTGAGTGTCGAACGTAAGCGTTCGTCTGGAGGTACGGGCGTGCATTTATTTCAGCATGGAAGCAAGAGTTACCCTACTTGTTTGCTGTTTCCTGTCCTATTTGAGATCTCCTTTCGATATCCGGTCATGCGCAACAAGGTAGACGTTTTGTAACATATCGTCCCGTATGCTGTTCATCTATATATTGCTGATCAGTATGTTGTTCATCAGTATGTTGTTCATCAGTATGTTGTTCATCAGTATGTTGTTCATCAGTTCAGAGTTACTGTGTTCTGTCTCTAGGA
>JADBJO010001609.1:377500-380000 GCA_016801955.1 Conus betulinus
AGAAGAAGAAGGAGGAGGAGGAGGAGGAGGAGAGGAGAAGAAGAAAGAAGAAGAAGAAGAAGAAGAAGAAGAAGATGAAGGAGGAGGAGGAGGAAGAGGAGGAGAGGAGAAGAAAAGAAAGAAGAAGAAGAAGAAGAAGAAGAAGAAGAAGATGATTATGAAAAATACAAAAGATGATATTTTTTGCGAGGCAAAGAAGAAATCTCCAATGAAGGGTGACGTAGATCAATACCAAAACGTAGCATATGCTTCTATGCACAACCTACATTGGACCCTTTGAAATGATGGTCTATACACGTGCACTGTGTCCAATAAGTAAATGTAGCCTCTATGGATTTGCAAAAACGGTCAAGAACACAAAAGAAAGTTTTAATTTCTTTCACCCCATTTTGGAGGTATGGATAGAAGATCAAATCTATCATGAATTAATCGACCAGAACCTTACAAAAACAAACAAGTTAGAGAGTATTCAAATATCAGTGTTTAACAAATATTGCATCTTAAACATGGTGTTTCTGAATATCTTTTGCTAGTCAGTAATACAGTTAACCTGCGTTTAAACAACTAAACATAGTACAATGCTTGCCTATTATTAATCGTTCCTTTCAAACTTACGAAGTTAGACAAGCTTAGCGGACATTTCTTTGTCAAACGGCCTGACAACGACGATTTGGACGCATCTCCAAAAATCGTTTTGAGGCTAATCGAAGATGTGTGGCTACATATTTGGGGAAATCAAACACAGTTCAACTCCCACGGCATTCTTATAACAGTCAATACTTTCTTTTTTTTTTTTTTTCCACACTATCGTCTTTTTTTTTATTAAAAAAAAAATTTTTTCTTTCTTTTTTCTTCTTCTTTTTCTATTTCTCATTTCTTTTTTTTTTTTTGGTTTCGATTATTTTCATTTAGAGCTTTTGGTTACAACAGCAAAAGAACAATGATGGGTAGGTCAGCTGCAGACTGATGATGCAAACTCATTTTTACATCTGAAATGAGAAGCACGGACAACAACAACAACAACAAACAACAACAACAACAACAATTGGTTTGGAGTTAGGAATATGTTTTTTTTTTTTCCCCATGGCAGCAACAGTTACTTCCCTTGGTCATGATCTACTGTTGGTTGTTCTTCTTGGCATTCCGTCACTTTTGCACCTCACGTTTCAAAACTGAGCCACGTCTAGCTGTCAGCTCAACACACAGCCCTGTCAACCAGGAGGGGCATCTGCAAACTGGCTTTTGAACTTTCTTAAACAAAGACAGACAGACAGACAGACAGACAGACAAACAACGGACTACATCGAAAACAATTTCTTTTTCAAGACTAGGTCACACACGTGCAAAATAATAACCCCAAAAAAAAAAAAAAAAAAAAAAAAAAAAAAAAGGGGGGGGGGGGGGGGGGGGAACACACACACACACACACACACACACACACACACACACACACACACACACACACACAGACACACAGAGAGGGTCCTCTGAACACAGCAGGCATTGATCGCGAACAAGATAAAAGGGGTGCCCTACCATACCTGACGGCGAAATAACCGATCTGTCATTCATTCCCAAACGCTGTCCAAAGACATGGAGCGAAAGTTGGTTAATGGTTGCAATATGTGCGACTCAGATAAGACGCGTGCGTGATAACACTGTGTGTACATGGTGTCACTGTTGACCTCATCCTCCTCTCAGTCAACTCATTTCTGCCATAACGATGCTAATGAACATCATAATTAATCGGCAGTTCCAGAGTTTAGGGGCTCTTCTAATTAAAAAAAAAAAAACGCCGATAACTTCCTTTTGAAAAAAAAAAAATCACTCCCCTCCGTCGAATATCACAGCCGAGTCAGTTGAAATATAAACCAACATGTGAGTATATACATCATTCGCAGGCATAGGACATTCCAGATGCTTTCTAATTCGTTGGAAATCTTTGACGGACCCGAAGACGTGATAAAAAGAAGACATGTTAAAGTCTGAAGGTGAGTGTGTCGGAAGTTGCCCTCCTTCATCCCCCCCCCCCCCCCCCCAAAAAAAAAAAAAAGAAAAAAAAAAGGAAAAGAAAAATCATGCCAATTATATCAACATTGCGAAGCCCCAACTATCAGTGTATAAAACATACACAAACCACTTATGTGCAGGCGATTAATACATACACAAACCCCTTATGTGCAGGCGATTAATACATACGAGATGATGTGTTTGGACTGGGCTGCTCTGATTAGCTGTATTTGTCACTGTTCGTCCGTGTGTTTGTCTGACTATATTCAAGATGGAAAAGGCTGTGCCAGTCTTGAATAAACGAAAAAATGCATTTGCTCATTTCTCCAGTTGTTGTTGTTGCTGTGTAGATGTCGGACGTACGGGGTATATGGGCAAAGCTTGGAACATTCTGTTTGGGGGGGGGGGGGGGGGGGGGGGGGGGGATGTTTCCTTGTTTGTTCCATGTGCAGTGTGCTGTCATTTCTGCTGGGCGATTCGGTGTAAGCGT
>JADBJO010001609.1:400000-403209 GCA_016801955.1 Conus betulinus
AAAACAAAAATAAAGCAACCGGTGATGTTTGCGTGTGATGCACGCGGTGAAAGGTGCATGTCAACTCGCCCATTAACTCCTCCCATTTCTGAGTAATGTAGCCAGCAGCAGCAGCAGCAGCAGCAGCAAGAAGAAGAAATAGTAGTGTTTATTAGTAGAGGACGTAGTTGGTGAGGAACAGTGTCGATAGCATTCGTATTAATGGAGACTATCAGCAGAACAGTAGCACGGCCATTCAGTGATAGTGGTTACAGCAGCAGTGGTTGAAGTAACTGTAGAAATATCAACAGCAGCTGCAAGCCGTGGAAGTTTTTGAAAATCATCATCATCGTCATCGTCATCAGCAGCAGCGGCCACAGCAGCAGCAGCAGCAGCAACAGCACAGCAGCAGCAGCAGCAGCAGCAGCAGCAGCAGAAGATCAGCAGCAGCAGCAGAAGCAGTATCAGCAGTATAGCAGCAGCAGTAGCAATAGCAGCAGCAGCAACAACAGCAGCGCACACAATAATAGCAGTACGTAGTTCAAATCGCAATCATATCATATATTCATCAGATTCTATATTCGCCTCAGAGAGAGAGTGAGAGAGAGAGAGAGAGAGAGAGTAGAGAGGGATGAGAGACGAGAGAGAGAGAGAGATCGAGCGAAGAGAGAGAGAGAAGAGACATGAACAGACAGACAGACAGACAGGACCATGAGAAGACAAATAGACATCCCGAGACCGACATGCAGACTGAAAGAACTGGGCAGACGGACAGCCAGACAGAAAGACATACGGACAGACAGGAAAAACACACCAGGCAGACAAGCTTTAGAAATAAACAAACAGGTCGGGGATGCCATTTTCAACCCATTTATCTACACCGAGACGGTAAGGAAAAAGAAGAAAAGAAAAAAAAAAAAACAGATTGTCAGAACAGACAGAGACAGACAGACAGACGTGTACAATGAGACAGACAGACGGGTAGGACCAAAACACCCCCCCAGAAGACAAGCATAAAAAGTAAAACAACACCAGTCGGAGATGCCGATCTAACAACATACTGATCCACCCCAGTGAGGTTTAAAAAACAGACAGACAGGCAAAAAGAGCAGACAGAAACAGGGTAAAGCACAGCACGTCAACATGAGGTAGTTTAGTTGGCGACCTTGGTAGTTGAACTCTAAACAACACGGAAAACGCAGACGTGCCATGAAAGAGGAGGCCACTTTGGCGAATCCTGAGCGAAGGAAGACACATGATGATAGCTCACATAGTCGACAACGGGAGGGAGAGATTAAAGGTAGATTTATCCGCGTGTGGCACCTCCATCTGTTTAAAGAATAACGGCTAAAAACGGCTTTATAAAACCTCCTCAAGGTTTTGTCATGTTACAACAAACACACACCAAACGCATGTACACACCCACACATACGCATTTTGCACACACACACACACACACACACACACACACACACACACACACACACTCGCTGTACACACACGCACACACACACACATCACACCCACACACACACACACAGCACCACACACACACACACACACACACACACACACACACATGCACCGAAACATCGAGAAAAAACTAGAATATTGTCTGATTACTATAGGTAAACGTACACATATACGCCGTAGTGCGAAAAAAATCCCACGCACACCACACTCACAGCAGTGCGTGCACATGGGTAAAACACACCACACACAAACACACACACCACACACACACACAACACACACACAACACACAAACAGTCACCACACACACACGAGCGCGCTCCACACAAGTGTTCGCAATGAAGGGACTAGTATGAAAGTAACTCCTCTGGGAACACTCCATTTAATGTCTCCATCTGCAGCTACAAGGACGTCAAGTCCAGAGAGACTTGAAGTTCGAGGGAGGGAAGGGGCTGGGGGGTGTGGAGGCCTGAGTAGGTGGGGGAGGTGGGGGGGGGGTCAGTGATGGTGGCTATTTTTCGGGAGTGCTTGATTGACGATACATAGGACGTCTCCGTGCTGTGGACAATGGTACTCTGGATGAAGACTGTGTTAGAAATGGAAGGGGCTGAGTGGTTGTAAGGAGGAAGAATGAGTGGAAACGGGAAGGAAGCTTATGCGGATCGTCTTTAATGGACACGGAGCCACGGAATATTACACACACTCTGAAAGGGAAAAAAACCACCCCGAGTTCCTGATTCTTTATCTACCAAATCTACCCTTTTCATCAAGGGGTGGGATACACTTATTCTTTCAACTGTACCCAGAACAACGATTATTGACAAAAGACCGCAGCATTAAAATCAGAACATGAATGCGAATAGAAAATAAGAACAATCAAGTTTTGATAGATACTTTGGACATTCCCAATCGCTGAGCGTGTATATCATGTTAAGAATCAGAAGGTAGACTTTGTGTGCGACCAAACCTAACCTGGGTACATAACTTCAGATATTGTTATGTCAGAGTGAAATGTGTCCATTTGTGTCATTGTGCAAAGAACTTTCATTTTGGTGCTATTGTTGTATTTTGCTCCATGGTTTGTCTTCAAATGCTTTACAACGTGGAAATAAATGCTTTCTCTAACATTGCTTCTGTCATTAGAAGAAAAAACAAGAAATTGATCAATATTCTTGTGTTTTATTAGGCTTTTACGGATGCCAAATGAAGCAACGTGAAACGCTGACTGAGACCGTAAAATGCTTTGTTTAATTAAATGCATTCGATTATTGAGAGAGAGAGAGAGAGAGAGCGAGAGAGAGAGAGGACGCGAGAGGAGAGAGAGATGAGAGAGAGAGGTTGATGTGTGTGTGTGGCGTGCGCGCGCGCGAGGTGCGCGTGAGTGCGTGCACTGCATACGTGCGTCGTGCGCGCGTGTATGTTGGTTTCTTGACTACGATGCAGTGCACACAGGAACAGCGAGAGGAGTCATCTGAAGACAAACCCAGTGTGTTAACACTACAGTTACACAGCTACGTGCGGATCGACTTGTGTGTGTGTGCTGGGAGGGAACATGGATCCATGAACGTGGGATTAAAGGGTTAAAAGGGAAGATCGGGGGTACGGAGGGGAGGTGGTGGTGGTGAAGTTGTTGGGGGAAGGGGGGGGGGGTCAGGGGGGGACGATCGTGAAGTTGGGGGGGTGGGGGGGTGTTGGAAGCTAAGACACTGGGCCCGGGTTGATGGTATTCGTCGAGGCAGGTAGAGGCTAAAAGATTG
>JADBJO010001610.1:0-7500 GCA_016801955.1 Conus betulinus
TGTTGGACTGCAATGAAAATTGGCAAGACGGTGTATGAAGGTGTGCTGAAGACGGTGGTACCAATGGTTTTGTTCGATTGACAGTGGCATTGACAGTACATCCTGCTGATTAATTAATATTCAAAAGAAGAAAGCAGTGTTGTGACAGGAACTCAGGACTGGATCATTTTTCAGTCGAGGCAGCCACGCACAACATGCGGTTTGCACGTGCGCGTTTTTTTCACCTCAGTGGACAGTAAGGTTACAGGCACAGGGAA
Source organism: Conus betulinus (assembly GCA_016801955.1). Taxonomy (NCBI): domain Eukaryota; kingdom Metazoa; phylum Mollusca; class Gastropoda; order Neogastropoda; family Conidae; genus Conus; species Conus betulinus. Next base: position 258 of record JADBJO010001610.1, read on the forward strand.
TTAAACTTTCCTGGCCTTTGACTCTGCCTGTGACAATACTGGTGTGTTCACTGCTGACTGTAGTTTGTTTGTCTGGAGAGAACAGGAGCACAGGCACCTGCAATGACTGTTTTTTCTTTTTCAACACACACATCAAGAAAAAAAAAACTGCAGCTTTGGAAGATGCTCTTTCTGGGCTGAAGCGTTGTTTTGGCATGTGGGCTGTTGCCTACAGGTTTCATCAGATCACGTTCCAAAGACCTGGTACTCTGAGGCTCTGGACAGTGTGCGGTATGCGAGTGAGGTGCAGCACTGAATCAACCAGCATCAAGGACATGATAGTTTTGATATTTTTCCTGTCATGGCTGCTGCTTGTTTCCGGAGACGTAGAGAGTAATCCTGGTCCAACAGATGTGTACAATCGTCAGTACAGACGAGACCAAGCCAAGAATTTCTATGACTACTCAAACTACAACAGGCTTTCGACCCAGTCCAGCATCGCAGTCAAACAATTCACAAGGTTCTGATGTCTGCCCCGATTTCCCTGTAACTCAGGTCCAGAAAAGAATGCTGCACCTTGCTGGTTACCCATGGACCCGCAGGGAGGCCAAATATCATCCGGGTGCTTACCCATCCGAAGATGGGCTTGCTAGTTCATTGGACCACTGCATGAATGGTGTTGCTCCCTTCAAGAGCAGCATGAGAAACTAAAACAGCAAACAGAACTTATACTGAGGAGATGCAGATTTCTTGAAGAACAGTGTGACAGCTTGCAGCAATGGAACGATTACCACTGTGACGTTAGCAGGAAAGCTGAAGAGGAGATCGACCACCTGGAATCATTCTCGAGGCGAAACAACTTAAGATTTTTCCACGTGTATGAAGGCCCAAATGAGAGCCCCCAACAGTGCACCCGCAAAGTTGTTCAGCTTCTGAACAGATTTTTCCCTGACAAGAAACAATGGACAGTCGATGACATAGAACGTGCCCATCGCACGGGTCACAAGACCGAGGACTGGGAACAACCCCAGACCCATCATCGCCTGCATCCACCGCTGGAACGATAAACTCGATATTCTTCAGGCAAAAAAGAGCAGGAAAGAAATGGCTGCCTCCATTGGTGTCAGAGTGGCCACCGACCTTACTCATCGACAGAGCCAAGTTCTCAAGAAAAAAAGGCAGCAGGAAGAAGCGCCTATTTCTGGAAGGGTCGTCTGCATCACAGCCAGTCTCGGCAGCAAGTCAGGAACCATAGGAAATCACTTCCAAAAGACAGCCCTGTTGACTCTGCAGTCAGAAGAAGAAGGAGCGCGGCAGAAGCTGACAGCAGGAAGACAATGGGGAAGAGACAGTCAGACCCAGAAATATCTGGTGGTATACCCCAAGGAGAGGACCTGATTCAGCTCACATCCAGTCACCTCCATGGAGAGCAGACCAGTGGTCAGACCAGCCAGGCAATCAGCAGCCTGAACGGCCATCCACCCCCCCCCTATGACATGAACGCACTCCCGACACTCCAGAGTCAGAAGCCGAAGGTCAATAACAGATACCCTTCACCTGCAGAGTATGAGAGTACCAGAGACAGCATAGCTGAAAAAAGACTTGACAAGCACCAACAAGAAGAGGTCATACTCAGCTCAACTGCTGCTGACAAAGGCAATGTTCAGACAACGCATGTTACTGTGGACAGTAACCAGAAGTCCCACCCATCGACCTGTCAGTCCCAGATGTTTTCCACGCCCGCAAAACCCCAGCCTCAACGTAACCCCCAACCAAGGTACAGGCGAAAAATCGACCAGTGGGGGGTGAGACTGGTAGAGGAAGATAGAAATGACGTGTCCCCCAATGCTTGTTGGTATCCCCCGTCAGTGTGTCTCCTACAGCCCCATCCCACAATGATGATGCCCATGTAGGGAACACATTGGTGACTGACAAAACCCCTTCGCACCATGATGTTCATCGAGCAATAGACGTTGAGCACTCCAACTCCCTGGTACTAACTGAGTGTACCCCAGTGGGTCAATCTGCTCAAATCCCACCAATTGTTTTAGAACCGGTACCGACTGTACCCTCACCCTTAGACACTTCAGACAGCAGTTTGACACTTGTGAAACAGGCAGTGGCAGTGGGAACGAAGCAAGGTGATGTAGAGAGCCAATCCCCTGCCATCTTGCAAGCATGTAGCTTGCCACAGGTGAAGTCCACGGCACAAAACTGTTCTGTGGTGACCGAAACTCCCAAAACAGCAGGTCGTCTTACTCGAAGCAAAACGAGGTGCAGACAAATGCAGGTTACAGAGAGCTTTAACCGCATCAGTACAACGGGAAGGGGGAAAGGAGATAGTATGATGGTGGACAGAGGAGAAGGAGGAAATGGAAGGGGGGACAGTGGTGCTGGAAGGAAAGGGGGCCAGGGGAGGGAGAGGGGTGAAAGTGTGTATGAGGGGAAGAGGGGCAGGGGAGAGTGAAGGGGAGGATGGGGTGATGGGAGGCAGAGGGGGAAGGCAAGTGGAGAGAGTGGGAGAGATGGGAGAGATGAGAGGAAGACAGACAGAAGGTATCATGGAGGAGACAAGTGTTGGTGGGGGAAGGGAAACTGGCGGGGGTGAAGAGGGGGAGATGAAAACACTAAATGACGGGGAGGCCGAAGCCGTAACTATATCAATATATGTACGTGGAATTGCGAAGGTTTGATGCAAAAAACTGGATATACCAGACGTTGTGTCAACTCTTTTGTCATTTGATATCTTTTCATTGAATGAAACATTCATTTACGTGGATACGATTTCGTTTTTGCCTTTTATTGATTATAATGTATTTGTGTCAAAAGCCGTTAAATTGTCAAATCAAGGGACGCAGCTCAGGTGGAGTGTGTGTGTTTGTACATAAGTGGTTGTCACAATTTGTTAAGAGTATTGAAACACATCTGGACCAAGTTATTATTTTGCAACTTGATCGAACGTTATTAGAAACAGATAAGCCAATTTTTCTTATTTGTACATACATTCATCCATATGATAGCAGATACTGGACACAGGCAGAGCATGGGTATGGGATTGAAATCATTGAACAATGTTTGATGGACTGTATGAACGTTATGAGGATTTCTACATTATGATATGTGGTGATCTGAATGCAAGGACAGGATGTATGAATGCATCATTAAAGAATGAACTGTTTACGGACAATGTGTGGAAATCGGATAAAGAAGATACAGATCAGATGCTTACTCGGCATTCTGAGGATAAAGAAATAACAGGTTTTGGGCGAGATTTATTGAATTTATGCACAGCGTTTGAATTTATCATTCTCAATGGTTTAAGAAATTATGATTTTGATGCATCACTCACTTTTGTATCGAGCAACGGAGGGAGCACAATTGATTACTTTATAACTTCTAGTGGTTTATGTTTACAGAATTATATTAGTTCTTTAAATATTCTCTGTCCTCTGTTGATTCATCACATTTACCTGTTGTATCAAACTGTTAACCACCCTGAGCTCCCAGGCAAACGTGGACAGCCAAGGTAAGAAAGCAAAAAAGTGGATGGAAAAGCAATGTTGGGATAAGTCATTAGAGCAACAGTTCATCGAAAATGTCAATACAAAGGAGATGCAAGAAATGTATTCACAAGCTCTAGCACATATTGATAATGATGTGAATCAAGCTGTAACCTTGTTTTCTAGAATTTTGGTGCTAAGTAAGTAGTAACTGCATGAAAAAATGTGTCCGTATCGATAACGAGATTAAACCTCCACAGTGGTTTGATGCTGAATGTAGTCAGTTTAAGATAAAAGCAAGGAATTCGTTGATGATACTGAGGAAATCAAACAAAGCAAGGCAAGTAACATATACTGTGTCAAATACACAACAATCAGAGGAAAGGAGGCAATTTGTTCAGGATAGGAAGGAGTACAAAACACTGCTAAAAAGAAAAAAGAGCAGCTTTAAACGTGAAAAAGCGAGGAAACTTGCAAGTTTTGGCAAAGACAGTAAAGCGTTCTGGAAAGAAGTTAATTTATGTCTAGTAAGAAGAGGGCTCGCATTTGTCCTGAAATTTCTGACCAGCAGTGGTTTCACCACTTTAAAAGCCTATTCAATGTTTCAGAAATAAAAACATTTGATTTAAGCTTTGAAAGTTACGAATCAGATTGCAGTGATTTAAACTCACCTATTCATGAAAGAGAAGTTTATGAGGCAGTTCATAAACTGAAAAAAAAAACGGAAAAGCATGCGGTATTGATGGAATTACTCCAGAAATGCTGAAACTATGCAGTGAACAATCAGTAAAATTCATGACAAAATTATTTGATAATCTTTTCGAGAAAGGTCAATATCCTGAGGAATGGACAAAATCTATTATAGTACCAATTTTTAAGAAAGGTGATAAAACAGTAACAGATAATTACAGAGGTGTGTCACTATTGAGTTTAATGAGTAAATGCTATACTAATATTCTCAACAAGAGATTAGTGAACTTTATTGAAACAAATAAGAAGCTAACAGAGTCCCAAGCAGGTTTTAGGAAGGGTATTCTACATTTGACCACATTTTCACCTTGAATGCAATCATTCAGAAATGTTTTTCAAAGAAAGGAGGAAAGCTTTTTGCATGTTTTGTGGACCTGAGAAAAGCATTTGATTCAGTTCAGCATGGATCATTATTTGATATTTGGTAAAAACAGGAATCCATGGTAAATTTATTAAGGCAATAAGGGCTATTTATAAATCAGCTCTTTCATGCGTCAGAATAGAGGATCGCGTAACTGACTTTTTTTTTTGATTGTCCTGTTGGGGTGAGACAAGGCTGCATCCTGAGCCCAGAACTTTTTTCAATTTTTATAAATGAAATGGCTATTACAGTGGAAGAAAATGGAATACATGGTATCCAATTGTACCAGGTTATGTTGAGCTATGTATACTTTTGTTTGCTGATGATATAGTTCTGCTGTCCGACACCGCTAGAGGTCTACAGAATCAAATTGATGTACTGAACAAATCTTGCAAAAAAACTATTTCTGAATATTAACAAAGACAAAAAAAAAACAAGGTTATGGTATTTCGAAAAGGAGGGTTTCTAGGCAAAAAACGACAAATGGAATATAAACGGAGATTCTTTAGAAGTAGTAAATGAATATAACTATCTTGGTTTTGTGTTTACAACTAAAATGAGCATACCAAAGTGTGTTGATGCTCTGGCGGTGAAGGGCAGAAGAGCTTGCATTGAATGTGTGAAACATATTGGCAGATTGCATGATATTTCAAAATCTTGTTTTTTCAAAATATTTGACACTCAAGTACAACCTATATTACTGTATGCATCTGAAATGTGGGGTATGAATAGATTAGATAACATGAAAAGGTTCACAGTTATGCATGCAAACGATTTTTACGAGTCCCATTAAAAGTACCAAATAAGTTTGTTCTGGGGGGAAACAGGAAGGTACCCATTATATGTGAATAGTTATTTCAGATGTATCAAATATTGGCTTAGAATTCTAAAGATGGACACGACTAGAATCCCAAGGATTGCATACGCAATGCTTGGAAATTAGATGAAAGGGGCAAAGTTTGTTGGGCAAGTCAAATCAGAAATATCATGTTCAGAATGGGGTTTGGGCATGCATGGATAAATCAAGGAGTAGGATGTGAAAAAGCGTTTTCTCTCTTTATTCAAACAAAGACTGAAAGATAATTATTTACAAGAATGGGAGGAATCTATTATGAATAAAGATATCTACAGAAATTATCGGCTTTTTAAAACAACCCTAGAAAGCGAACCTTATTTCCAGTTTTTAGATATCAGATGCTTCCGTGACGGACTTGTGAAATTAAGACTGGGGGTACTACCAATAAATGGTTCTTCATTTAGGAGAATATTTAGTGAAAACCTAAACCTTGCTTGTTCAACATGTAAAGTAACTGAAGATGAAACATGTATATTTTCATGCTCTCCGACAAGGAATATTGTCACCAATTGAAGGAGGAATTGATGGAAGATTTAAGTTCACTATGTTGTAATTATCAGATATTATTTACTGTAACATTGCTTTATTCCACGTACATAACATTCTGTATATTTTGACCCTATTTCTAAGGGCTAGTGGCCTAGAGAATAAGTTTTTGTTCTTGTTCTTGTTCTTGTTCTTGTCTCTTAGTTTGCCCATCTCTTGACATCAACAGTTTTGACTTGGGGGCTGAAGTTCTTGCCATTGTTTTTAATTCAGTCACGGGTATACACTTCAGCATATATGTAGCCCTCTCTCTCTCTCTCTCTCTCTCTCTCTCTCTCTCTCTCTCTCTAATTCAATTTTAAATTCATTAGTGTGCATGAGGTATACCGAGAGCTCAACTTACTGAAACGGTCTTCATGCAGAGGTTTACATAATATTGATAACAAATTTTTTGAAAATCTCCTCACCTATCATTGCTGACAGTCTTACTTACATTTACAACTTGTGTATAGAGAAATGTTACTACCCTCAAGCGTTCAAAAATGCAATGGCATTGCCTTTATTCAAATCAGGCGACTCAAACGACCCTTCAAATTACAGGCCCATATCAATTTTATCCAATTTATCTAAACCTTTGGAAAAACATCTCAAACGAAATATGCAGGCGCATTTAATTATAAATGATCTTCTTCATCCTAATCAAAGTGGCTTCAGAGAAAACCACTCCTGCCACACCGTACTAACAAGCCTAATTGAGCAGTGGCATTCTAATATACATAATAATCTTCTTACAGGTACTGTTTTCGTTGATTTTGCTAAAGCTTTTGATGTAATTGACCATGATCTTCTCCTTAAAAAACTGAAATTGTATGGGCTATCCTTAAAATCTGTGTCACTCTCATTTCTTCTTTCTTAACAAATAGAAGACCGATTGTTTTTCAGGATTCTACGTCGTCAACCTCTATGGCAATAAATTCCGGTGTTCCCCAAGGCTCTGTCCTTGGGCCTATTTTATTTACAATTTACATTAACGATCTTCCGTTGCATGTCTCCTCTTCGTGCGAACTCTTTGCTGACGACACTACTCTCCACAATACAGGTGCAAATACATACATTGTATTAAACGACCTTCAGAGCGATATTATTAAACTTAGTGACTGGACAGAACTTAATAATACGGCACTTAATCCAAAGAAATCTAAATTTATGTTAATTACAACACGTCAAAAGCGACAGAATATTAAAGGTATATTAAAAACATTGACCGTTTATGATCAAACCATATAACATGTAACTTCACATAAATTACTT
>JADBJO010001610.1:15000-25000 GCA_016801955.1 Conus betulinus
GGCCAAAAATGACGTCATAACGTGTAGTCGCTAATGGTCACGGCAAAAACTGAAGTTACAACTAAGACTACTACTACCACTACCACTACTACTACTACTACTACTACTACTACTACTACTACTAGATTTTTGTTGGGTCAATGTGCCGGCTCAGTATTTGCATTGAATTTGCCCAAAGCATGAATTTGACTGAAATTGAAGTCAAAGTGCTTGCAGCTGAATATCATGACCACTACTATGTCGACTACAACGCTACGAATACTACTACTACTTTAACATTTCTTTTTTTTTTTTTTTTTTTTTTTTTTTTTCCACATTCTAGGGCTCCATTGTGCGATTTTCTAAACCTGGGAATGAACTTGACAGGCCTACGATAGTCATTTTGCAACGAATTTGATCAACAGCCAGTCAAATTGGTTGCAGCTGAAAATCATGACTACTACTATTACAACAACAACAACAACAACAGCTGCTACTACTGCAACTACTACTACTACTACTACTACTACTACTACTAGATTTTTGTCGGTCATTGTGTCGGCTCAGTATTTGCATTGAATTTGCCCAAGCAATGAATTTGAAGCTGCAGTCAAAATGGTTGCAGCTGAATATCGTTACCACTACTACGTCGTCTTCTTCCCATTAGGTGTCCACGGTCACCATGTTGACCATTCTGACACGTAGTGTGGAGAAGCGCAGCAGGGTGGATGATGGGAAAAAAAAGGAAAAGGGGGGGGGGGGGGGGGGGGTAGTGGGGTGTGTGGGGATGGCGGGCTGATGGGGGTGGGGGAAGCCATTAGCTGTTTCAGGCATCAGGGCCAGGCCTTTCCGGCTACTGAAGCCATACTTTGGCTGATGGTGGCGCCGGGCTGTTAGGACGTTCGGGTCATCCTTGAGACAAAGGCCTCAAGGGAGGGAGCGGTAACTGTGGCATCTGGGAGTGAGTTCCACTCTCTGATAGTACGTGGCAGGAATGTGTATTTCCGGTAGTCAGTGCGGCATGATGGAATTCTGTACGCTTGGTTGTGGCCTCTCCCTCTTCTGTTCTTTGGTATGAGGTTGTTTCGTCTCAACTATGGCCAGGTTGTGACGGATCTTTTAGAGCATGGCGAGTCTAGCTGTTTTCCTTCGTTGTTGTAGTTTGGGCCCACTTAGTTGCTCCAGCATATTTCCGACACTTGAGATGTTTCGGTGTCTGTTCAAGACAAATCTCGCTGCCCTGTTTTGTACTGTCTCGAGCTTGCTGATGTCATTTTTTTTGGTGGGGGTCCTATACAGTGGAGGCGTACTCTAAGATGGGCCTGACAAGGGATTTATAAGCTCTTTCTTTAATGATGGTGGAGCCGATCTTCAGGTTCCGGCGAAGAATCCAAGCGTGCGGCTGGCCTTTGCAGCTACTGCATCGATCTGTGCATCCCAGCTGCCGTTGCTCTGTACCGTCACGCCAAGGTACTTCGTGGAGCTGACAGTCTCCAGTGTGTGGCCGTGCAGGGTATAGGAGCTCTCCCTTAACATTCTACTTTCGCGTCATGTTGAGGACGTTGCACTTCTGTGGGTGGAACATGTCCCACTGGCTTTCCCAGTCTTCCTGTCGGTGCAAGTCCTCTTGTAGGATGCCCTGATCCACGGATGACTTGATGTTTCTGTGGAGAAGGGTGTCGTCTGCAAAAAGGCGGCTGTCTGATTCCACCTTCTCAGGAAGGTCGTTAATATATGTGAGGAACAGAGACGGCCCGACGACAGAGCCCTGCGGTACTCCAGACTTCACCGGGATGAAGTCCGATGCTGCCCCGTCCACAACCACAGCCTGATGACGGTCTTGGAGTAGGCTTCTAGCCATGTGTTCATCTGGTCCCTAATCCCATTGTGCCTCATTTTATGACAGAAAAGACTGTGATTGACCTTGTCGAAGGCCTTCGCAAAGTCCATTACGATCACGTCACTCAGAAGGCCTATTTCAAAGGTCTCCGTCATTTGCTCACTAAACTGGAGGAATTGTGTTTCGCAGGAGCGATGCTTGTGGAATCCGTGTTGGCGAGGACTCGGGATCTGGTTTGTCTCTAGGTGTTTCATCAGATGGCTCACCACAATGTGTTCCATCACATTTGCATGGGCTCATAGTGTTACTGGGGCTCATAGTGTCCCCCTTTCTTAAAGACGGGCGTCACCATGGCTTCTCTCCAGTCCATCGGCCCTGTGCTCTGACGTAGTGAGGTGAGGACTGGGGCTATCTCTTCGGCCAGTTCCTTCAACACACGTGGTGGGATGTTGTCGGGCCCTGATGCTTTACAGGGTTTAGGTTGGTTAGCAGGGTTTTCACTCCTTGTTCGGAAATGGTGATATCACTAATTGTTGGGTAGTAGGAGGCATCACGTGTCATGGAGCACTTCCTGTAGATTTGCTCCTTTGTGTAGGTCTTGCCATCACTGAAGGCCTGGTTAAACTGGGCATTTAATACTTGTGCCTTCTCTTTGGAGTCGGTTATTAGTCTCTACCATTGACCTTGAGTGGGGGGATTCCAGTGCGTGACGACCTCTGGTGCTTGACGTATGTCCAAAAGCGCTTGGACGATTCGGTTCTTGTGCTCTCCTCTTCTTCTCTGCTCAAAGAGTTGGCTGACATAGTTCCAGTGCGCTCTTCTGAGCTCTCTCTGCACTTCTCTTCTAAGGGCATGCATCTGTCTTTTTTAAGTCTTCAGAACCATTCTTCTTCATCTTCTTGTACACTTTGTCTCTTCTCCGAATGAGGCGTTTCAGGTCTGCAGTCACCATGGGAGCTTCGTTTTTGGTTCTGACAGTTTATGGGGAATATTGGTCTTGATGCTGGAATGTAAGCTGTCCTTGAAAGTGGTCCACAGTTCCTCTACTGGGGTGTCTGTGTCTGCCTCCAGCAGCTTCGTGTGAAGGTCACTCATGTCACTTCTCATGTCATCCCAGTTGGCTTTCTGGTACAGCGGAATTTCTCTCTGGGGTTGACGTCCCAGTGTCACTTTCGTCTGAAATTCACAAAATACAATGTCATGATCTGACAGGCCAGGTATCGCATTCACCCTTGGGATCAAGTGAGGGGAGTTTTTCAGTACCAGGTCGAGGGTATTCTCCAAACGCGGTCGGCTCATGGACAACTTGCTTCATGCCTACATCGTTCAGTAGATCTGTAAAGTTCGTGTGGAGCTCCACATACCTGGTGCCTTTTTTCAGTGCCATGCTACTCCACTCCCAGCCTGGGAAATTGAAATCACCTGCGATGAGGTTTGCCTTGGTGTGACTGGCGCGTCTCAGTGAAACAGAGTGCTGAAGACTGACTCCATCCCCTGCATCTGGTCGATAGTATGCACCCACATTAGGGTCTTTCTCTCATTTGTGTACATCCTGATCCAAATTCTCGCACTGTGTTTCCAGTTCAGGTGCTCGGGCACTCTTCAGCGATTCCCTGACTGCCACCAGTACACCTCCACCCTCTCGGTTTGTCTTTTCTGTGAAGTCTGTACTGGTCAGGAAAAACTTGACTGTCTCCTTTACATCGCCATCCATCCAGGTTCCCGATTACGATGTCGGGTTTGGTACTCTCACTGAGATTGAGGATCTCAGCTCGTTTGCCAACTGCAGAGTGAAAATTCATATTCAACACCCTAAGGGGTCTGTGTTTTTTGCTCGTCTTGTCTGCTTGCCCGTGTGGGCGTGGAAGCATGCATCGGTTTGAACTGGGAACTCTCGTGTGGGACAGACAGTGTAGTATCTGACAGTGAATTCCACTCTTGAGTGCTCGACTCCATGCAGGTCATAAGCAGTGGTGCTGTAGTTTGGTTTCCCGCAGAGGAAGCAGTGCCATGAAACTTCACTCGAAATCAGACGGCTGTACGATTTTGTGCCAATATTTTCACATGAAGCGTGAAACCCATGTCCCACACGACTCACAGGCAACTCCCCTTTGGTCCCATCTAACCCCAAGTCACAAGTTCCACAAGGGTAATGTGAGGATTCAACGGTTTGATCACTGGCCTCGGGTCTGTTCTCAGTGTTCTGTGAAGTTTGGGACGAAGTGTCACTCATGGTGAAGATTTCCCTGAATGCCGGTTCATGTGGCAGCGTACAGTGTACAAGAACTATTAGCGCTAGGAGCACTGGTGTTGGTTTTGTGAGGCTACTATACATTGTCAAGAGTATCAGTCATGACTGGGGTGATGTAGGTTTACTTGATTCTCTGTGACAATACTTAAGCACAGCGTATACACTGGTCAGGGACGGTCCGTCAGGGACTGTGGAGTGAAAAAACGATCAGTTCCAAAGGACATTCGAAAGTAGCTTCCTCTCTGGCCTTTGTTAGTTACCGTCTCTTCTGCTCTGGTTTTACTTCTTGGCAATTGTATTGCTGTGGAGCATCAAGAGAAATATTCTGCGTACTTACCTCGTGGTATCAATTCGCTCGTTTCGCACAACAAAAATCGAGAGTCAAAAAGTCCTGGCACTGTGCTGGTTTCATCGATCTAGTTCAAAATCAAGATGGCTGCCATGTTGGTACTCACTACTGGTGACGAACTCGCTCACACTAGCATTGTTCTTCTTTGTTACAGTCTTCCTTACAGGTAGGACGCTGTAACACTTTTACTCAGTATAATACACTATACTATACAATTTCTACACAAAAATCTGAATTTTAAACACAAGTTTAAAAGTTGAAAACAAGGATTTTAAAGAGAAAGTTCACAGTGCGAAAGAAAAATCACATCCATCGTGCGCATGCGCACTCCCCTGTTGTCCCGTCGACTACAACGCTACCACTACTACTACTTTAACATTTCGTTTTTTTTTTTTTTCCTCTCTCATTCTAGGGCTCCATTGTGTGATTTTCTAAACCTGGGAATGAACTTGACAGGCGTACGATAGTCATTTGCAACAAATTTGACTGATCAACGGCCAGTCAATTGGTTGCAGCTGAAAATCATGACTACTACGTCGACTACAACGCTACCACTACTACTACTACTACTGGTTCATACTGGTAAAGGCTGTGTCGGCTTCGCGCCTCATTCCCCTCCCCACCCCCCACCCCCTATCCGCTACTCCTATCCTGTCACTCCTTGTGTCCACCGACATCCCTCCCCCACCTCACCTCCACCCCTGGGTCAAAGTCGAAATACTGAAGAAAAAAAATGACATCGTGAATTCCCCCCCCCCCCCCCCAATCCCTCCCCCCCACCTCACCTCCACCCCTGGGTCAAGTTCGAAATACTGAAGAAAAAATGACATCGTGAATTTCCCCCCCCCCCCCCCCCCCCCCCCACCCCCCACACACACACACACACACACACACACTGTCATTGAGAACTCGCTTCTTTTACCCCATCCTTCATTTTCGTCATGCTCCCTACCCTCCCACCCCCACCCCCATGCTTCAACATCCCGCTGGCCTCTTCTCCCCCCCCCCCCCCCTCCCCCTACACCAATCCTGGTTTAACTCCCTTTGCCTCTCCCCTGCAGTGGAAGCAGGTGAATGAAAGGTGTGTGCCACCAAGGAGGGAGAGAGATCGTGTGTGGCATGTCAAGCGCTGTGTGGGATGGATTTTCAGTGTACACTGGGGGGGGGGGTGTACACTGGGGGGGGGGGGGGGGGGGGGGGGGGGGGGCAGAGACTGTCAAACAGCTGGTTACCTGACCATGGGACATCATAAAGTTTTGCCGACGTGTGTTGCCCGGTTTCTGCCCCCCAACGAATGTTATGTCCCTCCCTCCTCTCTCTCTCTCTCTCTCTCTCTCTCTCTCTCGCACGCTCTCTCTCTCTCTCTCTTCTCTCTCTCTCGCACGCACACACACGTACGCACGCACACACACTCGCACAGTGGCATGTCCCTCAACTCTCCTCACACTCTGTCTCTCTCTCTCTCTCTCTCTCTCTCTCTCTCTCTCTCTGTAAGCCTTGTGTAAGCCTTGTGGTGTATGAAAAGACATTCTTGTGTCCCACGCACAAATGCACATGCACAATGGCGAATGTACACGATTGCGAAGGTGGGCGCGTGCGCGCGCGACCAGGCACACAAACACACGCACGCACGCGCACACACACACACACTCACTCGCTCACACACACACACACACACACACACACACACACACACACACACACACACACACACACTGACTGAAACCATTTACTGTCAGATTAACATGTTTGTACTGACAAACACATACACTCGCGCACACACACACACACACACACACACACACACACACACACACACACACACACGCTTACTCACGCGCTTACACACACACACACACACACACACACACTCGCATGCAGGCACACGCGCGCGCGCGCACGTAGATGCGCACTCACGCACGCATGCACGCTCACACTCTCTCTCTCTCTCTCTCTCTCTCTCTCTCTCTCTCTCTCTCTCTCTCTCCCCGTGTTCTTCTTCCTTTTGATGACAGTATGAGCCTTGTAATCCCAGCTGTGAAACGGAAATCAGCACCACCACCCTGCCCCGCGCCCCCTTTCTAACAAAAAAGAGGGAAAGTGGGGGAAAAGAAAACACCCCTCCCCTCCAACCCCCACCCCTTTCTCTCAGTGTTTATGGATCTTTGCCAGATCAAAGACAAAACTTCGCCGAAAGAAGACACGAAGATAGGATCTTACCGTGGGTTTCTTTCACACTCACAGCACATGTGCCTCTTCCTCCCCCACCCTTCCTCTTCCTCACCCACCCACCCACGCCTCCTCTCCTTTCCCCTCCCCTACCCCCTCCACCTTCTCACACCCACTCCCAACCTCTCACTCTACCGCCCCCAACCCCCACCACCCTCCTTCCCCAAACGCAAGCATCCACCGAAAAATATTGAAATCCTAACGGCAGAGGTTTTTTTTTTTTGTTTTTTTTTTTTTTATTTTTTTTTTTTTTTTAAAATTTGTCGGTGACCTCTCCACGTTTCGCTCCTGATCCACGTCTTTTTTTTTTCCACCACCCCCCCCCCCCCCCCCCCCCAAATCCGCCGTTGTGTCCTCTTCCCACTGCCCCCGCTTCCTCCTCCTGTAGTACCAGTATCGTTATCAGTTGCAGCGGCACCGGTCTTTGACGTGCAAGTGGTGCTGCCAGTGCTAGCAGTTGCGTGAAGGGGACAGTTGACTACTGCCTTTGTGTAAACTATTTGGTCGTCGTAGTGTCGTGATCAGACTTTAAAAAAAAAAAAAAAAAAGAAAGAAAGAAAAAAGAAAACGAAAATTTCTGGACAGATATGGTGACATTTTTATTCGTTTGTTTTGCATAATTAATGGCGTGTGGTGTGTGTGTGTCGAAGAACCGACATGCGTATGTTTGTTTGTGTGGCGTGCTAGCGTATGCGTGCGTGAGCGCGCATGCAAACTAAACCGAGGTGGTGTTCACTTTCTCGATGTCAAACGCCTATTTTTCTTAACCTCCGTTTTTTCAAAATATTTAAGAGTCGGTTTTAACTGTGTTAGTGTCGTATTTTGATGACGGACAAATAAGGCATGTAAACGCTGCTTTTTTGGGTCAAATGTAAAAATGCTTTTTTTTTGTTTTTTTTTTTTTTTTTTGTACGTTATGTGCAACGAGACCATTTGATGGACAGGGCAGGTGGCGAGAGAGAGAGAGAGGGGGTGGGAGGGAATGGGACTGACTGATGTGTTCCTGTTTAGGCCATTGCCCCTCATGGAAGGGGTTGCAAAGTTAATTACAGTCATCTTAGCACCCGAGCGACTGCAAGCATGACCCATATTCGGAATGCTACTTGATTACAGAATAAATGATCGCAGCTTGAATGCTTTAAAGGACTAATTGATAAATATTTTTGGCGGTGAGCTGACACTGTTTAAAATGTTCAACAGTTTGCTCATGAGTTGCACGCCAAAAGAAGCACCAATCCAAACTGACTTGAGAATTCATGAACGGTATATACTGAGCTCACAGTTTGTGCTAGACAGGACAACACAGTACACACACACACACACACACACACACACACACACACACACACACACACACACACACACTATGCACATTTTCTGTGTGCTTTTAGCAAAGTGGGGCATATCAAATCGGCTTCGTTATGAGAACGATGACGGTGATAACGCTCGTCAATTTCAGAAACACCAAGCCTGACTTAGCTGTAGATGGGTTTTTAACAATCAGGTACGGTGCAAAAGGACCCGTAAAAGATAAATGGGAAGGGGAAGAAAGGAGTGTAATGCCCGGTAATTTCAGAAATAGCAAGCGTGGATCTAGTCGTTATATACTTCAGGTGCCTGTCCAGATGTAGCTGTAGCTAGGTTTTCACACCAAGTAGGGTGCAAAAGGACCTGTCAGAGATCATGGGTAG
This sequence comes from Conus betulinus, assembly GCA_016801955.1. Classification (NCBI taxonomy): domain Eukaryota; kingdom Metazoa; phylum Mollusca; class Gastropoda; order Neogastropoda; family Conidae; genus Conus; species Conus betulinus. The sequence goes on from JADBJO010001610.1 coordinate 23,340, forward strand.
GGAACATGGCTTGACCAAAATGGGCTTAGCTCCAGGCGTGGATCTGCCGGCAATCGCCTGCAGCGTGTTTTCTCCTTGTGGCCGTGCCACAGGATGCCCTCATCAGTGGTTAAAACACGAATTCGCGGTCAGATGGTTTTGGGTTCAAAGTCTGCGCATGCCCTATGGCAAATATTCCCCCCTCCCCCCCTTTTTTTTTTTAAAAATCTTTTTTCAGTTTTTTTCTCTCTCTCTCCCCCCCCCCCCCCCCCCCCCCCCCCCCCTCTCTCTCTCTCTCTCTCTCTCTCTCTCTCTCTCTCTGTGTCCTGCCCGTCTTGATGTGGCTCTGGTAGTACCAGGGCAATGTAAGACAGGTGCCCTGTCCTGGTGTGATTGTCCGTTGTCTGCTGTCCTGGTGTGATTGTCCGTTGTCTGCTGTCCTGGTGTGATTATCCGCTGTCTGCTGTCCTAGTGTCATTGTCCGCTGTCTGCTGTCCTAGTGTGATTGTCCGCTGTCTGCTGTCCTAGTGTGATTGTCCCCTTGTCTGATATGTTACATTTGGTAGTAGGTCTGGGCAATGTAAAACAGGTGCCCTGCCCCTCTGCTCTCCTGGTGTGATTGTCCCCTTGTCTGATATGTTATATTTGTAGTAGGTCTGGGTGTTTGACATGGCGATCGGAATGTTTTTTTTTTTGAAAGCCACCTCACAACCCGTCAAAAAGAAAAAAAGCCCCCCCCCCAAAAAAAAAAACAAACAAAAAAAAAACAGTTGTGAAGCCATCAATAATTATTGTAGACAAATGTGTAGATCATGCACGGTCTCCCCCTCCACCCTCCCATCTTTCCAGATTGCCCACTCTACCCACAAAATGCACGCGCGCACGCGCGCGCACAAAGTAAAGATCAGAAAGAGACCCTTTCCCTTTTCATTCTTTTTATCGCATTCTGGGTTCCCCCCTCCCCCTTCTTCGACCGGCCCCTAACTCACTCCCTTTCTCTCTCTCTCCCTCTCTCTCACTTCTCTGTAGCCCTCCCCCTCCCTCCCTCTCTCCTCATTCTCTCTCACTCACTCCCTCTCTCACTGTCTCCCCCTTTCTATTCTTCACCATTTCAGTTGTTCCAATCTATTTAATCCGAGCCAGTTTCAGAGCCAACTACTCGAGCCATACTGCGCTGGCATCTTCAGAACTAGCTACTCAAGCCATACTGCGCTGGCATCGTTAGTAGACAACTGATTTACTAATATCAGTAATAACGAAATTGGTGTTCTTTTTGTTGATTTCATTAAAGCCTTTGATTACTTGACCATGCACTCCTGATAAAAAAATAAAACACAAAAAACTTAAGATCTATGGTTTGTCAACCAACTCATTAGAACTCGTGTTATCTTCCTGTCGGATAGAAAATCAGTAACGCTTAAATGGAAAAATATCGTCGCTGTTGCCTTTTGAATATTGAGTTCCACAAGGTTCTGTCCTTGGACCCTAATCATTTTCGATTGAAATTGATCAGTGACAGCAGGAACACTTAACATTAAAAAAAAATTCTGTGGATGCACTTTAAAGAATGGTAACATCCAGATAAATGTGGCTAGAGAAACATAGCCATTGCCTTAGTAGCACTGCGCTCTCTAAGAAAAAATCTGCAAAAAGAGTCGACCGTCATATCAACTTTGAATGTT
>JADBJO010001610.1:27500-82500 GCA_016801955.1 Conus betulinus
CATTGATGCCCAGTCGGTCTGAATGTTGAACGTAGGCAACTGTCGGGGCTTCGGAAGAGAGAAATGGACTCGCCTCCACAGCGTCAACGCTGGCCACACAGTGGATTCCTGTACAACTGGGGGAGCTCCGGGAAACGCGAGGGTAGTAACTAAGCGTAGGATGGAGGACAGACGTTGCTGGAAAACGGGATTTCAACAGGGAATTTTGTTGTAACTCTGCCGGTTAACATGGACAAATTACAAGAGTAAACACGACGCGTTTCGTCCTCTTAGGTCTTCAGGCGAGGCAAAGAACATTCAGGAAAACGAAAACGGAGAAGGAGCAATGGCGCTTATCTTCTCGAATTAGGCCCAAGATGGGCGTTGATGGGAGATTGCTTGTTCTTTCCATTTTCCTGAATGTTGTTTATCTTGCCTGAAGACCTAAGATGTCAAAACGCGTCGTGTGTGATCTGTTTGTCCACACATTAACCGGCAGAGTTACTTAAAATTCCTTAGAAAAAAAAAAGTTGTTTTCAATTTCCGCCTGCAGTCACCTCGCTTTCAAACAAACTGGAAAACACAAGTTTCATGTGATGAGCAAAAGGACTTATCGTCAAGGCTTTGATGCGGGGGGATCTGTACTTGTAACCTCCCATAGGTCGACGACATCTGTTAGATAGCGTCTTCAATGCAACCGTCCTGCAGACCATCTTGATCAAAAGAAGCAAGCAAGCCACGAGCTCCAAATAACAAGAAACTAAGGCCGGGCCAGAAAAGTACATGCTTTATGACATTGCCCCGAGGACCAGTGAGCGGACACCAGCTCCGGCACCGATGGAGACACGAACTCTTTGGCCATCTTCATACACGAGGGGTAGCTGCGTACATAGTGATTGAGTCGACGCAAAAAAAAAAAAAAAAGGATTGGTTATGAGACCTAATAGTTATACTGAGTATGTGTGCGCGCGCGCACACACGCACACACACACACACACACACACACACACACACGCTGGCGCACACACGCACATAGAGGGAGGGGAAGAGAGAGAAAATCGTTTATGAGGCATCGTAGTTGTACCGACAATTAAATTAGAGGGAGAAAGAGAGAGAAGGGTAGTATGGGAGGGGACGGTTCTATTTCGTCCTCCCTCTCGCACACCCCACCCAACTGGATATTCCAGTTCGCGTAGAACAATCGGACCGAGTGGTCTGAACCCCCGCAGAGAGACAGATAAAGGGACACAACAGCTGGGCTCGTATTTCCGTTCGCAGTGACTGCCCTTTGTCGGAATAATTGACCGCAAAGTCGATTTTTCGAGTGAGTACGCTGACGGGCCTGGATCTCGGTCGGTACCGATTTGATGGCCCAGACTTTTACGCTCGTATTCGTCCTCCCTAATTGACCTTGATGACCCCCAACAAAACACGACTGATTCCCCTGCTGGAACCAGTTCTTGGTAGAAATTTTTTTTTTTTTTTTACAACCTCCACAATGCCACTGATGACGTGGTTTGTTGCAGTGTGAAAAGATACCGTTAAAAGTTAATGAAAATAGCATCCAGTTTTAGTTGTTGTCTTCCCTCTTTCATTTTTTTTTTCACCAGGAAAAATGCATGGAACCAAATGTGACAGCCCTGACATGCCCCCTTGCCCCAGACCCCCCCCCCTTCCCCCCCGCTTGCAGTCATCTGAGCTATACACAGCAGAAATTGAACGCCGGTGTGAAAAAAATGTGAAGTATTTGTCAATAGAAAGAGGGAGAAACTTTTCTAGCACTCAATTACGCAGGAATGTTATCGATTCAGGAGCTCCATACTTTGCAAAGTGTTATTCAAACTTCTTGATTTCTCGGATGTTTTTGTTTTGCTATCTTTACCCCAATCCACCCCACACCCTCCTCTCTCTCTTTGAACAATTGAATTCCCCTATTTAATGGCAAGCAAAAATTTTACAGTGGTTGTTAATCACACAGTTAATCACAACAAAACACATTTATCCGTCAGTAATTGCTTGAATCATGTCCAAGATACTATTGTGTGTCATGACATAATGTGTACATTATGTGTCATGACCATGCTGTGTTCTTAAAAAAAAGTCAGTAAAATGTTGACAGTATTTCCACAGATTGTCATTTGCATGCAGGCAAAAATTGCGAATGGGGTGGTATAATGCTATCACAGAGCTAACCATAGGTGCTTTCAAAGGAGTCACAGACTCGACCCGAAGAGTGTGTAGTGCCAGCAAAACTGTTCGGTTGAGTTGGAAATTTGGTAGTAGTTTTTCAAGCAAGCATTGTTTCTTCAAAGAAGTCTAGAAAAGTTGTGAACACGTTTCATTTACAACTAGCATCGGAGCCTCCCTGTCATTAGGCTAGGTGGAGTGATGGGACCTTGTTTGTTTTTTTTTTTTTTTCTTTTAAATTCCGATGCTTAATGTTCCTTTTCATCTTACCTCTTATTTACGTACTTTTTTTTGTTTAGTTATGTTTTGTCTTATTAAAAATAATGTGCGATTCATTGGCATTTCTGTTTCTTAGTTTGGTATTTTTCAAAAAAAAAAAACAACAAACACCCAAAGCATTTTATAGAAGCGCTTTCAGTTTTAGCAAACCTTCCTCAGCTGACCATGGAAGTCGGCGTCAAAACTAGTTGACGTAATGTGTGTTTTTTTACGTCATTAATCCCCCCACCCCCGTCTTGCTGTATGATAAATAGTGATGCCTGGGTGAAGTCTCAATGTGTGAGATTAGTTGGTTTCACACGTGAACAATCTGCCCTGGGAACTTTGCCCTTTGCTGAACAGTTTGGTATTTTAGGAGCTAATAGTTATCCAGAGTATACATTAATCACTGTAAAAGTGTGTGTGCAATGTGGAGAGAGGTGTATGCATCTGCGTGTGTGCGTTTTCCTCTTCCCATCCATTCTTATTCCCTTGTCCTCCTCCTCCCCCACCCCCATTACCCCTCCCACACACACACACATACTGTTCTCTCCTGACACACATTCCTCCCCACACACACAGACCTTCTCCTCTCACTTCCTTGAGAAACTTGACATGTTATGGAGTCTTTGCAGCTCAGCACAGGTGGGTGGTTGGAAAGAGTACATTGTAGGGGTAGGGTGAAATGGCAATGGGGGGGGGGGGGGGGGGGGGGGGATAGCGTGGGGTGTGTGTGTGTATGGGTGGAAGTGGATGGGTTATTCTGTTAAACATTTTGTTCTGTATATGGTTTCACAATAACATGTATGTCTCTTAAACTGTTCAAATATATATGATTTTCTGCTGTGCAGATGATGATCAGACACCTGCAACACTTTTTTTTTTGCTGTCCCATCTTCTGCGCCACTTCAGTGGCAGTGCATCCATGCCGCTCATCCAGGTCCCCCATCTACAGCCACAGCCTGGCGCAGCCCCGCCGCAGCCCCGGCACCGGCAATCCACAGGGAGCAGTCAATGTTAAGTCGTCGAGAGAGAACCCACCAGAGGAGACACTGCACTGCTGCTGAGTCACTTCGGTGGTGTTCAGTGATGCCTGTTCTGATCTAACATACGCAGGACACCACCTGCTAAGCCCCCTAATGATGACAAAAATTGCCAAGTCACGGAGCCAGCGCTAGTGAGAGCCCTCCCTCCAGAGGGCGCCACCACATCTGTCCAATGACAGCCGCCATGGACTCCGACGAAATCAAACCAAGACCACAGACGTGGAGAGGACATCCAAACTGAGGTCACCATGAGAGCAGGGCATGAAGGGCCACAGAATTTGAGACTTTTTCTACTTCATGCTGATTGATGAGGATGAGGATGATGAAGATGATGCTTCGGATTTCCATTCCGGTCCGAGACTGCATGACAGGGCTGTGTTCTATGCTTCCTTTCATAATATATCCCAGCGCGTAACCAGGCCCGAGTGATGCAGACGTCTGTAGTGTGTGGTCAGGAAATTTGAGCAGCACTCTCAGAGACGCACCCATTAAATGGATGAAACTCAATTGTGTGGTGCTAATCTTCTCAACTGAGCCCGTAGCAAACTCAACTCTGGGTAGGAGCTGATCGAGGCAGAAAAACTTGCATGACTCTGATGGGAATTGAACCCACAACCTCCCAGCTGGGAGTCATGACGCTAACCACTTCGCCACAGGGCTGGTCTGCAACAAAGTCTTGATTCAGGTCAGCAGATGTTTGTTAGTGTGCGTGTGTGTGTGTGCACACATGTGCGTATATTACTGTGCATTTCCCTATGTCTCTCGCCCTCCTCTCACATTCCACTGCATTCTTCCTCTTCCTCCTACCTCTTACCGTCGTCTCTCTCCTCTCCCCCCCCCCCCTTCTCCCTCCACCCTGCTGTCCCCCCCCCCTCCTCCCTCCACCCTGCTGTCCCCCCCCCCCCCCCCCTTTTTTTTTTTTCTTCTCTTCTCTCCTGTGAACAACTGCACTCTTATGACTTTTGAAAGGCAACATACACACATGCACCAACTTAAATGCATTCAGCAAAGAATGATTTTCACATTGACGTTCCTATAAGGCTAATTTGTGCTTTATTGATGCTAATATGCTGTCCATAGATAGTCCCATGGGGTGGAATTGATTTTTTTGTCTCCTGTCTCAAAAATCATGTTTTAAAGGGTGCGATTTGGGGGAAAAAAAATCACTTCTGAAATAAAGGTACCCTTTACCATAAGAAGAGAAATAAATATGTATGAGGGTACTGCCCAGCGTAATTTTGCAGCTGCCCATCCCATACAAATATTAATAAATATGTGTGTGTGGATTGATGGAAGGGAGACGACTTTCATGCAGTGGCATCACTGTTCTCCATTAACCATGCACAAACTGTGATATCAGTCCGAGTGGATAAGTAAGTAAACAGACAGCGAGTCTCTTTTTTGTCGCATCCTTTTTCTTTCACTTGGGGGCAATTCCAAGCATTTTCAGTGTTTTAAACTGACTTTAAGGGGGGGTACTTCAAATTTTTTTTTTTTTTTTTTTTTTTCAAAAGTTAAGAGTATACTAACTATTCTTTCCAGTCTGTACTTATCTTGACCATGCTGTTGTTAAAAAATGTCAGTAACAAAAATTATTGACAAGTGCTTCCACAGCCAGCGTCATTTGAAAGCAGGCAGAAATTGCAAATGGGCTGTTACATGCTATCATGGAGCTAACCGTCAAAGATCTGGCAGATTCACCCAAGTGTGTAGGTGCCATGTGAGCTGGTCAGTCGAGTTGGAAATTGATTATAGTTTTTTACATAAATGTGGGCTTTATTTCTTCAAAATAGTGAGGAGAACAGTTGTATAAATGAATCTTGACATTTTTCAAATTTCATTTGAAATTGGCATTAAGCCCGCCCTTTTATCAGATATTAACAGAAACTCCCAAATAATGAGACCAGATGGAGTGATGGGACTGCGTGTGTGATTCTGGTGCTGTTTCCCTTTTCACCATTTCTCTTATTTACTTTTTTTTTTTTTTTAAAGTTATGATTTGTCTTATTAAAAATAATGATTCTTTTTCGTTTTCTTTAGTTTGGTATTTTAGGAGCTAATATTCATCCAGCATGAACATTGAACAAAGTTAGTCTGTGCATTGTGGAGGGAAATGGGTGTGTGTGTGTCCCTCTTCCTCATCCATTCTTCTTTCCCTTGTCCTCCCCCCCTCCCCCAAAACACTTGCACACACACTCTCCTGATGACCGTTCCTCCTACACACACACACACACATACAAAATCTTCTCTCACTTTCTTGAGAAACCGTAATGTCTTGTGGAGTTTCTAGCAGCCCAGCAGAAGTAAGTGGCAGATGTGGGGATAGGGTGGGATGGTGTATGGGGTGGAAGGGGGATGGGGTATTCTGTGCAACATGTTCTATATATGGTTTTACAACAACCTGGAGCATGCCTTAAACCTAAAAGTGTCAGTTTATGTATGATTTTCTGTTGTGCAGACGATGAAACGGTTGCAAAAACGCCTTCATTCAGGTCAGGATATCTTCACATTAGTGTGGGTGTTGGTTCTGGCAGTGATGGTGTCAGATATATGTATGCACATTTATGAGTGCATGTGCTTGTGCAAGTGTGGTTTGGACTGTGTGTTTCTCTATGCAAGTCCCTCATCATCCTCCATCTTCTCACCCAGTTCCTCTACCCCCTCCCTTTATCTTCCCCCTCCACCCCCCACTGCCCCCCCCCCCCCCTTTTTTTTTTTTTTTCTCCCCTATGGGCAACTCCTGCACTCTTTTTGACCGTTTGAAAATGCAGATTGCGGTTTGAACATAGATGCATATTGGTACCAACATAAGCTCTGTCCAGCATAGAATGATTTTCACTTTAACATTGCTGTAAGACGAAATTTGTGCTTTAATGATCCAGATACACTGGTCATAGATTGTCCTGTGTGAGAAGTGAATTTTTTTGCCTCCTGTCACAAAAATCATGTCTTGAAGGGGGGTGGGTTTGGAAAAAAAAAAAAAAATAAAGTCACATCTGAAATAAAGGTAGCTTTTATAAGAGTTGTTCCCAGCAAAAATTTGGCAGCTGTCAAATCCCATATGAATATTGATTTTAAAGAAAAAACTCTCAGTCTGAGCACATAATAATGTACATAGATGGAGAGTCTTGTCACACTTTTTTTTTTTTTCTTTCACTTGGGGGGCAATTCCGAGAATTTTCAGACTGACTTATCATGAAAAAGTCACTTTTTTGGGTGGGGGTACTTCAAATAACAAAAATGTGAACATGGAAAGTCGGTTACAGTACACTGAATACTCTTTCCAGTCTGTACATACATGGCCATACTGTGATTAAAAAGTCGTTCAGTGAAAAGTTGTTGGCAAGTGCTTCGACAGCCAGTGTCAATTGAATGCAGGCAAAAATTGTAAATAGGCTGTTAATGCTATCACAGAGCTAATAGTAGGTGCTTTCAAGGGACTTGCAGATTCTGCCAAATTGTGTAGGTGCCATGTTCAGTTGGAAATTGATGCAGTTTTTTTCTGTGGGCATTATTTTTTCGAAAGAGTCGGAAAAGTTGTGTTTAGGTTGCATACCAAAAATCAATACACCTAGGCCTTGTTTAAAGAGTTGCATACTTATAGACTGGAGCAATCGGATTGTTTTGAACATTTTTGTGTCTGAAAGTCGATTCTCATTTTCTTCCACATGGTCATCAAGGTACAAGCCAGTGGTTCCAAGCAGATTAAAATCAAAGAAATGGGAGTACTTGGGGGCTTCCACCTGATGCAAAGATGGGGACATGAATGAGTGCAAAGGCCAGAAAAGTGACGTCAACTAAGGGGAAGGCCATGTATTTCAAGATTCACCTGTGGAAATCCCCCAAAACGAGGGAAATAAATGGTGGGGAGTTGTTCTCTTGATCAATTATTAGTTCAACATGAAATACTAGCTCCAAATCATGGTGCGCCCCATCATGCTTACATGGATTGTATAGTGATTTAGTGCAAAACCCGAACTGTGGCGTGTAGCCAGAGAGATTTGGCAGTTTAAGATGCTGATAGACGGGAATGGGTGGGAGGGATGGGTGAATTTACAGACATAACACACGGAATGAGACCAGAGGAGGTGAGATGGTGGGTGGATATGGGGAGGGATGGGAACCAAGCGATGATTGGTTAAAGGGTCATTTCCTAATAATGGCATGTGATCTGCAGTGGGGACACTCAAAGTGTATAGCCATGCAAGAAGTTCACAGAGAGAGGAAGTTTCCCTTGTCCAGTTTCTTTCTTTCCATCGTTTTCTTTCCATTCCTTTCCACACTACTTTATTTCTTGTATTATGAATGATTAATATGCATGCGTTATAATTTGCCTGGTAATGAGATTGAGATACTTTTTTCATAGGTGCGTTCTTCCTCCATTTTCTAAATTTGCTGTTTCATTCATTTCTTTCCCTGAAATTCCTTTCGCTCCCTGGTTTTCATCAAGAAAAATGAAATGCAGATTGGTGATTTTTGATTACCGACTATATCACAGACCTGCCACATTTTGAAAATGAAAAACGAGGGGCAGAGGTCTGCGGGCCGGCACAGGCCTGCAGTGGGGTACTGGGGCAATGCCCCATGGGGGTTAACTGAAGGTTTTCTGAGGATTAGTGAGCAGAGAATACCCCCAGAAAGCATAGAAATGCATGAATTTTTATATTGTCAATGCAATTCAACAACAAATTTTCAGGTTAAAACTTAACAGATCAGCCTTGCAGCATAAAATGATGAAAAGTTGGAAAAAAAAAAAAAAAAAAAAAAAGACTACAGTGCATTTCTTTTCATACTTATGTTTTGTAATTTGAGATAAAACACAGAGTAACAGAGAGATACGGAGAGAGATTATACTGATTTTAAGCGATTCACAGAATATTTATATATACAACCCAGTGATCACATCTACTGGTAATTATCCGTAAAATATACTATTCAAATTTCAAAAAATGAAAAAAAGGTCTCTCAGTCCAGGAATTGATAAATTTTTTCTTGTACTGATATATATTCTGAGGGAGGCCTTCAGTTATTTCTTTTTTACTGGTTCATGTTTTCCTTTAGACTAGTCCTGACAAAAAATGCGACCAGTCCTATAGTCATTCGATCACTGCAAACACAAAAAAACTACTTCATTTGGGGATTGCAGGCCAGGAATGCTTAGTGGTAATACAATACTCCTCAGAATCAATCCATTCACAGGACCTCAATCTTCAGCTTCAGTTTCACTGACTTGGCAGAACATGGATAAGCACTCTTGTGGTCCTCTTTCCATTTCTGATTGTGTTTTTTTTGCTAACCTCTTTAGTCACAACACAATTGTTTCATCTAATTGTTCCGCCATCTTCAAAGGAAGTAGTCATGCTCTGGCTGTTTTTGACCAATCAAAATTCAGTGATGAATTTCCATTGAGACAGTTACCTTGACCAGTTTTGGTGCGCCCAGATAGTATTGTGCCTATTTGTGCAGAAGAGAAAAACAATTGTTGCATAAAACTCCAAAAAGCCGAGTTTACCTATCACATGCTGCTGGAATAGAATGATTATTGTCTTTGGTAAGATCATTCCTGACTTGTGCCTTTTTTCCTGAAAGTTTGCCTGAATAGCATGAATATTAATTTTACAAATCTTAGAAAAAGATTGTTGACAGTTCCCATGCAAACTGCATAACCATTTCCTCTTCAAGGCTGCCCATGAAAAAGTGTTTCAGATTTGGAAGAGCTTGTTATCCATCTGTGGGTTCAGTTCTAGTCAGATATCTTTGACATAAGCTCTGAATTCAGATTGGTGTAGGGGATGGAGAATCTGCTCTATTCTTTACTTGAGGCAATCTTGCCATTTTATCAACAACTTCGTTCTCTCCATGCCAACATGACCAGGAACATGGGCAAAAGCTATGTGGATTTTTAGAGAGGTGTGCAGTTCAATTTCAGCAGTTGAGGGTGCTTTGAAAGCAGAAAGGAAGAATGAGCAAGTCTTTGTGATTAGACCATTTAAGTACCAGGGCCAGCACTGTCACCTCAGAAGTGTATATGGCGCTTTCTGCAGGAATGTGATTAGAATATTTCTGAGGGGAGCTACTGCACACCAAGCAGGATAGGCAAGTGTTTTCCAAGTTATTCCACTCCATTCTGTTGCTACTTCTCTGTTGACCAGTTTTTTTCTGGCCGTGGTAGTTTTGTTTCTTGGGTTTTTTTTTGTGTTTGGCTCTTACTCTCGGTCCTTGCCCATGGTGTGCTGCCTCATCAGTCGCTGTTCATTCCTCCTCAGTCTATATTCTCGTATGTGAATCATCAGAGTTCAATTGTCCTTGGGAATGAAGATTAGCAATCGGTGGTTTGGTTAGCCAGCAGAAAATACTCCCTGAACATAGTTTTATAGGAAAAGCAGTTTTACCAGTGGTATGTTAAACAACAGTATGGGTATATGTGCTTGTATGTAAAATGCCTATATGTATACAATGCTTTGTGAACCATGCGGAGGGGGTTGATTTAATGGGAGTGAAAGCTAGGGAGAGGGGGAAGACAGCTGTAACTTATGTCCAAGGTCAAATGAGGGATGTATGGTAGTGTGGAGGGTGGTGGTTAGGTACATAATACTTTTGGATGTTGGAGTTATTTGTGATTGAAGCGTCGCCCCTACCCCCTCTAAGTAGGAGCACAAAGAGAACGCTTGCGATAAAGCGAGTGATTGCGATAGCGCGAGCGCTTGTAAAGAAAGCGCTTGCTTGGCGTTGAGGTGCACAAAGAGAAAGATTGTACAGCGCGCTCGCGACTGGTAGAGCTAGGTCATTTGGCAGTATGGCGGATTCAAGTGAAGACGAACTTTTGTTGCTGGACAGTGTTCTGCCGAAAATTATCCTAGGAAAACGCAAAGAGAGGCGAATGGAAAGTGAATACCATAAATTGTTTCCTTTGCTTAAAAGGAGCCCTTCTCGTTTTTCATTCCTACTTGAGAATGAGCCAAGAGACATTCAAGTACATCTTAGAAAGAATTGAACCAAAGATAACAAAGAACTGGTGCAACTTTCACCAACAACCAGTTATCCATGTGGTCAGACTGTCATTGAGAGACTGAGAGAAATGCGACACACACACCGCACTCGCCAGACTCGAGACAACACGCGACGGGGCACCAGGAACACGCTGCTCGCGAGAAAGAATTAACTTTTGATTCTTGACGCTTTCCAAGCGTCGCTTCAAATCGCAGGCGCGATAAAGCGAGTGTGCTTTTTGTGCGGCACAAGCAAATTTGGAGCAACATTTCAAGCGCTTGTCCCAACGTGCTGCTTTTATCGCGAGCAAGCGTTCTCTTTGTGCTCCCACTAAGAGTTGGCATAGTGAACCTGGGAACTCTTTTCCAGCTTGCTGGAGATGGCATCCAGCCTGTGTGATTAGAGCAGTGATTTTTTGCACATCTGCTCCTGTTACCCATATGCAAGGGTAGCATACAATTACTGAAAATATATTGATGGAAAAATAAAAATAAAATAAATACAGCTGTGTGGATTGTTGTGTCAAGTCTGAATTAACTGAGAAAATATAGATGTTAAAGTGTTGGAGATAAGAAGAGGTTCCATCCCATGGTAAAAGCTAATTTTCATCACCCCTATGGTAAAGCTAATTTTTTTAATTTTGGGGTGGAATGCACTATCTCCAAGTTGGAGATTCAGAGCTTCCACCCCATGGTAAAGGCTAATTTTCCCTGAACAAAGTTGTCTGCAAATTTATGGTATGAGCCTTCAGCAACTCTGGTAGGGGCATAAAAATCCCACCACCTCTTCGCCAAGAGGCATATACATCCCCCAACCCCACCCCATCTTCTGCCCCACACAATGAAATCAAGACACACATAAATCCCAAACAAACCCCATCTTCTGCCCCACACAAAATGAACCAAGACACATGTATACATCCCCAAACAAACCCCACCTTCTGCCCCACACAAAATGAAATCAAGACGCATATACATCCCAAACAAAACCCCATCTTCTGCCTCGCACAAAATATAGAGGGAGACGAATTCTCCAGTTTGATTCAACAGATGTGTGCCCTGGAAGGTTATCTGTTGATGTGGGGAATGAAGACCAATTCCTGAGACACTGCATGTAATGGAGTTCTGTCAAGGGTGACATCATCTTCCGAGGTTGGCCTTTAAGGTGTCTTTGTACCTTTTGAGGTCTTGCTCAAGTTGTCCATATAGCAGCATCTCTGGAATTCTGCTGTTGTCCACCATACAGATGTTGTGATGAAGTATATGCTCAATGCTGGGTAGGCCACACTTCTTCTAGACCTGTAGCTTGGACACACTGTCTTGTCATTTGATGCTGCAGATCTTGTGCAAGCATTGTTGATGAAACTGGATGTGTTGGGCGGTATGTGGTCCAAGTTTCACAACAGTAGAGAAGTGCACTTGGACCACAGCTCTACATGGCGACCTTTGTGCACAAAGATCCATTGCTGCTTACAGTGCTGCCCAAACAGCGGTACTTGTCCACAGTTTGGTCTCTGTGTTGTCAATGATACCAAGTGGTGGTGAAACACTGCCAACTCCAAATGGTGAAGGCTGGAACAAGGTCCCAGTATCAAGACCGACTGATCAGTCCAGCACACAGACAGGTCCTTGCAAAGCGATCTGTGGTGCACTGGATGTCTTCATGGGAGTGCAGGGCAGGCCAGTGCATTGTCATCAGCAAGGAGGAACTCTCTCAGAAGGGCATCGAATACTTCAGTCTTGGCCTGAAGTTGTTGGAAGAGTTTGCCATCTGAACAAAACTCAACGAGGACACACAGACATTTCAAACAAATCCCTATCTTCTGCTCCACACAAAAGGAAGACATGCACAAACCCTATCATCTGATTCACACTTAATGAAGAGACGCACACACGTCTCTTGAACAAACATCATCATCAGAATGAGCAAAAAAAAAACAATTTCTGATCCCCACAAAATAAATCCCACCCTCTGATCTACACAAGAAGAAGATGCTCCCCCCCACCCCCCTGTAAAACACACATACACACACCTAATCCTCCTCTTCTAAATCAACACAACATGCAGACGGAAGACCCCCCCCCCCCCCCCCAAAAAAAAAAACAAATCCCACATTTTGATCCACAAGAAATGAAGACACTCAACCTCACCTCCCCCTTCATCTTCTCTTGACAAATCTACACAAAAAGAAGACGGACAAACCCCATCTTCTGATCAACATAAAACCATGATACCCCTACCCTTCCCATCCCCAAATAAATCCCATCTTCTCGTCGAGATGAATTAAGACATGCCTACCCCACCCCCCACCCCCTCTCCAAACAAATTCCATCTTACGATCGAGATAAAATTAAGATATCCCTACCTCCCCCCCCCCCCCCCCCCCCCCCCCCCCCCAAAATAAATCCCATCTTCTGATCGACATGAAATAAAGACGAAACATACCCCCAAAAAAAAATCAAAATTGATGAAGACTGGACAAATTAGAAAACATAAGGGTCTGCATATTATTTCTTTCAATTTCAAGTCTCTTAATTTTAGCTGCAAAGTGAGGTGACTGCAGCGGAAATCTGAACAAAATTTGAAAAGTTATTGATTGATCACAAGCAAAATACAACACACTTCAACCTCTTAGGTCTTCTTCAGGCAAGATACACAACACTCAGAACAACAAAAATGAATGACCTATCACTTATCTTCATCCAATTTGGCGCAAAGTAGGCGTTGAATCAGAATTTTGTTTAGATGACATTATTTCCATTTATGCAGAACTTGCCCGTTAGGCATAAAAAAAAAACCTGGTTGAAGAAACCAATGTTACGTGAATGCGAAGTGCGTTCACTGCTGGAAGAGACTGACCCACTTGGAATACACTACTGCAGATGCCTGAATCAAAACTTACTAAGTTGCTGCTTGATCATCAAAACGTTCAAACCGATGTCTTGTCCTGCGGAACATTTCCAAATTTATGCACTCGACTAGAGCGCCACCTAATTTAGGCTATACACAAATAGACGGTCTATTCAGCCGTATGAGGTCGGATAAACTTGCATGGATTTTGTGGAGCTGGATAGCCCGTCCAGGATACAAGGTTTTTTTGTCCAACTCATTCGTATAAGGTTTACAGCAAATAGACCCGTTACCTGTGCTGCCCTTAATCCACACAAATTTAGGATACCTCCCTCCCCGACAAACGATTCATCTTCTGATCAATACAAATGAAAACTCACACATTCCAAACAAACCCTATCTTCTGATCAAAAACAAAATAAAAGATGTAAGTGCACCCCAAACAAATCCAGTCATTTTGGTCCCGAAGACCACACAAAAACATCTTTTGATCAACACAAAAAGAACGCATATGATGGCCCCAAATTCTATCTATCCAGACAAACTCAAGATATCAACGCAGGACCCACTCGGAGAAGAAGGACCAGATGAGTCTGAGCAACCAAAGCAATACTGGTCACCATGTGTGACCATTTATTTTTGACATCTAATTTCTCTCCACTGGAGGTGGTTACCAATTAAACAAGTGCTAACCCCATATATAGATATGAATAGAATATACAGCAACTGACTTGCAGCTGACGAGAGCTGCAACAAAAATTAAAAAAAAAAAAAAAAAAGTGTGCCTTCAACATCAGACTTTTGTCCTAAAACATACCCGTAGTACACTTTCTTCCCTAACACACAGAGAAAATCTACTGAAAACAAGAAGAAAATGGATTTTGCTTCTATTATATGATTAGCAAAACCACATCTTGATGATATAACTCAAAACTGACAAAATTTGCAACATCTCTCTGGCCTTGGAGGGGATTACCTTAAGATTACAAAAGTAACCACATCACAGGACTGACTCTGTCAAAACATTTACTAACATCAAAGTATACTCCAGAACTCCTCACCAAGTAGGCACAGGATCAAAAGTTGTCATACCCTCCTGATTCAAAATAAGCAGAAAAAAAACACACAAAAACAAAATTAATGACTCTTGCCGTCACCTGAACTTTGTTCTACTGCATTAACTCCAAGGGTTCTACCAATTGTTCAAGTTCGTATGGGCAAGATCTGATAGCACACTGAAAACGCTTTCCTTTTTCTTTATAAATGCACATACTGCAGACACAGCATCAACACTGTCTATCAAACATATTGTCAAAGGTCTGTGAAACAAATCTCTAGAAAATTAAAGAAATCACCAAACATCTAGAGTTTTTTTTTCTTTTCTCAATCTTCATTATAGTCTCAACACCAGAGACAGGATTCGTTTGTGTCCTCCAGTCTATTCTTAGATAGTCTAAGAATTATACCAATAATGCATCAACGATCGAAAAATGAATGACATACCTGCCACGGTATTACTTGTGTGAAATAACCCCTCTGTGCAGAGACTCCCCTTCTTATTCAAATCCAAATCTCAATGCTGTTTGTCCTTGTTTTTACAAATGTTTCAATGGTTGTCATTTTCAGTCAGTCACAAATGGCTGCTGTTTGTCACTTTCACAAATATTTCAATCATCATTTTCAGTCAGTCACAAATGGCTGCTGTTTGTCCTTTTTCACAAATGTTTCAATGGCTGTCATTTTCAGTCGGTCACAAATCACTGCTGTTTGTCATTTTCACAAATGTTTCAATTGTTGTCATTTTCAGTCAGTATATAATCTGTCTGCAAGTAATAAAGACAAAAATCTACACTGTCTACACTGGGAATGAGTGTCTATCCCATTCAACAGTTAACAAATTTCATGGCATGGCTGCCGTTGTAACATGGGCGAGTGGAGGTAAGAAATGCAGTCAGGAACGTTTAGGACATTCAGTAAGGGTAAGCATATCAAATGTGCCTATCAAATATGCACCTACAAATTTCACTGCCAAAATTCTTAAAACAAATTTAGCATAAATCTAGACTAAAAAATCACAATGGATGTTATTCAAAATGCTAAGCGACTAAGGGTGGGTGGAAGGCTGAGTGTGCACAAGTGTGTGTACAGTGCTTTTATTGTTTTCCCCTTCCTTTTAACCATGATGAAGAAACAAGGGCATGTCACACGACGCAAACCAGATACAGAAAAAAATAATGGAATGACCAAGTTAATGGAATGATCTACTTGATACAAACTAAAAATCAACAGAATGACAAAGTTGATACATTAAATGAAAAGAATGACCCATTTAAGACAACCAAAAGAACCAACCAAAAGGTCAATCAATGGAAAACTTCAGAACCACGTTCCTCAGTCCTGCCCTAACTATACATGAAATTTCCATTTTGAATCAAATATCCATGGCAGGTGGTGCTCATGCCAATTGTTCATCACAGAATCTTTACCATCTATATCCCCAGCTCTTTGCAACAAGAAGTTACACACCATGACAAAAAGCATCAAAATCACAGAAATGAAAGAACATTCCCTTATTCCGACAACCTATCAATACTGGTAATGACAACTGTGGTGTTAAAAATGTCAGACTTTAAAAAAAAAAAAAAGTGTAAAAACAGAACGGATGGTAGCACAGAATGTTTAACGACGTATCAAACAGCAGATTATGAATAACACAAAACTGAGAAAATACCAATACAGAACAAAATCTTGCCATGTACATTTCACAAATGGTATAATTCTGCAACAAACGTACAGTCAAAAGTGACCAAGACAGAGACTTTTTTTGTTGTTGAGAAATTGCGTCACAACCGAGGATACAATAGTATCACCATGCACTATGCTATCTTTCCTTTTTTTTTTTTCATCACAGTCGTTGTCTGCTAAAAATGGGCATGATACATGCCTTTGTTATGCTGTGGTAATAACAGTAACATAGAACTTGTATGAAAAAGAAAATGTATATACATTTGCAAACAGATACAACCTTTGAGGATAAAACATACACTACACATTGTTCTGAAGAAATAAAATAACATGGACAGATATTAAAAAGACCGACCATCAGCTGCATGTAAAGGTTAAAAAAAAAAAAAAAAAAATTACATAAACTAAACTGAGCAAATGAAAGTACAGGTAATCAATTCCTTAGTAATGAATGAACAAACATATAAATAAATAATGAAGACTTAAATCCCAATGCCCAATAACAGAGACACTCGAAACAAAGTTTTTCTTTGATAGTTCTGGAGAATGATATATGAGACAGACCGGCCTGTAACAAGTCCCTAACCAGCTCTGCAGTGCTAATGGTTCGACTTTCAATTCCTTGCAAACTGTGATAATCCACTGCAGAAAAAAAAAAATGTGTATAAATTGACTTAAATGAAAAGTTACAGTTCCCGCCAAACAAAAGCAACAGATAGCTTATAAGGCAAAACATAACACGTTTCAACCTCTTTGATCTTCTTTATGCGAGACCGCAACATTCCAGACAATGGAAACAAAGAACCATCTCGTTATCTCCAAATATTGGGAGGAGCAAAATCTAAAACGAACAATCTTTCATGTCCTCAAATTGCCATTTGAAGACATAAGTGATTGTTCGTTCTCTGTTTTCATTTCTTACCCATTTCAGTTCCTGTTTTTGTTTCCATTGACTTGAATGTAGTTTGTTTTGCTCTCTTTCCACCCTATCTCACATATGCACTTCACCTTTCCAGCTGAAAGATAATGAAAATGGGAATAAAAACAAAACGTCACTGTCTATGTAGACACGAGATCAAATGAAAGCTGTTAACAAGTCCCAGCCCCAGGTGCTGCTGATCGTTACAACATGAAGAAAAATGTTCTCCCTCCATGCAGCAAGAATAGGCATATGTGTCTGCATCATTACTCAAATGTATGTGTGTAAGAGTGTCCCAGTGAAATGCCTGATCTTGTAGTTATGAACAGGTATCAGCTTGGCATGGGCTGAAGATGAAACATTACTGATCAGAGCTACAGGGGACTGGAAGCATAACAGCTCTTCAACAAGAACAAAACTAGACGACCATCCTAAACAACATCCAAAATGCAAGGTATAGGCTATGCCAGGTGCTGTTCAATCTCAGTGAAATCTAAAAAACACAACCATTTGTGCTGATTAAGTACTGGTTTTACAGAAAAACAATGCTGTGCTGTACACTAAACCAATATTCTATATACATAAACTGGCTGTTTTTCTTTATGACAAGCAAATCTCTTGAACAGATTTTTAACAGTTTGTGTGCCCGGATATAAGCTGTGCAAACTGTACAGGCAAGGTTCCATTCATGTCAAAGTATACATTCACAATGAAATGTGAACACAAAATAAAGTAAAAGAAAAATCAACATTTACATTCCAAACCACAGTGCCCTGCGAGAAAACATTGCACTCTGCATCAGCAGAGGGACGGATGTAGGAGTGGCAGGCATGCCATTGAGATCCGATCCACCATCACTCCTCCACTACTTGTGTTCACCTCTACCCCAAGCTCAAACCCAATCTCTGACAAAAGACCAACCTCTCTACTGTGTTCACCTCTACCCCAAGCTCAAACCCAATCTCTGACAAAGACCAACCATGAAAACTAATCAGCCTGATCTTTTTAAAAAGAATAAAAACCACTCGGCCCAATCTTTTTTACCATGCAAGATCAAGATACCATGTCTATTTAGCATTTCAACACTGTGCAGTTTGGTTACATTTGTTTTACTTTTTTTTTTTTTTTTTAATAAATCATAAGCTGAAGTACTTGTTACTGGGTTTGTTTTTTGTTTTTTTTCTTTAACATTTGAAACGAATGGAAGTAAATTCTTCCCCAAAATACTTGCGTTAGTATTTTCCCATGCATTTCACTTTGCTTCTTAATAAATTGTTGCCCTTGCTGCCTGGTTCTGAACGAGGATATTCTGACTTCTTAAAATTAAGTTCTCTTTTCTTTCAGTCATACATGTCTGACTAAATGAATCCAGAACCTTAAATTTCTGCATAGGTCTAATTCCATAATGATATGAAAAAAAAACAAAAACAACTACAGTTTAACTCTGTTTTTGATGCTGTGTTTACCTATTCAGATTCCGAATCCTAAATGAGGTACATGGACATATTTTCATTAGCAAAACAGAAATCACCAAAAAGACAGTGCCATTACAACCATATTTACAACCATTATTTGGCAAAGGCAATAAAAAGACCTATTCTCAACATGACTCAATTAGGAAGTCTGATTAAAAGTCATTTTCATCAAGAGGTTCCCCCTGCCTGTCAAAACGTCGTGGTGAGGGGTTGGAGTGATATCCTCTACTGACGTGACTAGAGGCAATGCTGCTGGCATCGTCAGCCGCCGCGTTTCCAGTGTAGGAGTAGGAGAAGCTGCTGACTCGTGCTGGCGCCCATGATTTCCCTCCTCCTTCTGCCGGGACACACACAATACTAAAACATTTCAAATGCCTAAAATGGTCCGTTTCTGATCACGGGATCTAAGAAAGAAAAAAAATACAGACCAACTCATCATCATATAATGTTAATTAATTTTACTGTGATGTACTAAAAAGTGAATGCGAGGCGAGATGATGGCAGAAGTCAAAACCCCCAAAAGTGAGGGGGGAAGGCAGGGCAAGATGTTGCCACCCTCTTGTTGGCACCTGAAAACCTTACAAGAACTCATTTCTGAAGTTTTGCATGCGTTAATTCACAACGTCCTAATAGCAAAATAATCAGTACACACACTTCACACATGGTTCGTGGTGTGGACTGCTTGTTGTCCACACTTCACACATTGCTTTCCATTTTCACACTCTCTCTCCTCTTTTCAACTAGTCCAGTCACTAGGCTTCTCTATCAATCTTCCACTGAAAATGCATGTTTTAACCATACATAAAAACTATGGCAGCCAGAGCTGTCAATACTTTTTTTTTCTTAAATCTATGTGCGAGCTAAGCTGTTTCCCTTGACACTGCTGTAAATCACCACTTTTTTTGTTTAGAAAAAAAAAAATTTCACTTTTGTGGTTCTATATAACTCCAACAGACAGCAAATTTTTATGGGGGAAAAAAATGAATGCAAGACAAATTCTAAAATTACACTGGCCCTGAAAATGAGAAAATGCCTGCCTCACTTCTGTAGGTTTTCAATGACACCCCTCACTTACAATCTTTCGTACATGCATGTATACGAGTGTGAGCATTTATGAAAACAACGCAAAAGAAAAAAAACTAAACACCTAAAATGGACAATAAAAAAAAAAAGATCAAAATCTATAAATACACAGCGCTTAAAAAAGATGGAGTAAAGCAGCATATTACATAAGACCGGTATAAAAAAAAATAATCAAAGCCCTACATTTTGTAAAACAAAATATATACCATACACAGACCAACACACACGTATGAACAGATGGCATGTGTGTGTGTGTTTTCCCATGGTAATGTTGCTTATAGCCCAGACGACCAGATAGAACCATCTCAGGGCTGTCACCACCTTAAAATTAACTAAGTCAAAAAAAAAATAATATAAAACCACCAAAAACCCACCTCACACATCTCTTTAAAAACGCACCTAAAAATGCACCAGAAACTTAGTTACAAATCTTTCTTCCATAAAATCTTAGATGAGATGAAAAATGTTAATCTCTTTCAGAAACTCAAAGACCATGTCATGTGTGGGACATCTCTGAACAGGGTTTTCATGGAGTCTGCTGTAAAGTGTTTATATCTCGCATCATGCAGGCCCCAACACTCAAAAGAATACGTTTCACTTTGAGTGGAAATGACATGGAATGCACCATGGAGCTTCTTCACCTTTTAAAAGATAAGAATGGGTGTAAAACGAGTGGCCTGCATGCAAACGGCACAAAACTGTTTCTTCTTTACAGCTGCCTGGGAACAGGGGTAAAAACTCTTCAGGTTTGGATGGATTGTTAAATAGTTTGTTATCCATCTGCAAGGTCCATTCCTCTTGCCAGAGGTCTTTGACACAGGCCTGTGTTTGGGGTTTCAGATCAACTTTTCCTTTGTTGCATTGCCCCGAATGCCCACATGGCTGGGAACCCAAGCAAAAACTATGTTGTATCCATTTGATTTTAGAGAGGCGTACAATTAAAAAACTTTCAGCAGCTGAGGGTGCTTGAGATTACAGCCGGCAATGGCCTCCAAAGCAGATAGGGAGTCTGATAAAATGAGGAAATCTTCATGTTTGTAATTTACAGACCATTTTCAGAGCTAGGACCAAGGCTGTCAGCTCAGAAGTGTAGATGGAGCTATCGGTTGGAATGTATTCGGTACATCTCTGAGGGGGATCTACTGCACAAAACACAGCAGAGGCAACTCCCTCCTCAGAGCTGGAACTGTCAGTGAAAATTCTTTTGAAGGATGGAAACTTGGAACACAGTTCAGCAAACAAAAAGGGACTTGTATGCCAAGGAACTTTCCAGTACGAGGCTAAATCAAATCAGATCTCTGGAGTGAAGAAAGTCCATGAAGGGTCATCAGGAAACTTGGAAAAATCACAAACTACTCCAAGGTCTATACCCGCTTTGTTCAAATGGGGAAGAACACGTATCCCCAAGGGTGGAATGGAATTGGGGTGGTCATCAAATTTCTTTTGGAACTTGGGAGTCAAAAACACAGTCGTATGCAGGGTTTTGAGGTTCAGAGACTTGAACAGTAGTTCAAGGCAAGTTTCAGTCAACGATTTGAGAGGGATGGTTCTGCTGCCTCAGCATACAAGCTATAAACAGGGATGGTGCAGAACACACCCAGATACAACCGAAGCCCTTTATGGTAGATAGGATCAAGACTTTTCAGGTAGGATGGTCTGGCAGAGCCGTACACTACACACCCATAGTCCAGTTTGGAGCGGATCAGAGGCCTGTAAAGAGGGAGGAGAGTTTTCCTGTCAGCACCTAATCTATGTGTGTGACAACTCGCAGAATGTTCAGTGCTTTCTGACATGCAGTTTTTAAGTGTTGAATATGACTTTCAAAACTCCGTTTTTGATTTAAAAAAAAAAAAAAAAATACACCCAGAAATTTGACTTCTTTTACAGCTGGAATGATGGACTTGTCCACGCGAATTTCAGGATCAGCAAAAAAAAATGATGAAAATTGTGGAAATGGATTGACCGACTTTTGATACTTGAAAAGGTAAACCCGTTTTCCTTGGCCCACTGCTGAATCTTATTAACACCAGGTTGGAGTCGACACTGAACGCTGGCGTAAAAGGCTCCAGCTGCGCACAGTGTGAAGTCATCAACAGAAATGACTCAGAACCTTGGAATACGATTTGACAATGTCATTAATTTTGATGCTGAAGAGAGCAGGAGATGTCAGACAGTATGATGCCAATACACACCTGGAATTGTCGATCAGCCAGAAAGTTTTGAATAAACAAGAGGCAGATGACCACGAAAACCAAGTCTGTGAAGATCCATAAGGATTCCTGATTTCCAGGTGGTGGTGTACACTTTGTCCAGATCAAAGAAGACTGCCACCACATGCTGTTTATTGATGAAGGTGTTGCGGATGGTGGTAATTGTCAACTGTCGCATGGTACTTCCGGAACCTGCACTGTCCACTGGCTAAAAGGCCATCGGTTCCAGCTTCCACATCAGTCAGGAGTTGGCCATCTTTTCCATTAGCTTACAGAGGCAACTGGTCAGAGCTACTGGACAACGGGTTTGAAGGGCTGGTAAGGTCCTTTCCAGGCTTAGGGATTGGAATGATCAGGGCTTTCTGCCAGGAGGGCGGAAAGCACCCTGTGGTCCAGATATGGTTGTAGACTTTGAGAAAGTTCTCAAGGCAGTTTACTGGGAGATGTTTCAAAATCTGATAATGAATATCATCCAGTCCAGGGGCAGAATCATTGCAGGTTTGCAGAGCTGATTTCAGTTCATCAACTGAAAAAGGTAGATTGTAGGCTTCAAAGTTGAAACTGAATGAAGATTTTTTCTCTCAGTTATCTGTTCCTTAAAAAGGTTACTGATTTACTTGAAGATGATGAGTTCTGTTGAATGGTGGAGGCCAGCAGACTGGCAACAGCTTGTTTGTCAGTTAACAGAGAATCGGCAAGTTCCAGGTGATGAATTGATTGGTTGGTGTTCTTCCCTTTGATTTTCCTGATGATGTTTCAGACTTTTTTCTTGGATGATTTAGATGTCAGCCTGGAGCAGAAGTTTCTCTAAAACTGACGTTTACTGATTTTAAAAGTGTGTCTTGTTTTGGCACAGAATTTCTGATGGGCTTGAACGTTGGGAGCTGAAGGTCTTTGAAATACTCTACGCTGAGCCCATTTACCTACTTTTGAAATCTGTTGGCAGTCAGAGTTAAATCAAGGTGTTTTAACCCGTTCCCTGCCTGGAACGTGTAACGCACGTCCTGAAAACTGAAAACCGCTACGCCCGGGACGTGAATGTCACGTCGTAACTTCGTCACGGAAAGCTGAAAAATCTACTTGGGAAACGACCGTCTAAAATGTTCTCACTTCTTCTACTGGTGTCGAGGAACGGCCCCTTTCCTTCACGCGAGCAGCCAGCTGACCATGTGTTATGCAAATTGCGAGTTGAGAGGTTACAGCTGATAAGCATATCCAAGATGGCAGCTCAACTTAGCACTTTTGTCGACGCCTCCCGTTTTCAAGCGTTACACTGCGCTTGATGTTTTAGATGACGATAAAAATGAAGTGATAGTGATGAAGAAGACCTTTGAGGATCGGATCCTGATACTAGCGATGAGGAGGAGATGGATGGGAATCAGCACCATTCACTTTTATTGGAGACACGTGCTGGTGATGACGTGTCTTCATTGTTAGCAGCTGTGAGTACAACGCCGCGAGCGAGGGTGATGAAGCGGAAATAGCCGAACCCGTGCCAGCAACGAGCACTGCACGCACGCCTATCATGACCGGAGAGGGTAGTGGACATGGTAGGGGCTAGGATGACGGCGAGGGGTCCTGTGGAAGCGGCCGGGGGGCGTGGCATGGGGCGTGGTCAGTCCCAGCTTTGGTGGTGTTTTCATTGGGAATACTAGTCAAAAATCAACTGTGCCAATATTACGCTGCGCAGAGCTCCAGTCTTCAGTTCCTTCATGACCAGAAACTGGATTCAGGCAAGTAGCTCAGTTTTTCTTTTCTTTTCTCTTTTTTTTTTCTTTTCCATTTTTGTTTGTTACTACTTGATTCTTCATTCTTCCACTATTTGTTTTCTGTATTTCTCTTCTTTCACATATTTCCTACTGAAATCATATAATTATGGCAAATAATGACTGTATGGGTAGGTGGGACTCTGTGTGTGTGTGTGTGTGTGTGTGTGTGTGTGTGTGGGTGTGTGTGTGTGTGTGTGTGTTTGTGTGTGTGTGTGTGTGTGTGTGTGTTTGTATGCGCGTGTGTGCACATGTGTGCCTAAGCATTGTTTATTTCTCTTTGCAAGTTTTCCATATAAGTTTGTTCATTTTGTAAAGCACAGAAGCACTCATCCACAGCAGTTTATTTTTCTTTTTTTTCGCACCACTGTGGTGTTTTTACATTCATGTGTGTGTGATACTGTTAGTGCGTGTTTTGTGCATATGTGTACAGTGTGTGTGTGTGTGTGTGTGTGTGTGTGTGTGTGTGTGTGTGTGCATGTGTGTGAGGTGTGTGTGTGTGTGTGTGTGTGTGTGTGAATTGTGTGTGTGTGTGACTTGTGTGTGTGTGTGTGTGTGTGTGTGTGTGTGTGCCTAATTGTGGGTCTGCTCACTGTGTGGTGTGTGTGTGTGTGTGCGTGCGGGCATGCATGCATGCGTGTATGTGTGTGTGTAATTGCGTGTGTGTGTATATGTATGTGTGTGTGTAAATTGTGTGTTTGCGTGTGTGTGCCCAAGTGTGGGTCTACTTACTCTGTGTGTGTGTGTGTGTGTGTGTGTGTGTGTGTGTGTGTGTGTGTGTGTGTGTGTGTGTGTGTGTGTGTGTGCCCAGTTGTGGGTCTGTTTCTTATCTTGAAACTTTTATTCTGTATTTCAGATTCTTCTTCAGTTTCTACAGTATTTTCTCTTGTGTGTTTTTTTCTTTTTTCTTTTCAACAGACAATTGTTCATTTTTTTTCTTCAGACCTTTTTTCCCATGGTTGTCACTTTGAACATTTACCAATAAGTATTATACTATAACAATTTGGACCACACTGTATACTTACAGTGATGCTGAGTAAACACTAAAAGAACTTTTTGTCAGTGTTTTACAGGGTTTTTATGTGTTGTAACATGTATATATGTGCAGAAACTATTCTTTTTTTTGTAAAACCACCATTGGTACATCCCTGTCCATCCCCTAATGGCCAACAAAACTAGATTATATTATATAGCATCATAGCTTGGGGTATAAGGAAAGAGAAACCATAAAATCTAAGTCATATGTCAACAAATAGATAAGCAGTCATTGAGGTATTGAACCTACCCCAAATAGTAAAATTATGCCCCTTTCTAGTAGAATTGGGGTACCCCCAGTAACATACAGATTGTTACACAGAGGGACAATTACTGATAACAATATGAATCCCAGGTGTTTGAAATGTTGTTGAGCAAACACCAAAAGGTATTTGTGCTGTGTTTAGTGGGCTTTTTATGTGATGAATTGTTGAAAAACTCTCAAACTGAAAACAAAACAAAAACAGTTTTATCATATATTATTAGTGTGAACCATCATTATCACCCCCCAAAATCAAATTAGAATGAAATGAAATTGTAGACAATGGTATAAGGAAGTAATCCACAAAAAAACTAACAAATAAATCAACAAATGGATGTGTATAATAGATGTTAGTGAACATACTGTGAAAAGCATGATTATGCCCCTTTTCACCTAAAAAATAGTACCCCCAATTTTGAGCAGATTATCATCAAGAACAAGATTCCTTGGGATTTATATGACTGTGATGTGTTAATGCTGATGTGAATAATTAGTCACACACCTTTTTCATTGTTTTCACTGATTTTATATGATGCAATTTGTTTTTGTATACTTGAAAAGTGTTCTTTTGTAAAAACCACCATTCATTATATCCCTGTTCATCCCTAATGGCCAACAATACTACATTATTGTTATACAGCATCATAGCTTGGGGTATAAGGAAAGAGAAGCCATAAAATCTAAGTCATATCAACAAAAAATAAAAAGGGATTGAGGTACTGAACCTACCCCAAACAGTAAAATTATGCCCCTTTCTAGTAGAATTGGGGTACCCCAGTAACATACAGATTGTTACACAGAGGGACATTTATTGACAACAATATGAATCCCAGGTGTTTGTAATATTGTTGAGCAAACACCAAAAGGTATTTGTGCTGTATTTAGTGGGTTTTTATGTGGTGAATTGTTGTAAAACTCTCAAATTGAAAACAAAACAAAAACTGTTTTTTATCATGTTATTAGTGTGAACCATCATTATTACCCCCAAAATAAAGTTAAAATGATGTGAAATTGTAGACAAGGGTATAAAGAAGTAATCCACAAAAAAATCTAACAAATAACTCAAGAAATGCATGAGTAACAGAGATGTTAGTGAACATAGCATGAAAAGCACGATTATGCCCCTTTTTACCTAAATAGTACCCCTAATTATGAGCAGATTATCATCAAGAACAAGATTCCTTGGGATTTATAACTGACTGTTATGTGTTAGTGCTGATGTTGAATAAACAGCAAGACCACTTTACAGTGTTGTGATTCATTCTATTTGGCGCAGTGTGTTTGTGTATACTCGAAAACTGTTATTTTTTGTAAACTTTTTATAATTATGTCAATTTCTGATATACTTATTATCAACATAATCAAGTCATTTTGACAGGACATTGTAGACAAATGCATAACAACAAAACATGCAAAAAATCAGAGAGATCTGTCAAGAAATAAGTGAGCTGTAACCATTTTTTATTGAACCTACCCCAAAAAGCTAAATTTTACCACGGCATACAGATTTTCAAATGTGCTATTATACTGTGGCAGTGAAGGGGTTAAGCAGGTGGAGTTTATCAGAAGACATTGGAATACAGGTTTTTTTCACACTTGATCAAAGTATCAGAGATTCTGCTGGGTCTTGACTTTGAAGAATGAGTTTCCTGGAGCTCCTTTGAAATATTTGGATCAAAAAGATTCCAGTTGGCCTTCTTATAATTAAGATGTTCTGGAACAGAGGCGTTTTCAGTTGTTCTTGATTTCAATAGAACAGGCAAATGATCACTTCCATGTAGATTGTCATGGACAGACCACTCATAGTCCAGGACCAGTGAGGGGGTCACATATCAACAAATCTAAACATGAAAGTAAACTTGTTGAAGACTGGAGGTTAGCTGGAGATCCATCGTTCAGACAACACAAATCAAACTCTGAAGAGACATCTTCCAGAAGCAGACCTCTGGATGACGAATTCACACTACCCCAATGAGAACTGTGTCCACTGAGATCACCCAATAGCAAAAAAAAGTCCAGAAAGTTCTCCATTCAGACTGACAAGGTCCTGACAACAAACTGGGACAAAAGGTGGCAGATAAAATGAGCAAATTTTAACAGTTTTATGGAGAGTGACTCTGGCAGCTACTGCCTGAAGAGGGGTAGCCAGAGAGACAGGACTATACAGCACAGTTTTGAGTATATGAAGGGCAACACCGCCCGTTAGTCCCAATGTGGAAGGCTGTGCAGGTTTTGGAAAGAATACTGAAGCCAAAAAGAGTGAACGTCTTCTGACTTTGATTTTTTGTTTCCTGAAGAGCTACTACCTGGGGTTCTAGTGTACGACACAAAAGCTGCAGTTCCTCAAAGTTTGAGTGTAAGCCATGGATATTCCAATAAATTGATTTACTATCCATGGTGCAGAGGACAAACAGGAGAGAAATAAGTTCATCTCGGAGTCATCATCTGCATCCAATGGAGCATATCTGTTTTTAAGTTGGACTGGTTTTGGTTCTCCAGCCCTGCTGGCCGACTTGTCCGCAGGTGAAGATGGTTTGGGTTTTGGACAGGGTGGAGGCTTCTTTTTCATCTCCATCATCTCTACACTCGACTGGATTCCCTTGCCTGCAAGGGCACTGCTCTTGAAAGTTCCGAGGCAGGAGGGCTGGAATTTTTTTGGTCTGCCCAGCAGCAGATGAATTTGACAGCTGGGCAGTCTTGAGAGGTGGTGGATTTATTGCCTCCATCAAGGGCATCCACTTTGGATTGGCAGGTGGTGGATTTGCCTCCACCAGGGTTTGAGATTTTTCCTTGCAATGATTTTGTGAAAAGGAACTCATCAGTCTGACAGCAGACAGAACAAGTAGAAACTTTCTTTACAGCTGAAGCATATGAACAGACTAAAGAGGACTGATTACCAAGGGCCTGCTTCTGTGCTTTAAGTTTTCCCATATCTTTGGGCAACCAAAACAAGAAGGGGGGGGGGGGGGGGGGGGGGGGGGTTGGGGACCAAGAAAAAAAAACATCAGGCCCTACAGTTTTTTTTTTAAGTAAAACAAAATACATACCATACAAGCACCAACACGTACACAAGGACAGAGAGGAGGGAATTTTTTTTTTCAAATCTTCAGGGAAAACAAAAAAGGATGTTGGAGAGAAGTCTGACCATGCTATAACATATACTCACCATATACAATTTTTCATGTAGATTACAATATTTCATTTTTGACATATGCCTCTGGAATACATTTTTTTTCGGTTGTTGCAGATTCCATTTTTGACGTATGCCTCCAAAATAAATAGACAAATAGTCTAACGAGAGTGGAGAGAGATGTCTGGGAATACACACATGCACACACATGAATTTGCCAACTTTGACAGCATGAGCAACACTGAAATTGATCTTACTTATAGTCTCTGCACTAAGCACAGGTTTTGCCTACAGAGAAATCATTAACAGCTGGGTCATTAAGCATACTTCTGGAGAAATCCCTGCTCTCATATCCTCACCCCCCACCCCCCACCCCAAGTATTCCAGGGCCTATAGCTCCACTGTTGTTTGTGTGTCTCAGCATGCTGTCAAAAAGGCAGACTGATCAAGCTTTCATGCGTGACAGTCAGCATAGCATTAACAAATCAATGCACTCAAATTGGCACACCAAGATACCACCATGACTACATTCAACAGCGGTGATTACATGGAAAAACTTCACATCCAGATTAGGGGTTCTTAGGGCTTTCTCTTTCGTTTATTTCTTTACTCTTTTGAAATTTAATTTCAATGTCCATCCTATCCAGCATATTTTCATGAAATATCTATACAGAATATGTTGAAATCATACAGGTAAACCTCTTTGTGAATGCAAGAAAATGTCCAAATACAGAATATATGTATAGAACACTTTAACTGGAATCAGTCAATATCAATAAACAAACGATCAGAACCAAACAATATAAACAAACCAACCAACCTGATCTATCTGGAGCTTTGGGGTTATTACTGCTATCTGCAACAAAATCATCACAGTTTCAGAATGCATCAACTATATGTCCAGTCTTCCCACCCTTTAAATGCCTCCCCTCCCCCTCTTCCTCCTTGATCTTTGGGAGCAGCGTGGCTCTTTTCTAAACAGAATACATCAACATCAAATACATCAGCATCAAATACATTAACATCAAGGTAACATCAGCAGCTAAAACATTCTTTGCAGCCCAATAAATCCTTGTCAATATGAACTGGACCATATCAACTGATCATATGTAAGGCATCAACATAAATGCAAATCAGTTCATTCAGTCAGAGGATCATTATATACAATCAAAAGATGCTTTTCTCTCATAATTTTACTAACAATTCCCATACATAACTGGCCAAAATTTAACAAAATTATCAGTGCCAACATGAAAAAATAAATCAAGTTTGAGTTCTGAACAGTTTTGCTTTCTAAACCAAAATGTTTTACAAAATCATATACCCACTGATCAGTGAAATCTACTCTCAGCAGAAAACTAAACCAAAAAAACAAGCAAACTGTGCAAGTTTTTAAGTATGTATGTGACTACAATCACCAATACTACTTTTATTTCAATGTCTGCATTACATATTGTGTGTTTACATATCAAGGTGAATTTTCTACAGAACGTTCCCAGTGACGACTTTCTAGTCGCCCTTAATAATTTGATATCCACTACATGCAGGCTGTACACAGGACCTCACTTTACCCTCTCATTAGATAAGCCACCCTTAGACCAAGCATGAGTCCTGCAAAAGACCGGAACTGCAGTCTGGATTAACATTTGAGCTGAGGTTCATGCTGGACAGCGAGCACTGACAAAACTTCTCATGAGCAACACCACGAGAGTGACAACATGGACATACTCATCATCTATTCGCCAGAAGCTGTCAGGCTCTCAATCTGTCACTGGTTCAACATGTATCTCAGCCCTGCAGGCCATCTTTCATCCTGCTGTGTCCGTTCAAAGCGGTTTATTTGCTTTCTTTGTTTAAATTCTGTTGGGGCCAGGTAAAAAGGAAACTGTATTGGAAGCTTGGAAAGAGCAGATCACAGGAGTACAAATGATGTGTAGGAGTGTGTGCACATGTGCTCACTGCCTTCCTATTGCACGCCTGTTTGTATGCAAGATGTCAACATATGGGAAACTGTCTCGTGCTAAACATAACTCAAACTTCATGCAAATAGTGGAACAAGCAAACATTAATGACCTAAATGAGCAGCATGAGGCAGAAAAAAGTGAGGAAAAAAAAAAAGAGAAAAAGAATTGCAGAAAAAAAAATTAAATTAAAAAGAGGGTACATAACAAAGATGGTAGGAAAGAAAAGAACGGAAAGAAGGAAAAATGGAAAGGGCAGGACTTGGACAATTAGCTAGCAAACAGTCATCAAACACGCGTTGCTGAAAAGGTTTCAAGCAAACAGCTTCTCGCAGTGGGTTAGACCTCACAGAACATGCATGGTCATTCACCATCACCAGGAAATTATACTATGTGGCACAATACTTAACAAGAAGTGCCGAAAACCAATCGGTAACCACAACAGAATATGACTCAGCCTGATCTGAAAAGTCCTATATATTAGCTTCTGCAGTGTACACCATCCAGATCCTGATCTTTTCTCTGCTATACGATGCTGGCACAGAGCTCCAGAAGCTCCTCAGTTGAAGAAGAAAATGATGTTTTGCCACACACAACTAGCGGAACCACTCCTTTTGGTCCCATCATGTGGTAAGTCAGAAAATCCAGGACCTATTTCTAGTTGTCATATTTCAAACTGAAACGGAGATTTTGAGATCCCATACATTAATGACTAAATGGCTCACCTCAAACATCAAAGATGCTTACAGTTAATTCTAAATAATTCACCCTAGGACTTAAAAATCACATTGACACCAGCCGCTGTGGCGAAGTGGTTAGCGTCGCGGACTCCCGGCTGGGAGGTCGTGGGTTCGAATCCCATCAGAAGTCATGTGGGTTTTTCTGCCCCGACTGGCTCCTACCCAGAGTTGAGTTTGCTGTGGGCTCAGTTGGGAAGACTGGGACCACACAGTCGAGTTTCATCCACTTAATGGATGCGTTTCTGAGAGTGTTGCTCAAATTTCCTGACCAACACTGCAGGTGTCTGTATCTCTCGGGCCTGGTTGGCGCCTGGATATATTATGAAAGGAAGCGTAGAGTACAGCCCTGTCATGTAGTCTCAGACCGAAATGGAAATCTGTAGCATCATCTTAATCATCCTCATTCTCATCGATCAGCATAAAAAAAAAAAAGTCTCAAATTCTGTGGCCCTTCATGCCCTGCTCTCATGGTGACCTCAATTTCGATGTCCTCTCCACGTCTGTGGCCTTGGTTTGGTTCCGTCCGGGTCACTGGTATATCGGCGGGTCCATGGGGGCTGTCGTTGGACGGACGTGGTGGCGCCCTCCGGAGGGAGAGCTCACTCACGCAGGCTCCGCGGCTAAGCAATTATTGTCGTCAGTAGGGGGCTTAGTAGGTGGTGTCCTGCGTATGTTAGATCAGAACAGGCGCCACTGAACACCACTGAAGTGACTCGGCAGCAGTGCAGTGTCTCCCTCCGGTGGGTTGGTCTTTGACATCGACTGCTCCCTGTGGATTGCCGGTGCCGGGGCTGTGGCGGGGCCGACCCGTGCTGTGGCTGTGGATGGGGTGTCGGAATGACCGGCGTGAGTGCACTGCCTCTGAGGTGGCGCAGAGGTTGGGACAGCAAAAAAAAAAAAATAAAAAAAAAAAAATAAAATAAAATAAAAATAAAAAAAAATAAAAAAACCACATGGACATGTCATGGGTCAAACTGTTTTCACACTAACCAAGATAAAAGCATTCAAAATCATTAACATGCGAACATAATGAACCACAGATATGGCAAAATGGATGGAGAAAAACTGTAGAAGTAATGAAGAAGGATAATCAATGAGAAGGGTTAAGAACAACAGGAATGAAAATGAAAGGGGAATAAGAGAAAGAGAAGAAGAGAGGAAGACAGGAAAGAAGTGCACACGACAAATCTCCTTTTAATTCACTGCATTTTTCAACTTATCTAGATACAGAGGAGAAACACAAATTACACCGCAATGAAATCAAAACAATGCAAATTAAAGAAACTATTCACACAACCTTCAACTTTTGTTAAATGTGAAGATTTTTTTTAAAGTATTAAAGGAACAAAACTTCTCGCCATTACGTCCTATGAACAGGGCGTTTCATACAGAGAAAACGAAACAGGTCACAAAACTTGGTCAACAAAAAACTACAGATAACCTGGCATGAAAGACCACTTTGTATATTTGGTCCTCCATGGATAAGTAAAGTAGTCCTGACCAGCTGAAAATCAAAGAATGAATAAATGATATTATGAAAGAATGGAGCTTAAAGACTGATTATACACTGTTACTTACCTTTAACAACAAAAAAGCAACCATAAGATTCTGCAATACAGCTTATGGCATCAATGAATTACAGCAATAAACGACAGCACCTGACTAGCACATAACACATTAACAGGTATACAACTACAGGTTACATTTGACTCCAGTTCTGGCTGAATGTTTATGTCTTTTGGCAATTATTCTTGCTGCTTACCAGAAAAAAAAAAAGACGGACAGACAAAAAGAAATAAAGCACACAAATTATCTACTACAATTCCTTTAGTCATGACAAAAAAAGACAGACAGAAAGAAAAAAGAACACCAAATAACTTCATGCTTCAGAGGCCTATCCTCCAAATGAGACCCATTACAAGGCAGCATGGATACAATTTACTGTTTACATTGGATTATAAAGGAACACAAATGCTAGGATACAAATTCACTGTTTACATTCGGATTATAAACCAACACAAATGCTAGGATACAAATTTACTGTTTACATTTGGATTATAAATGAACACAAATGCTAAGATACAAATTTACTGTTTACATTTGGATATAAAAGGAACACAAATGCTTGGACACAAATTTACTGTTTACGTTTGGATTGTAAAGGAACACAATGCTTGGACACAAGTTTACTGTTTAAGTCTGGATTATAAAGGAACACAGATGCTTGGGACACAAGTTTACTGTTTACGTTCGGATTACAAAGGAACACAAATGCTAGGACACAAGTTTACTGTTTACGTCTGGATTATAAAGGAACACAGATGCTAGGATACAAGTTTACTGTTTACGTTCGGATTATAAAGGAACACAGATGCTTGGATACAAGTTTACTGTTTACGTTCGGATTATAAAGGAACACAGATGCTAGGATACAAGTTTACTGTTTACGTTCGGATTATAAAGGAACACAGATGCTAGGATACAAGTTTACTGTTTACGTTTGGATTATAAAGGAACACAGATGCTAGGATACAAGTTTACTGTTTACGTTTGGATTATAAAGGAACACAGATGCTAGGATACCAAGTTTACTGTTTACGTTTGGATTATAAAGGAACACATTAAAAAAAAAAAAAAAGATTTAATCAAATCAAATCAAAATAAACAAAAAGGAACGACAAATAAGTCCACAGAAATACACTCCAAATCTTGTGTTATGCCATCCACTTTTTTTCTATCCCCCCCCCCCCTTTAAATAAACAGAGAGAGTCACACACACATGTATGTGACACATGGGCATATTTCATAAGGGTAGAAAACAAAAAGTTAAACACATCTTACTAAAAACAATAATCAGAAAAAACGTAAGTCATTAAAAAATGAAATAGGTTTCCCTAATAAATCTACAATTTCTAGTTATAATAAACAAAAAGACCTTTTTTTTTTTCCTGAAGAGCAATGGTATGCTGCCTGTACACAAAGCAACCACATTGTATCCCATGCAGGTGAGCCCTAATCAGCTACAAACCAACGCCCTAATCAGCTACAAACCAACGCCCTAATCAGCTACAAACCAACGCCCTAATCAGCTACAAACCAACGCCCTAATCAGCTACAAACCAACACTATGTGTATCCTCTACTTGAGCAACAAAGCAAGGGGCAGCAGAGTTACCTTTCAGCCCCCATGACGGGAATAGAAGCCTTTGCTGGCATTGTGAGTGAGGCGATCAGAGCCTCGAGACGCTGGTCCTCCCAGACTGACGTTCTTCTGAATGCTCCAGACATCATTCAGATCCCACAGGCATGCTTGCTGCTGGTATAACAATCATAACATTCACAATGACATCAGTGAATGGCCGGCCTGAGCTGGCCATGAATGCCAACGGAAATCAGAAATCAGTTAATACTAGAGCAAATTCTAATCTGAACAGTATCGGACAACAAATGGAATGCTGTTCTTGCAAGAAAGCAGCTAAAAAAGACAAAAAAAAGAAAAAAGAAAAAAAAAAAAGAATAAACCAACCACCAAACAAAAAACAGACATTTCACTCTGGTAAAGCAATTCTTACCGACCAATATCTTTTTTCAGCCAGCTAAACAAAGTGGCATTAAAGTCGAAGGCTAA
This sequence comes from Conus betulinus, assembly GCA_016801955.1. NCBI lineage: Eukaryota > Metazoa > Mollusca > Gastropoda > Neogastropoda > Conidae > Conus > Conus betulinus. Next base: position 61,764 of record JADBJO010001610.1, read on the forward strand.
GAAAAAGGAAAGAGGAGAATGAATGTTGACATTTTATGTCAAACTGGTTACTGGGTAAAATCAGATACCCAGTTGGTATCTCCACTACAAAACATGTTGATTCCTTTTCAGGTCTTCTTCAAGGGAGTTAAATGTATAAAAGTTACTGTCCACATATTTTGCAAGGAAGCATCATGGTTACAATCCTGCTTGCTAAAATACAAGCAGAGATATTCACAGACAGTGTAACCACTTACCATGCAGTAATGATTTCTTTAAATCAACTCATCAAGGCAATCCAAATCACACAATAAAATGCTCAGAGAAATTAAATGACACCATGCTGCCCTAGCATCAGATGAACTGAGAGCATATCAATCATAAGAACAATTCTCTAATTCTCCTGCTTATCACCACCTAACTATGAATATGACTATGATGAGAGTGCAGCACTTACTGGATTTTTGTTGTTGTTTTCTTGGGCTTTTGATGCAAAGCTCAACTGCTCTTCAGCTTCCACCTGCCTCTTAGTCCCTGTGTAGAGGAACTTTTTGGCACCACCTGCGCAGGCAAGAGGACACAAACTGCTGATAACCTGCAGTTCTATGCCCATTTTGTCTTTAAAGTGAATTACATCTGTAGTCACTGAACTAAAGAAGAAAATCACAGGTGAGAAAAATGATAGTCTGTGGCTTGTTCATTCTGTGTGACAGGTATTGTGCACAGTGCTGACAAATACAAGGACGACAACTATCAATATTAATCTCTTAAACGCCATAAGACAAAAGGAAAGGTGATACACCCTAACTGCTCAGAATTATTTAGGACTTTGTTTCCACTGTCACCTGCTTAACGTCATTTTTTATTATAGAAATTCTTCATTACCCTGCTACAACCTCTAAATTTTACATAGCAGAGTGCACAAGCGTACGAGACAGAGGCAAGGAAAGAAGGGGTGGGTGTGAGAGACAGACAGACAGACAGAGAGAGAGACAGACAAGAGAGAGAGAGAGAGAGAGAGAGAGAGAGAGATCCATGGTTTCCAACTTTCTGGAGTCAAACTTCAGGACCTATGAGATGAAGAAGCATTTTGGCTTTAAAAGTATTCTGACTCCTACCTGACACATTTCAACCTCTTCATGCAAGATAAACAACATTCAGGACAGTGAAAACAAAGAATGCATAATCACTAACCTTGCACCAAATTTAAGAAGATAAGTGATTGTTCATTCTTCACTTTGACTGTCCTGAATCATGAATGTTTTTATCTTGCCTGAAAAAAAGACCTACGAGTTTGAAACGCATCATGTTTTGTCTTGTAATTTGTTTGTCCCTGTTATCCAGACAATTTACTTTAAATTCCTTTAGAGAATAACTTCCTTTAGAAATTAATTTATAATTACTCTGTACTCTTCAGTGAAGCTGATTGTAATCAATTGTTTCGTACTTTTCAGACAGGACACTTTAGTATCCCATAATATTATCATCACCTTTTAACTATTTCTCTTCTTTTTTTCCCATTTTGTGGAAGTTCCTTTTTTCCATCTACTGTCGACAACATTTATAAAAATGATATAACCCTACCTACACACACACATACGGTAGACAAAGTATAACATGATTAACAATCACAGTGAAATGCGTCGTTTTGAGCTAAAAACAGTACATACAGAGGTTAATGTTACGGATTCACTCTTCACTTAACAAAACTAAAGATAGTGCATACACAAATAAATTGTACTGATTTAACTCTGACTTGCATTATACACCACCGAAAACATCAAATGACTGCATATCTACATGCCACAGACTCAGGTCATACATCCCCGCACTTCAGATATGTGTGTGTGTGTGTGTGTGTGTGTGTGTGTGTGTGTGTGTGTGTGTGTGTGTGTGTGTTTGTTTCAAAAAAGGCAGAACAGCACCAATACAAACTCATGGTCAAATGAAAACAATCTTCAAAGAGAAAAAAAAAAAGATATTCCCAAGCTTGCAACAGACCAATGTTTTTATGTTTTTTCAGGGACACACACATGTGCATGGATGTACCAGCATTCACACACACACACACACACACACACACACACACACACACACACACACACACAGGCCTTGCTCAAATTTTCAGTATCAGCCAATGGTCCACTCAGAAATATGGACTATCATAAGGAGGAGGCATTTTGGACATTTTCTAAGACGATCAGATGATGCCATTAATGACTATTTTGCATTTGCTTGACCATGTGCCTTGCTAATATTTTACATTAGTAATCTAGCACCACAATTCAAAATCTTTCAAACCTGGGGCCTGAGCCTCAAACACTGCAGCTGAAGCAAAAAAAAGAGCACTACTTGATACAGAACAAAGAACAATCTAAAGTCAGATCATCTAAACAATGACTTGTGCTTCAAGTCTTCACACAATGAACCACACTAATTCTAATTCACCTCTATTTATAAAAATAAAATTTATTCTGAGCAAAAAAAAAAATTTTTTTTTTTTTTAATCACACTCAAGAAGAAGTTCTAGCCTTATTGGAACAAACTGAGCTCAAGTCAACCAATAATGGTAATTCAAAATAAAATGTCATCAAGTACATGTATTTTGGGTAAGAAGATATGAGAAATCGTAAACTGGACAAAGTTTAAAAAGTGATGGAAAAATGTCTTATTAATCCATCCTTCCACTGAAAAATCCTGAGAGGTCTAGGCCTGATGAACATACTATTCATAATCCATCAAAATCCCTTTCTTGCTGTCTTCCACCTCTCCATCCATTATTCCATCCAGCAGCTTCATCCTCCACCCAAACGACCATTTTTTCCCTCCCCTTTTGATCCCAGATCCTCTCTCTTTCACACACACACATACTTATCTTTTCCTAATACTCTAATCCCCCCCCCCCCCCCCCCCCCCCACACACACTATTAATATCTTCCTACCCCAAAGATACCTTAGCTGAATGGCCTTCCTTCCTATTCTTTCATCTTTTTTTTTTTTAGTAACAGAAAAGACAGCAAGCCTAAGCGGTGCCATCAAGAATAGTTAGCTACAGGCTGCAGATGAAAAGCCTAAACCCTACCCACTCACCCACACAATTAATATTTTCCCAAAGATACCTTAGCTGGATGACTTGCATTCCCATTCCTTTTTATTTTAGTGGAAGAAAGGACAGTAAGCCTAAGAGGTGCCAACAAGAATAGTTAGCTACATGCTGCAGAGAAAAGCCTACAGTGGCAAGTGACTGTGTGCTGTAAATATGAAGAAAGAATGCAGTCAATAAGCTGCGCATGTAACAAGTTCACAGATTCTAGCACAACACAAACTTGATCAGGAGATGGAAACAACACTGAAAGCAGACACTGAAGGTTAAGCTCCAATGATCAAAGCCCAGTGATCATTAAACCATTGGATGAACTGTTAATGAACCACAAAGCATGAAATAACCCTGCTGCCCACAATTTGCTTTCACTTGAATCAATGCCACAAATAATGTAAGTCAGACAAGCTCTGGTTAAATCAGTACACAAATAAAAACTTCAAAGGCCAATAGATGAACTTGTTTTCTGCAAAATATAAACATATTTACACACATTCAGAAACAAAACGAAAGACAAGACAGACAGACAGACAGACAGACTTACAGACATACGAGACAAATACTATTGACAGGTAAGCAAGCCACAATATTTAGTTTCCATATCGAAAATGGATTACCAAACGTTCTGAAACAGAAATGTCACTGACTGAGCTGAAAAAACTGATTGGCAGTGTTGCATTTCAGCAATGTAGAAGAAAAAGAATTAGTCTCTAACTGCTGGAGAGAGAGGAGAGAGAGAGAGAGAGAGAGAGAGAGAGAGAGAGAGAGAGAGAGAGAGAGAGAGAGAGAGAGAGAGCACAAAAAAAAGTCAAAAAGTAAAATCTACATACAAAAATTATAAAAACTAATGTCACTTGGCATTATAATGACAATAAAAGCTCATATTTGTAATTTTACTAATTCTTGTAATGTCAGTTACAACAATAACTTTAGATTTACTTGTTAATTACAATGTGATTCACACTTGCGCACGTGCCCCCCCCCCCCCCCCCCCCCACACACACACACACACACACACACACACAGAGAGAACAGACAAGACATGAAAGGGAGACAGAAACCTGAAGACAAACACAGCCAGAGTGAGAGATCCTTTAATTAATGTAGTACACAATGGTATTGTTATCAATGCTAAGTATCTTTACAATTAGTAATGTAAATTTTTAAGTTCTAAGTTACCAGTAGTTAAACAAAAATAGAAATACTTCAAAATGCTAACGACTACACCACCATATACTGATATAGGAATTATCATCTTTATTATCTAACAGACAGACAACATGAATGAAAAAGGGCAATTGGTTATAAATTGTGGAGTTTTATCTTGACTTTGTCATTAAAATGGTTATTTTAGACCTGGGATGGTTTTTGTTTTGTTTTTGTTTTGAAAAATATATATGTGTAAACACATATATTTTTTTGTTTTTTGTGCCTTTACAGTTTACCGCTAACAGAGCCTGCATCAATGCCAGGACTTATCAAAAACTGTAACGCTTCTCTGGCTCCAGTCTTCACCCATCTGATTCAGCAGTCCCTGGACACCGAACACACCCATACACTTTGGGAAACACCAACAGTGATCCCTGTCCCCAAGACACAATCCCCAAGTCAGCTGAATGAATACTGACCAGTTGCATTAACTTTAATCCTCTTCAAGTGCTTAGGGAAAAAAAAAAGGCATCCTTCATTTGTTGAACGCCAGGATCCCCTCCTGTGTGCCTACACCAAGGACAGGGGTGCAGACGATGCCATTCTCACTCTGCTACCTAAGGTGTACAAACACCTCGACAAACCAGGCACCTAGGCCAGAATTCTGTTCCTCGACTTTTCCAGTGCTTTTAATCCCATCCGACCTCATCTTTTAGTACAGAGACTGATGAAAATGGCGGTCAACCTAACCCAGATTGTCTGGATTTTTTGTTAGTTTTTTTTTTTTTTTAACAGCAAGACTTCCACACGAAGGTTAGGGAGTCAATGTCAAATCAGCTAATGATGAATATACCAGGACCCCACAAAGAAGCATCCTTTCTCCAACCCCTTTTACTATTTACACCACTGACTTCCATTTCAATCATGAATATAATTATATGATCATGTTCACTGATGACACCTCTCTATCTGGTACAGATCTGTGGTTCAAGCTGTGGTGAACTGGCGTGATGACAACTACCTGGAACTCAGTCACTGTGAGTGTCTAGTAGACAGAAGAGATGATGATAGATTTCCGCAGGAAAAAGGACAGGCCGGCACCATTAAGAACGAAGTGGTTTGTGTTGTCAGAGAATACAAGAATCTCGGCACACTCATTGATGACAAGTTCTAGTGGACTGCCAACATCAGTGCCTGCTAAGAAAAAAAAAAAAAAAAAGACTATTCTTTTTGCGAAAACTGCGAAGTTTCCAGGTCAACAACATCATCCTTTTTCAGGTTTATCACGCTTCAATCAAAGCATTGCTCCATACAACCAAGTCTGCTACTACAACAACATCAAGAAAGCAAGACAGTAGCAAGATCGACCGCATCAGCACAGCAGCAAAGATCGTCAAGGAGGAGGACATTACCCCAGCCTCCAGTGACTACAAGAAATGCTGCTTGATGAAGATGATCAGGATCACGAGTGACCACACACCCATCCCCTCCATCCAGTGCTGGTCCAGCGTGGGTCCAAGAGAGCAGCCAGCTGTCCTCTCCTGTCCCTGAGGTCCAGAACAACCGCTACAGATGCTCTTTAAATCCAACAGCTGTCAGACTATCAGTTGTCACAACTGTCTGTGATGAATCTAGAAACAACAGTGTACCAACCGCTACAGATGCTCTTTAATTCTAACAGCTGTCAGACTATCTGTTGTCACAAATGTCTGTGATGAATCTAGAAACAACAGTGTACCAACCGCTACAGATGTTCTTTAATTCTAACAGCTGTCAGACTATCTGGAAACAACAGTGAACAAACTGCTACAGATGCTCTTTAATCCTAACAGCTGTCAGACTATCTGTTGTCGCAGCTGACTGTGATGAATCTCGAAACAGCAGTGAACCAACCACTACAGATGCTTTTTAATTCCACCAGCTGTCAGTCTATCTGTTGTCACAACTGATTGTGATGAATCTGGAAACAACAGTGTCCTTGCCTGTGCATCAAGTGTGTCTGCTTGCATGTCTGTGTGTGTGGGTGGGGAAGGGACAGGGAGTAATCGCACTCATTCGCAGAAATCTGCAATGTGTATGCAATTGTGGATGTTTTGTATAGGATCAAAAGTGTTTTAATGAGTGCCTCTGGATACCAGGGAATGAGAAATGTGTGTGTGTGTGTGTGTGTGTGTGTGTGTGTGTGTGTGTGTGTGTGTGTGTGTGTGCGTGCGTGCGTGCATGAGTGCGTGCGCGCGCGCGCGCTTTAGGATGAACACGCACGTGCATGATGCATGTGTATGTATGTGTGTGTGCACGAACGTGCGTGTGTGCGTGCATGTGCGAGTGTGTGTGAGTGAGTGCGCGTGCAGGCGTGTCTGTGTGTGTGTGCCTGGGTACATGTGTATACAAATGTGAAATGCAGCATAGCTTACTGATCTGACGTACACAATTCATGCAGGATTACAATTTAGGGAGGGAGACAGGGGACAGAGGGAGACACACTAAACTGGTATGACAGAAATATGCATGTTCATGATGCTGTGTTTGTGAATTTTGTTTGTCAGCTTCTACCTCGCTGTTCAGTGCAGAATTTGTTCTCCTTCTTTGGTCTGACACTGCCGACAGAACCAGCGGATTTATTCTTGTTATCATTCTTGTTCTCATTTTATATTTAATTTAGTTTTTAACTCTCTCTCTCTCTCTCCTGACGTGTGTGTATGTGTGCATGAGTGTGTATGCAAGTGAAAGCATATGCATGTGAAAGCCTGTGCGTGCAAGCATGTGTATGTGTGTGTCTGTCTGTCAGACAATAAATTGGTTTCAGTCAGTATGTGTGTGCATGGTTCTTTAGTGTGTGTGCATGTAGTGTGTGGGGGTTGTGTGTGACTACAGGTGTGAGTATACATATTAATCTTACTAATATTTTATATTTTACATATGAATGTTTTTTAAGATTGTCATAGTTTAATGATCACTGCAAAACGATTTTCCCTTTCTAAGAGGACAATGAACTGAAATGAATTAAACTGAACTGAATCATCAGTTTGACAATCAACATGAATATTTAGGATAATTATATGACAGAACAGTCCTTTCCTTGAAAAACTGGGATTAAATTGAAAAAAAAAAAATTGTGAAAGTCATGATCAAGTTCACTTAATGATTGTAAGAATAATCTTCAAACAGATCTGATACATGTCTTCATCTTATTGCTGACATAACAGCACACATAACACGAAGTAAACTGCTACTCTGAGAGAAACACATAAGAGCTAGGCACAAAACAAACTAAACTAATATTAGCTGAAATCTAACAGATACACTTCACACACACAAGAAAAACTATACTGCCACTTCTTGCTGTACTGAAATGTTTATATCAACAGATGCCAACCTCTACAACAGAGAACAGTTTAAGCATCATAGCAGCATGAAGCTACACTGATTAATAATATGAAAGGAAATTCTACAATGAAACGTTATACAAGCACAGTGACAGATTATGATATAATCTGGGGGTCCCTCTTACCAGGATCCATTGCAGAAGTACTCACTCCTGCCAATCACAGCGGACTTTCCCCTTCTTTCCTGGAATATTTTTGCAACCCTGACTGCCAAGCAACATCCCAACAATGAACAGACAATAAGTACAAATAAAATTTGGTTCTCACACACATGCATGCATGCACGCATGCGCGCGCGCACACACACACACACACACACACACACACACACACACACACACACTTAAAGAAATTTTCTCAAAACAGTCCTTTTCCTCATAACCCTCAATGAATCTGAGTTTAAAAGAAAAGCCATAAAGAATAATTCAGACTACAATTTCTGCAACAAAAACAAAGGATGTTCTCAGCAAAACTGCCTTCCTCCAACCTGAGCCCAGATTAAACATTAACATTGTTGCAAATTTTCGTTTTCTTCTTCTCAAAATTGCTGCTTCACACTTTTGGAGGCATGTGCACATTATATACATGTGTGTTTTGTGCATTCATGTATGGATACATGCATGTGGGTTACGTGTGTGTGTGTGTGCGAGTGTGAGTGTGTGCGTGTGTGTGTGTGTTCAATCTCCAACTAGCTGAGCCAAGAAAACAGTGCACTTGTTTCTGTATGTGTGTACATATATCATATGCATGCATGAGGGCATTTGTGTGTGTGTGGACGTGAGTGTGGATGAGGTGGTGTTGAGGAGGGTGAGGGGGAAAGGGGAAAGAGGTTTTGAGGCATGATCTATCTACTGAGTGAGAATCACTGCATCATGAAACAGGATGGACGGCACATGCACAATAAACTTCAGTGAGACAAAGATGTATACGAGCCATGTAGTGCAAGAATATGCTGGCACTTAAAAAAAGAAGGTAATATGATGTGGAGGAAATTGAAATCTAAATGCACAGAAAAATAACCACAAATAGTAGCTTGAAACAAGTGAGGAAACTGTTCACAAAACTTACAAAAATCAGGCCATGGGGCTAAACTTATCACAACATGAACATAAATGGAGAACATCCACAAACTTTGAAAAATATGGAGTTCCACTTAGTGGCAAGTCTAAATATTTTGCAGTCATATGTAGACAAGTGAAAGGAGATGTGGGGTTGTTCATGTTAAAAAAAATGATATTTTGGGGAACTGATTCGTTATGTGTGTATGTGTGTGCGTGTGCGTGCGTGCGCGTGTGCGTGCGTGCGTGTCTGCGTATGTGCTTGTGTGTGTGCACGTGTAGTTCTGTTTGTTTGTTTTTAGACATACCAATGCACATATCTAAGCTACTGACAATAATATAGTATAAAGCTTACATTTTTCTTCTTTTTTTGTGCTTTCTTTGAATATGTTCATTAAAGAACTCGGTGAACTTCAAGCAACACTGCGGTTGATGATCTGGTGCATATATCTTAATTTTCACAAATACAACTTTTAACTGGATGGCCTTAATTCCTAGTGCAGGCAAAGAAGAATCTGAATAGATTCATCAGACTTTTTTTTTATGTGTGCTGCTTTTGAGGTGTGTGTGTGTGTGTGTGTGTGTGTGTGTGTGTGTGTGTGTGTGTGTGTGTGTGTGTGTGTGTGCATGCATGTGTGTGTGTACGTGTGCATGCGTGTGTGAGTGTGTGTGTGCGTCTGCGTGTGTGACAGAAAGAGAGGGGGTGGAGAAGATGGAGTGGGGCAGAGGGGGGGGGGGGGGGGGGGGAAGGAGGGAAGAGAGATCCTGTTAAGCAGAGGGGCTGACTAACACATGCAAGCTTATAGATGAACAGACTCAATCCACACTTGTAATATTACATGCACAGGGGGTTCTGAAGCACAGAACAGCCTGCGTGTCAACCATTAACTTAAGAGCTTTAAGCAAAACATTTCCTGTGTCTACAGAATGAACACCATCCCTTTCAACAATAAAACAAAAATAAAGAAATACCACACAACCACCTGCTGTCTATAAATTTGGCGATTACCACAGCCTAAAAATAAATACTAAAGCCTACAGGCTAGTGTCTTGCGCACACACACACCAAACCTAATCAGCTTAACCTGGAAAGTGTGAGGGCAGTGGTTCGGTTATAGCGCATAATCAAAGCTGGCAAGTACTGTTAGTGACCCCCAAAGCCAGCAGTTGACCCATGCCTCATCCAGCTGTAACCTGCTTTTGCCCAAACTCATTTTAAGACTACAGTCCATCCTGAGCTACCGCTGCATCAGTTTCTATCATCATAGTGTTTGTGGGTTTTTGTTTTTTTCCTATTATGTTCCTGAAGACAAAATGAGTACTCAGTCAGCACTTTTTTTGGTCACATTTTTTAATCAATACTTAACTATATTTTTCTTTATTTTGATAAGGCACATGCTACCTTCACTCATAGACAATGTGATGTCGTCTTGCTTCATTACGAAATAAATTAGCAAGCGATAAATCGAACCCCCAAAATGCATGTTACCTTTTCAGTTCACTAGCATCTTGCTGGCATAACGTATCACGACTCAGCATTGTTATCTTAACTGGCCATATTATTTGTATTCTTTTTTCCTGTAGCTTGCTCACTAAATTCTAGCTTTGACCAGCTGCTAAGGCAAAGTGGTTATTGTCAAGGATCCTGGCTGGGAGGTCATGTGTTCGATTCCCATCAATGCCATTTATTTGTGTGATTTTTCTGCCCTGACCAGCTCCTACCCAGAACTGAGTTTGTTATGGTCTTCACTGGGAAGGCTGGGACAGTCCAGTTTCATCCACTCAATGGCTGCATCTCTGAGAGTGTTGCTCAAATTTCCTGACCAACACTGCATGTATCTGTATCTCTATGACAGTAAGCAGACAGTACAGCCCTATCATGTAGTCTCAGACCAGACTGGAAATCCTTAGCACCATCTCCATCATGCTCATCCTGATCAATCTGCATTTATTAACAAAGAAAAAAGAAAAAAACAAAAGGCAAATTCTGTGGCCCTTCATGCCTTGTTTTCATGGTGATCTCAGTTTCCACTACCTCTCCATGTCCATGAACTTGATTTGATTGTGTTGGAATCACCGTTGCCAGCAAATTCATGTGAACTGTTTGTGGACAGACACGGTGGCACCAACCAGAGAGACAACTCACTCTTGCTGGCTCAGCAACAAAGCTATTATCAGCAGCATGGGGTCTTAGTAAGTGGTGTCCTGTGTTATGTTGGATCAGAACAGGCACCACTGAACACCAGCGAAGTGACTCGCCAGCAGTGCAGTGTCTCCTCTACCGAGTTGCTTCATGACAACTCAATACTGACTTCTCCATGTGGACTGCTGATGCCTAGGCCATGGCAGGAGCTGTGGCTTGTAATTGGTGATCAGAATGAGCTGCTTAAGTGCAATGTCATTAACTTAAGGCTGCATAGAACAAGAAGACTTTAAAAATTGTTTTTTTTAGCTTGAGTAACTTCAAACACTATCAGTGCCATCAATCAACTGATGATGTTTCAGAAAACAAATGTAAAGCATGCACATCATGCGCAGTGATCAGCTTCTTTCAATCCCCTCAACCCCCACCCACACTCCCAATCCTCGTCATTCCCATGCCCTGCCCCATGCATATAAATCAGACCATATCATAAAAAAAAATTCACTTGTAGCACATTTTCTTATAAAATAATCAGCACAGAATTTGATAGGGGAAAAATACTAAAAGCAAATCTGCCCTTCCCCAATACTGAAAAAATTCTAAAATGCAGAATTTTGTATTGGTTTCTCTGGCTGGGTAAACGAGACCTGTGGAACAGGAGTTAATAAAGTTTCTTTCAAAAGTCCATTATTGTGTTTTTATTTACATAAATCTAAACTTTCCCTGCAGACATCAGAGGAAAATGAAGCTGCCACTACCACCTTAAATGTCCAGGCTGAAAATCTCAGTATTTTTCCTGTGACTTTCCCTCACAAAATATCAATATCCAGATCTTTAATGATAAACAGGCTTATCAATTAGTCCTATTTTCTGCTTATTCCACCTTTGCTTTCACTGGTTTTAATGTTATTTGCACTGCCTGAAGAAACCCCAACTGGCTGAATCACATTGTGTTTGTTTTGCAGTTTGTTCTTGTTCTTTCATTGAGTAGCCTTGTGTTTTGTTTGTTTTTTTGCTCTAGCCCATGACACTCCACATGAAAGAGAAAAACAGCCTACATAGGACTGGTCACAGCCTGGGTTAACAATGATCACGCCATGCCATCCATCGACCAGGACAGACATGAAAAGTGTGCTACTGGAAAACAAGTGAGCATTATGGAAGAAACATCTTCACATTCACTAATAGAATGTAAGAGCACTTGGACAGGAACGAAAACAGGTTATAAAAAAAAAAAAAAAAAAAACCTGTGAGATGTATAAATATCCCTAGAACATTCTAGGCCTATAGATGTGACAAGAAAAGAACAACAGACAAAAGTATAGACTGACGAAGGGCATGTCCAGTTTTGTCGAAGAGTTCTGAGATGACCAGCATGTTAATGGAGTGGGGTCTTTAGTTCACAAAGAACATGAGCAAAGCTTTTTCAGTAACGGATGCTACCCTGATTCCAGCAGGATCATAGCCATCTGCCAGCAAGCCAAAACAAGTCAACTCAACTCAGACTACAGTATTGTTAGTTACCAAGTTGAAAACTTCGATGTATTCAGCTCACCAAGAAAATTGACAAGAAAGATGTCCACATCATTTCGAGCGACTACAATGCAAAGCTTGTATGTATATATAAAATATATATATATATAGGTGATCAAAGACTGGAATAATTTCTGTTGGATCCTACTGGAATAATGATCCACCATGATCGGGGACCATGATCGGGGACCAGGCTTGCTGGAACTTGCCAGAAATTATGGTTTAGTTCTTTACACTCTCAGTGAGCTAAAACATCCTGATAATAACCATTGCACTCACCACACATCAACACCACAGCCAGATAGGGTACTTTCTTGTGAAGACCCAGAAAAGGTCTGGCATGTATTTGGCCAAAGCAAGGACCTTTCCTGGTGTTGATCTTGGTAGTACCTATGACTGTCATGATGAACTTTAAAGAACAGCTTAAGAACAACAGAGTGGAGAACAGCCACTGAAATTTCATCTAGACAAACTAAAAGATCCTCATATTGCAAAACAATTTCAAGCACTGGGGGAAAAATCCCTGGAAGAAAACTGAAATCCTTATATGAATAAGACAGATCCTTCATAAAGGCAAGACAACTACCTTAATATTGTCATGTAACAAAAATGCAATAGCTTGCAAAGACAATCCTCCAGGGAACTGTGTTGGGTGGAAGATGGAGAGGAAGACAGAGAAAAAAAATGATGGGTTGATAAAACTGTCAAATGAACATGGAAAACACCTGCAAAGACTCAGGATTTGGCACACAACTGAAAGAAGAGGAACAACCTGATAAACTGTTCTTTAGTGCGGTGCCCCAATAACTTCCCATACAGTCAAGAGACAGACAAGAGATTCAAATGGCATAATAATTTATCATGCGTACAATGTGAACAGGACACTTGACTATGTAACACTAACACTACTCTAAGACATGCTCCAGTTGGCCACACATGGGAAAAACACTTGGTGAAGGAGTTCTTCCCCAAACGCTGAGCATGAAATCATGACCATCACCAAACTACAGAGCCTGAATCAAAGTGAAAGGTCATGAGCTGGGGTTAATACACCTGCTCTATGCTTAAGTCACTGTCTCTTTCAACATTAGTATGTTCTGATCTTTTTCCTTGTCAGCGCTGTACAGGGTTTTCTCAGATGAAACCCTGAAAACCAACAAAAGTAAAACCTACAAAACTTAAGACTGTCCAAATCTCAAATATCAGCACTCCAACTGGAACCCCTACAACAGATACAGTATCATAACTTGGTATGAGAATATCTAAATTATGGTATGGAGTCTAAATTATAGTATAGAGAAGAGCAGCAAGGGATGTTCTTGGATAGTAATTCCCAAGCAATCTTTGAATGTCCTGAGGACAAGTAAGTAAGAAAATCTATCTGTCCCCTCCAGCTTCTGTTTGCCCCCTAACCTACCCCCTCCCCCCCCCCTCCCAACTTTCTCCCCACTCCCTCCCTCCAAGTAAAGGAATGGTAAATGAAACTATCAGTCAGTAGTACAATGACAAAGCAGCAGACATAATTTGATAATGGCACATTCTGCATGTACGTAACCAAGGCTTAAGCGAAAAAAAAAAGCATTATATAAAACTATTTGTTCACCGGGGTTCAAAAGAAAAAGTTTCCCATCAAGTTTGCAAGTGTATTATAACAGAAACTATCATGTTTTCCACCATTCACACATCCATGGACTCACTCACTTCATTATTTTCTGAAATAAAACCACTGTAAGCACTTTATCTGTACATTTATTTCAAAACAAAAATACAGGGAGAAGACAGATACTGACCAAGCACAATGCCCACATTCTGCTGACACATTTTAAGGCAAAGACCACACCTTGCCTTACAAAGATGATGCTAGAGTTTTGTTATGAGAGAAACCAGGTATCAGACAGCTGGGGGGTAGGTGGGGGTGGCAAAGGGAGGGTTGAGTGGGTATAGAAATGGAGTGAAAGCAAAAAAGGAAAGACAGGAGTCCAACTCATCTACAATGAAGCTTCTCAGAAGTCTTTTCACTGAGACCATAAGAAATTAGCTCCCTGAGGGAAAAGTGGAGAGAGAGAATTTTCACTTATCCTCCAGAAGATTTAAGTTCTCACAGACAATCAGGCTTGTAGGAATTTCCAACCCTAATGTCATCAGCATAAATCACATCTGCTACAGCATCAAATCGATGCTGGAAGACACTGGACAGGATGAACAAAACAAGAGACAGCAACACTTGGAAGACACTGGATATGATGAACAAAAGATGAGACAACAACGCTGCCTCTTTTCGATACAGCAGTTACAGCAAGAAGACATCCCTGCTGCCCAGCATCTGGTCCCTCAGGGCAGCTGAACAAGATCCAATTGCCACAGTAAACTCGAATGTTCATCAACGGTGTCACCATCATTTGCTGTTCAAGAACAGTAATGCCCATGAAACTCTCGGCCAAGGCACCAGATATGAAATGCTTCAGACAGACATTGCAAAAAAAAAAAAAAAAAAATCTCTTTATCCATAGCCAAGCAGCACTAATCAAAAATAAGACTGTGCCAATGTTTATCTGCAGGAATTACTACAACAGCCAAACTAAATTCAGCACACACACACACACACACACACACACACTTTGGTATCAATGCTAAGCTACTTGAAATAAATGACACATTCAAATGTAACAATTCATTTCACATACACTGAAATGTAATTTATTTCACAAAAATTAGTAACAACTAAACAAGTCAAAATGCACAAAAATAGCATACGGGTTGACTTACTGATTCAGTTGGTGTCTGCAGCTTCATCATTCTAATTATTTGACAGAAACATTTTTCATTATGTCTCAGTACAGATAGGGGATGGGCGACAGGGGAACAAAGGGATGAAAGGGGAGAGAGAGGGGGAGGAAAAGCCTCAAGATTCCCGTGTGTGTGTGTGTGTGTGTGTGTGTGTGTGTGTGTGTGTGTGTGTGTGTGTGTGTGTGTATGTGTGTGTGCGCGTGCGCGTCTGTGTGACTGTGACTGCATCACAAGACTGCTACACAAGAGCTTGTTGGCTTAAACTAAAACTGGAGATTTAACTGACATACTGATAAATAACACTATACTCAATTCTTCAATTTGGCTGAAATAATTCGTTGGAGGTAAGCAATTCCTGAATGCATTAAAAATAAGAAATTATCCAGAATTTGATTTAAAAGTGTATAATCATTCATCTGTATACAATTCACCCATCATTTTCTTTAAAAACCAGAAGACTGAGTATATCAATACAATGAGGCCCCTACACTTCACTCAGGTGCATGAAAAACACAAATGCCTTATTAAGTTAACTGCCTCACTATTCCGATAAAAAAACGTCCGATGCATTCTCTTTTCTTTATCCCCCCCCCCCCCCCCCCCCCCCCCCCCCCCCCCCCCCCCCCCACACACACACACTCCCCTCCCCCTTTTTCTACCTTTATTTGCAATGAAAGAGTTGAAAACCATGACTCAGGTATTTTGCATAAATCTCCATCGCCAGCCATTTCAAAAAAAAAAAAAGCTCTTATTGTATACCAGCATATGTGAAACGCGGATATCTCTGGAACTAAACAACCAAATCTCATGCTATTTTTTGTAAAATGGAGGAGATACACTGTACTTTTATTATATCGTAACATGTTAGTAATGGTAAGTCAACAACAATTTCAATTTTTTAGTGATTTCAAGTGCAAAAAAAAAAATGCAAAAAAAAAAAAAGAATGTTATGTGTTTCTCTAAGCGTAAAAATAAAGAAAGAATGCCAACAAACTCTCAACAATGGAGGAGGAAAAAATACTCCACTCACAACTGAAGACCAGAAAGTATGGTATTTCCAACAGAAAAGTGCATGAAACAGCCACAAATACAACTACTCCAATAGCAGGGAACACACACACACACACACACACACACACACACACACACACACACACATTCTTATGCTAACTGGTACACATGTAAGAAAGAAAAAGGGAAACACACACACACACACACACACACACACACACACACACACACACACACACACACACACACACACACACACACACACACACACTTTCCCTTTCACTCTCAACAGTATATATATATATTTTTTTTTATGAACACAAAGTCATTCATGCCTGTTGGTCTCTGAACCCTTGTCATTCAGTTGATATATAATCAGCTGTACACCCACTCGAAAGACGTCTGTGATACTCGCCTCTCTCACGTGTCAGTTGGCCACGCCCCCTTCAACCTCGACCAGCGAGAGTGGGCCCACAGCGTGTGTGTGAAGTTCGTTGCCTAAAGTCTTAGTTGGCTCCCTCACATAGAGTTAGTGAACAGTCAGTCAGTGTTGGCTGGCTCAACGCAAAAACACTGGGGCACACGCGGTAGGGTAGTAAGTGGGCGTCTTATCAGCCTCTCATAACAAGTTGGCAACGGTCCAACGCTTCACGTTGGAATAATTCGGTCAAGCCCTCACTATCGTTCTTTACTCGTGGCTGTCTGGGTCTTCTTCATCTGTATTAGGAACAACCAACTGTCTATTCAATATTCCCAGCACTTGATCTGTGGTAAATGTACGGCAAGGTCGAGTACGTAAAGTGCTTGGTGGTGACGTCATAGTGAATGGAAAAACAATCGGAATAAAGTCAATAAAACACTGAACTGAATAGTGTTCTGACAAAGCAAATGGCTGTGAGCATGGGCCAGACCATCCCCCAACTATGACGTTTATTGCTGGCTTTTTATCTCATGAACTAGGATCGTGAGAGTATCGGGAGTTAGGTCACCCTGATATGGGATATGATGATATCAGGTTAGTCTCCAAATTCTCACTGCCTTGACCAAAGTTTCACAGTTTCATAAGGTGTTATGATAAATCAGTGACCCTGAAGTAGCTGAATACTCTGTGCATGTGCCTTTGTTCTATGGAACATGCCTCAGAAGCACATCCAAAATCTCACGTGAACTGACCCTCTTTCACTACTACCCCCCACCCACCCCCACCCCACCCCACCCCCCACGACTTCAATGCGATCTTCCTCGTTCTTCAACTTTCAGAGGCTTTTAAAACCTTCACACACACACACACACACACACACACACACACACACACAAAATATGCTTTCTTTATTATGATATTCATATTTTAGTAGTTTTGGGGGTCATACTCTGTTCACTTCATTTTCAAGAAATTTTTGAAAATTAATAAACTGTGTAAATATTTGATTTCAATATTCACATGTATAAGATTTTTGGTATATTCCATTAAGTAACTGCTCAAAATGTGCTGTTGACAGTTACTATATACATTGGGTAACTGAACATACAGAAGCTGCATCAGACAAAATCAAGTACTTTTCACTTAGGAGAAAATTCCCCATAAATAAAACAAATAGTGACAAACACCAGTGACACTGGCCATTTAAAATGGATTCCTGCTGATTGGCAGTTTACTGACCAGAAAAACTAAAGGACTCGGTACCAAGCAATTCCCATAAAGTATACAGAATTCAGTGTCTGTACAACAACATTAGTACTTTTAAGTATTGTTCAGATGAACAGATAAGGGCAACAAATAATCTCCGTTTCAAAACAGGGTGACTGAGGGCAGAAAATGAAGCAAATTTTAAAAAGAAACGCTTTTAGTGCCGCCAGACAATACAAACAGATTACAGGACAAAACACAATGCATTTCAACCTCTTCATCTTCTTCTGGCAAAAAACAAGCCACATTCAGGTCAATCAAAATTAGAACCAGCAACCACTTATCTTTTCAAAATGGGTGTTTGCTTTGTAATTTGTAAATATTCATTTAAACAAAACACCCATTTTGCGCAGAATATGTGATGTGGTTGCTCGCTCTTCGTTTTCATTGTCCTAAATGTTGCTTGTCTGGCCTGAGGAAGACCCATGAGATCGAAATGCATTGAGTTTTGTCCTGTAATCTGTTTGTCTGTATTGTCTGGCGGCACTAATTATACTGTTCATTTCTTCTTCTTCTCTTTTTTTTAAAAAAATAATAATCTGGTTATTGAAGACAACCGGTCTGTGCATCACCCTTTGGAGAAGTTCATCAAGTCAAAACAGGTTTTTTTGCTGTACTGTAAATAATACAGTGACACTGAAAGTAGCAGTCACACAGAAAATATGAAATTCACGCTTAATCCGCTGACTGCGATGGGCCACGATCGTGGCTTTACCGCCTAACTGCGACGGGCCACGATCGTGGCTTTACCGCCTAACTGCGATGGGCCACGATCGTGGCTCAGATGAGAACCGTTATACCACCACCACTATACATCCAGGTTGATCAGTTCACGTGACTTGCTGGTATCCATTGTGCACCAGCAAGCCTTGTCAGTCAATTATCTCCAAGTTTTTTGTCTGTTTTGACTGAAATAATGTGTGAATCAGCAACCGAGTTTGAGCAGGAGTTGCCTGAAAGTGGCACGAGTGAAGAATCAGTTGCTGAAAGTGATATAGCAATGAAAGCGAAGCAGGTGAGTTGATAAACTTTGATTATTTTGTTTGTCGAGTGATGGGAACACTTGCTGCGTGCAGTTATTGGTTATTTTACATTTGTTGGTCTGCCACATGAAGGAAGGGGGGATGGAGGAGGCAGGGTATATGGTTACTTACAGGAATGATAGGCTTTAGTTTGGCCTGATCAAACCAGAAGATCGTTTCTGGGTGATTATAGGTGTTTTGAACGACTTTAGAGATGAATAAAAGTGGTGATTTGAAGTAAACAATTCATAACTTTTGTTTTTTTTTTTTTGTTTGTTTTTTTTTAGTTTGAAACACAGTGTGGGCATGTCACGAGTGGGCGTGTCTCCAATGAAAGCTATAGCCCTTCCCCTTCCTTATATGCTAATGATTCGCATTTTATTCTTATTTATGATTTTATGCATGACTTCATTCTTCATAGAATGAATAAGTAATGCTGTTCATATTTTTGTCTTTCTGAAAATCAGACAAATTAGTGGAAACTGAGTCAAGCTCTCTGTAACAACTCTTGCACCATTATGAAACTATGAAATGAACAGAAGACTTAGGATACATATGTTTTTCTTGTGTGATCCACAATCTGGAAGCACTTCCGCAGAGGAGAGTGATGCTGAGACAGGAGGTCAAGCAGAGGAGGAACTGTGCTGCTGGCCATCCTACTTGTGTGCACTCCAGCTGGGAATGTTCTGGATGTGACATGGGACTCTGCCCCCGAGTGCTTTTCAGCCTTCCACAGAAGACCAAGGCTGTAACTTTGTTCTGTGTCTTTCAAAGACATGTTCTTCTTGTTTTCTGTCAAGTTTCAAGTGTTTTGACATTCAGGCAGGAAAACTGTGGTGTTTCAAACAATGTGGCTAACGTTTTGGATTACCTTTTTGCCAATGTTCTGGATTACACTGCGAAGAATATCTTCAGCTGCCATCAGGGTACTGTCTTGTAATTATTTTTTTTCAGATTCATCATTATCTCTAGTTTACAAAAAACATATAGTTTTACCTATCTAGCTTCAAGACAAGCATGCACAAACCCCATTTCCTTATATAGTGAAATTTGATTGTCCGGATGCTGAATTATAGGTATATCATTTGAGGCACAATTCATTATACATAGCTCAAGTGAAGAGAATTATCATCTTTCCCATGTTTCCAGCACATATTTGTCTTCATTTTATCTCCAGTCTGAAGTGTTTAGGTAGTACAGAAGAAAAACTGTGTCTCTCCTAACATTTGACTTACTTTTCAAATAACTTTTTCAGAAATTTTGTCTGCTTATTTTGAGGCCAGTCTCCAGGTAGGTATCACCTATAGTATTTTCAGTTATTTCAGCAAATTCTACAGCATCTCTAGTTTCTAAAATTACTGGTTTGCATATCTAGTGCAAATAATATGTATGCAGAAGCCAAATTCTCAAGTGTGGTGTGTGACGAGTTTCCCGTCCTAGATTTTAACAACATTTCTTTAAAGTTTAAATTGATATACTGAGCACTGTGAGGGTTAGCTAAAACTTCGCCGATTCAGACATTCACTGCTCTGTTATGTTAGGCCTACTGTTGTTCAGCTTGCTGCAGCCGGTTTCAAAGTGCGGTGTCTGCAGTCGAAAATTGAAACGAGCAAAAGCTGAATTACTACGCCGCCAAACCAAGGAATAAACATATAACAAACAAACACAACAACTTTTGACCTATTTGGTCTTTTGTAGACAAGACAAATAAAATTCAAGACAATGAAAACGATGGGCGACGAGACGAATTTTTCCGTAGCCTTTGATACCGTCCGTTTGTTCATTTTCGTTGTCTTGAATGTCATTTGTCTTGTCTGAAAAAGACCAATTGATCGAAACACGTTGTATTTGTTTTTGTAATTTGTTTATTCTTTCGTATGGC
>JADBJO010001610.1:85000-97500 GCA_016801955.1 Conus betulinus
TCAGAGTTCTCATTGAGAGAGTCAAAGCTCTTGTTCGATCAGTCCACCTTGTTGGACACAGTGGTTTAACGGACGGGCTGTACGAAGCTGATGTTTTCATGTTGGATTGTTTCAAAAGGGACCTGTCGTTTTGGTGATAATTTGATCAACTGAATGACCTCTGTGGCAAAGTCAAGGGCATCTCTTATTACTTTGACCTTTCTGGAAGCCTCTTGTAACACAGGATTGACTGAGTGTGCCAAACAGTGTACGGACACTGCTGACGGGACCTCATCTTTGAACCGTTTTGCAACTCCTGAAACGTGACCTTGAAAATTACTGGCCCTGTCGTAGGCCTGACCCCAACACTTCTGCACTAGCAAGTCCAGCCTAATCAATCCTTTAGCGCATTAAAAATGGTCTCAGCACAGGTATTGTCAACGAGGATCTCGTTGACAATATCATGCGACAGATATTTTGAACCTGGGCTTTTTTCCCCCCTTGCAGCCCTCTCCAATGCAGATCTTGAGCAGCTGTTGAAGGTTGCCTTCCTGCTCGTCATGTCCACGGAGAGGCAGACCCTGACGCAGGAGAAACTGAAGGCTCTTTAGTTCGTTCATCAGGTTTTGCAGGTGTTTCTGTTGTTCTGTTTCATGCTGACACGTCACTCGAGCATACCCTGACGTTGCAGACTGCCTACATTTTACGTCATACACGGCTGCTCCATGTGAAGATGATTTTTTTTTATTACATGGCTTGAAAACTTTTCCAGTGCTTTCTTCCAGTTGTCAAACCGCTCCATACAACGCTGCACCAGGTTTGCAGCCTTGATGATTAGCCCTCATGCAGAAGAAACAATATACCTTGTTGTCTGTTGTGCATAGGTGAAGCCAAGGGTATCGCTGGAACCAAGATCTTTGTAAATAGCGGGGCCTTCCCGAACTTACCCTGGTCAGTTTAGAGAGGACTGTATCGCTCCGTGGCTGAAAGGATATGACTGCGTCCTTCCTTGCAGCACACAGTAGACTGACATTTTGGTTGTCTAACAGTAGCAGGTCGGTCAATGTCGTCACGAGGAAACAGCGCAGGTCGGTTGGCGTCGTCACGAGGAGACTGCACGATTGATGCACCTTCTGTAGGAGATGAGGAAACACTTTCTTCCTCCTTTTCTTCAAACATTTTCACTGTCTCTGGTTTGATGAAGTGTTAGGCTCACAAAATGTTCCTCGCCTATTTGCCCTATATAGGCAGGTGGAAGGGATGATCCAATGTCTCCCGCCAAGATCTTCTTCATCAGGTAGCCTATCCTGGAGCTCTCTTGCTGACTTGTTACGATGTGTATGTCCCTACCAATCATTCTCGCCACAGCTTGCACTACAATAGCATCAGCATATATGCCATTCTTGGCCATGTTGGTCAGGTACTGGTCAGTAATGTGTGACCAAAGTGGGTCAGCTGCAGAGAGGTTCCCGAAATGTGTTGACATCTTTCCTGAGCTGGACGTGATCCTGCTCCTGGACACCTGAGCGGTTTTGCTGAGTGCCGTGCGCAGTAAACTGATTCGTTTCCGGCACGAGCATGCGTGAACTTGTCGTGAACTCTGTCAGTCCCTTTGATTTAAACTAACTGTGAGCAAGTTTGACAGGAAGTATGACGACAAGGTGAAGCACCATCAAACCTCTCTCTGATTTTTTGGAGGTGCTCAATATTAGGGGGTGGGGGGGGGGGGTGGGGGCACGGGCGCAGTATATAAGGCAGCCCCTCCTCCACCCTATATTTTTCTGGAGGGGGGCACCCCCCCCCCCTTCCCGCTTTCGCCGCCTGTGCTATATATACATATGCTATATACTGTGTGTGTGTATGTGTGTGTGTGTGTGTGTGTGTGTGTGTGTGTAGGCCTATAAGTGCTCAAAAATGGTGTTTTTTAAAGTACCGTTTATTGTCGCCTAATGATTAGGCCTATAAGACACTTGATGTATTTCCACTTAAACTGAATTTGGGATACAAAAAGGTAGTATTAATGCACAAAGTAGCCTAACTATCGTTATCGCTCCTCCATGTCAGCCCATGAAAACAGGCATGAACTTTTCACAAGTCATCAATTCCTCTTCCCAGAACAGACCTCTGCAAATCAAGCCTAATGCACAATGGCAGGTCCTACTGGGACAATTTGCTCTTGATTTTAAAACGGACAACCAGCTATTGCAACCTTTAAATGTTCCCTGAAAAGTTGTTTGAAAAAAAAAAAAATTGGACGTTATGAGTGTGCTTTTTCTGTTGTTGTTCGTCCCCCCCCCCCCCCCCCCCCCCCCCCTCCTGCTCACTGTATTAACGGGTTTTGAAGTCCTCTCTCATGTAACATGTGGAATAACTCCTATACTAAATCGCTTGCGTTTTGTTGTTGCTGTTGTACCTTTTGTCGCTGTTAACTTACGCTCATTATTCACATGTTTTGATTGCACACTCTCTGTCAGTCCATCTGTCTGCCCCCCCCCCCTCCCCCCCCCCCCCCCCCCCCCCCCCCCAACTCTCCTTCTCTGTCTCTCCCTTTCTCCGACTGAAAGCTGGATAGTTTAATGCACTGGACGTTGTTACGGATCCCCCCCCCCCCCCCCCCCCCCCCACACACACACACACACACTCTTCTCCTGTTTTTGTGCTTTTTTTTTAATTGTTGTTATTTTTTTAAAGATAGATGGGTAGATGGATATTTGTGTGTATGTGTGTGTGCACGTGTGCGTAATGTGTCCGTCAATGTGAATGCGTGCGTGTGTGTGTGCGCGCACGCGTGTGTGTGCGTGGGTGGGTGGTTCCGTGTGTGTGTTGCGTATTTGTGTGCGTGCATGTGCACACTTGTGTGTATGTGGAAGTGCGCAAGTTCACGCCGTTTGCGCACGTACGTGTGTGTACGTGTGTTTGTGTGCATATACTTGAGTGTGTTCATGTTCTTGTGAGCGCATGTGTGCGTGTGTGCGTGTGTGTGTGTGTGTGTGTGTGTGTGTGTGTGTGTGTGTGTGCGTGTGCGCGCGCACTTTTCCTTGAGTATGTATGTGTTTGCATGTGTGTGTGTGTGTGTGTGTGTGTGTGTGTGTGTGTGTGTGTGTGTGTGCGCGTGCGTGCGTGCGTGCTTGCGCACGCGTATGTGTATGAGTGTGTGTGTGTGTGTGTGTGTGTGTGTGTGTGTGTGTGTGAGAGAGAGAGAGAGAGAGAGAGAGAGAGAGAGAGAGAGAGAGAGAGAGAGAGAGAGAGAGAGAGAGCATGTGCCATGCCGTTTTGGTCCGGGTATTTGCAAAGAAACACAAGACGCCTGTAGCACGTATTCTAAAAGGACATGAAAGTAAATCCGCCAGATAACTTGGACAAAGTACAAGGGAAAACACGACGCGTTTCCACCTTTTAGGTCCTCTTCAGGCATGATATAAAACACAACGACAAACGAAAAACAATCAATCAAACTTAGCTTCTCAAATTCGGTGCCACTCTAAGACGTCGAAAGCGTCGTGTTTTGTCCTGTAGTTTGCTTGTGTCCGTTATCTGGCGGATTTATTTTACTTTCCTTTTGAAAATTTTGTTTCACTTGCTGCCTGCAGCCACTTCACTTTCAAACTAATATAGCACATAGTTTATTTCATTAACAGTTTCTCAAACAAAATGCACTGATTGTATGAAATATATTCACATTCTTTTTTCATATGTATTCATGTACTTCCTATACACGAGTAATGACAGGAATTTACACACAAATAAAACATTTTTAGCGGTATATCATGAAAATGCATGGCATATATACACGCACGCACCTATACATACGCTTTCTAGTCATTTTTTTCAAGTCTCTCTCACATACATAGGCCTACATGCACACATTGTCACTCTCTCTCTCTCTCTCACACACACACACACACACACACACACACACACACACACACACACACACACACACACACACACAGAGTTTGTGGTAAGGCAAGGGCAGATTGGGGAAAGGGGAAGACAGGCTAGGGGGTGACAGGAATTTCTGGATGCTCCCTTCCCCCCTCCCCGCCCCCTGACTCTAATTAAAAATGTCGGTAAGGCGTTAAAGGTGTCTTTTGGTAACAAATAAAACAACGACAAACCTATAACATAAACCAACAAGCAAACAAAACAAAACATCACAGATTGGTAGCTGACAAAACAAATCAACGGCAGCAGTTTCCGGTCTGTGTGTGTGTGTGTGTGTGTGTGTGTGTGTGTGTGTGTGTGTGTGTGTGTGTGTGTGTGTGTGTGTGAATTGTTGACAATGTTAGGGTTAGAAGTCCGCCAACTTCCGTCGGGTGGAACGTAATCCTGTCTGGGAACGTTGTGCGACTATTTTACAAAAGGGGAAATTGGATCCCCACCTCCTCCGCAACCCTTCCACACTCAGGGACAGTTCTGCCCCTGTCCAGGCCTGCTGGTGAGGTACGACCCATTTGACAGACACTGCTATTTCCAACAAGAGTGTGCCTGATAATATCAATAATAAGAGTAATAATAATAATGATGATGATGATATAATAATAATAATGATGATGATGATGATGATGAATGATGATGATGATGACGATGATGATGATGATGATGATGATGATGTTGATTTTTTGACTGCTGATCTTCTGTTTCACCAATACAAAGAATCTTTAAAGATGTTCAGAAGATTTACGATTGAAAGATTACAACAGAACAGAAATCGTCACAAAGTTTCACATCTGTTCAAAGTTGTGTGTCCCACTTGTACAAAACGCTGTGCAAGAACGGGACGGAACTGCAGGCATAAATCGCTGTGTAAAATGCCCAGTTAAAGTACCATGTGTTTGTCCATGCTGCTGCATTCCTACACCCCCCCCCCCCACCACCCTCTCCTACCCTCTACCCCACCCCCACCCGTCTTGTACTTCCGCACCACCCCCTTTCCCTCCGTGACATAGTTCTTAATAATTGTATAACTGTTGGGCGTCATCCTTGCACGGTCTACAGATTATCGCAATAGTTTTTTTTTTTTTTTTTAATTGTAGACCTTACACAGGACGCAAAACACTGTATTATTATTCTGTGTGCGTGCATGTGTGTGCGTGCGTGCGTGCGTGCATGCGTGCGTGTGTGTGCGTGCGTGCGTGCGTGCGTGCGTGTGTGTGTGTGTGTGTGTGTGTGTGTGTGTGTGTGTGTGTGTGTGTGTGTGTTTGTGTTCAAGCTGCATCATATTCACGCTGTATCTTAGTTTCGTAAAGTAAAACAAACCATAATGTAAAGTATACATTACAAAACAAAAAACACAAAACAAAACAAAACAAAAAACCGATGTGTATTGCATGATTTGTATGAGTATGTTGGAATGTTGCCAATGAAACAATGCTGCTGTTTTGTTTATAGTTGTCTTGTATTCCATTGATCCCCGTGCTCCACACCACAAGTTCTGTACACTGTGTCGTCACTTAGCAGCATCCGAAAACCTACACAGCACAGCAATCAGAATGAAGTCACTGTTTCAGGAACAGAAGTAAGAAGAGTGGAGAAGATAGCCGAGGTGAAAAACTGCGGGTTTGAAACAGTCGTTGATGATGAACGATATTTTCGGTACAATTTATTCGCTTAAATCAGTACCATGCAGATTTAAAAAAGAAAAGAAAAGAAAAGAACATAGCCTCTCGTAATCAGACACCAATTGTGCTTGCGCGTGCCTTCGTTCTTATCAGTTTGCTTAGCATTCACGGGGATTGCATTGTAACGCAATGTTTGTCTCACGAGTGTTTGTTTGGCTGAAAATGCCTACAGTGTATAAAAATGCCGATGTTTCTTCCTGCCAATCAGACGACGTTCCTATCTTCGCTATGCGGGGACAAAAATAAAAGCTGGATAGAGTTCGAAGAGGTTTCCTTTATGGCATCAGCCCTTTAAGACAATATTCGTATTATTCGAACAGAGGACAAATTGGACGAGTGTCAACCTACAGGTCCAGAAGAAGTGTGACATTTGCACAGGCCCTCGATGCCAGGCGCCTGAAACTCAACCTGCCACGAGCAAACGAGACTGAAGATTGGGAGAAACTGGATGCAAAAATCGTCCAAAGACTCGATGCACTGATAGGGAAAAGCACCCTGGAACACAAACTAGCCACATATATGGGGACATTGTGTATGCCACATGTAGAGACGCCTATGGAGCAAAACTACCCAAAGAGAAAACACCTCCAAAGAAATCCAGACGCCAAGAAGAGATGGACAAGATCAGGGTCCAAAAAAAAAACCTCAAGAAGCAAATGAAGACCGCACTGCCAGCTGAAAAACAAGGTTTGGAAAAACTCTGGGACCTGAAAGCAAAACACAGCGCCCTCAGCAAAGCGGAATCTGCGAGGAAAGAGGAAGAGCAAAAAGAAGAAGACACAAGAGCGCTTCTTCAGAGACCCCTTCCAGTTTGCCAGAACTCTGTTTGAGCAGCCAAAATCTGGGACCCTAAGTGTGGACAAAGGAGTTCTTGAGCAGCATCTGAGGAAAACATACTCTGACTCACAGAGCAAAGCACCACTCGACATTTCAAGGTCTGGTGTGGCCCCCAACCCTGAGGAACAGTTCAATGACAAGCCTCCAACGTTGGCGGAAATCAAGAAGGTGGTCGACAAAGCCAGAGCCAAATCATCACCAGGGCCAAACGGAATACCTTACCAGCTGTACAAGAAATGTCCCAAGGTGCTGGAGTGGCTCCACAGGCTGCTGCGATCAGCTTGGAGAAAACCAAGATCAGCGGCCAGTGGATGACGGCAGATGGTGTGTACATCCCCAAAGAGCAAAACTCAAGTGACATCAGCCAGTTTCAGCCAATCACTACTGAACGTCGAAGGGAAAATCTTCTTCTCTGTCATGGCAGCAAGGCTGACCAAGTACCTCATGAAAACAAGTACTTGGATGTGTCAGTCCAGAAGGTGGCATCCCAGGCGTGGCTGGCTGTGTAGAACACGCCACAATGATCTGGGACGCAATCCAAAGAGCAAAAACAGAAAAGAGAGACCTGGACGTAGTGTGGCTTGATCTGGCAAACGCATATGGATCTGTACCCCATGAGATGATACAGTTGGCTCTTGAGATGTACCATGTGCCAAAGAACATCCGCGACATGCTCAAGAAGTACTTCAATGGCTTCTCAATGCGGTTCTCTACCAAGGAGTACACAACAGATTGGATCAACTTGGAAGTGGGCATTGCAATGGGCTGTGCAATTTCCCCAATACTGTTCGTGTTGGCAATGGAAGTCATCTTGAAAGCAGCAACAAGCAACGCAAGACAAACAGAGACCTTGGCGATGGATACAAGATGCCCCCTCTCAAGGCCTTCATGGATGACACTTACACAGTGATTCATCCAGAGAAGACGAGACACGTCATGTGCTGGAGAGGCTGGATGACATAGTTGCCTCATCAGAGATGAAGTTCAAGCCAAAGAAATCACGGAGTCTCTCACTGAGGAAAAAAGGAAAAGTGGCCGAATCTGTGGTCTTCAGTGTTGCCAACCAGGCCATTCCAACAGTTACAGAAGAGCCAGTCAAGAGCCTTGGAAGATGGTATGATGATACGCTGAAAGACACACAAAGAGCAAAAGAAACCAAACAGATGTCGGAAGAAGGCTTGGACCATTGACCAGTGTGGGCTCCCTGGCAAATACAAGGTCTGGTGTCTGCAGTTCATGCTGATACCAAAGCTCCTATGGCCTCTGATGATATACGACATCTGCACCAGCATAGTGGAGGCAATGGAATCCAAAATCAACAAGTTCACAAGGAAATGGCTTGGTGTCCCACCCTGTCTCTGACTGACATAGCGCTGTACTGTCGCCAAGCAAAGCTGAAACTACCACTGAAATCCATCCTGGAGGAATACAAAGCAGGGAAGATCAGACTTCAAAGCATGCTGAGGACTCAGGAGACAAGGTGGTAGAAGCAATCAAGCCCCAGCTGAAGACAGGCAGAAAATGGAAAGTTCAAGAGGCGATGGATTCTGCAAAAGAAAGTCTCAGATCAGAGAAATAACAGGACACACACAGACCAACAGACAAGGACTGGGGGTGACCAAAACTGAATGGTGGTCAAAGGCCAAAGGAAAAAGCAAAAGAGACATGATGATTCAGGAGATGAGAAAAGAAGAAGAGAAAAAAAAAAAGACTCCAAAAAGCAGTCCAGCAGAGCCAGCAAGGGCAATGGACAACGTGGGAGAATGCACTCCAAAGAAGTCTCACTTGGAATGACATTTGGCACATGGCCCCTCTCAGGATCAGCTTCATTCTCAGATCTGCATATGACCTTCTGCCCTCAAATGCAAACCTGGTGAAGTGGGGGAAAAACAGACGATCCTTCATGCCCCCTCTGCCATGAAAAACAAACATGGAGCATGTCCTAAGCTCATGTAAAGTAGCCCTGGCTCAAGGAAGGTACACATGGAGGCACAACCAAGTGCTCAAAGAGATTGTACAAGTAGTCTGGGCTAGTACCAACACCAAAAGGGAAAATCAGGACTCCAAAAGCACCCGCAACATTCTTCACGGCAGGAGGCAGCGAATCATGGCCAAAAACAACAGTGCCACTCGGAACATGCAGGCAGAGTCTGCTGGACGGGGCAGATGACTGGGAGTGCACTGCAGACCTCCCAGAATGGAAGAGTCACCCTGAGATCATCAGCAAAAGTGGCATGAGACCAGACATAGTAGTCCACTCTCAGTCAACCAAGCAGCTGATCATGATCGAGCTCATGGTGCCATATGAGAACAGAATGGAGGCAGCTCAAATCTACAAGACTGAAAAGTATGCTGATCTGGCAAACAGCCTGAGGAGAGAAGACTATCAGGTCAAAGTCCTCACCGCAGAAATTGGAGCTAGGGGATTTGTAGGAACGTCTGCATACAGCCTCATGAAACAGCTCTCAGTTGCAGGGAGGGAAAAAACCAGAGCCCTGAAAGCAATGGCAGAAGCAGCAGAGATGTGTTCAAGCTGGATCTGGTCAAGGAGGAACAAAAGTGAACTTCATAAGGCTTAACTTTCCTACAAATATCAGGTGTCCCAGTGGCTCAGTGGTTAGTGCGCGAGTCATTAAGTGGAAAATGAGCATGTCCAGAGGGGCATGGGTTCGAATTCCAGCTATGGCTCGTCCCAGATGGGAAAAAAATGGGCAGCAGAGGGACATCCAGAGTCATGAACCGGGTGTGGCCCAAACCCCCCCTAGAGTGTCAGGAGATAAGGGCCGAAACACTTGCTTGAAGGAGGCTTCTCTTCTGAGGACTCTCTGCTGCCACGCTCTTCACGAGTTTCTTTCTACTGGAGGACAGCAGAATTCCAAAGATGCTGCTCTATGGACAACTGAAGGATGGACAACTTGACCAAGGAAGGCCTGTCAAGCGAGCGATACACCGTGAAGGCCAGCCTCAGAAGCTGCAACATCGACACTGCTTCCTGGGAAGATGCCCTTGACAGAACACAGTGGAAAAAACGGTGTACTCGGGGCACAAAGACATTCGAGCGTAACAGCAGTCGCCATCCAGGTAAAGATGAATTGGAGGAAACGAGGCCCATCCTTGCAGGATTCAATATCATGCAGCGTCTGTGGACGACTTGATACCTAAGGAATTGGTCTTGATTCCCACATAAGGACTGACATAAGCAGATGATCTGCCTGCCCACTCATCCGTCGGACACGACGGGAGAATCCGATACATCGTTTGAAAAGAAGACGGTTTGGATTTTTGAACGGGAAAAAAAGGCTTCATTAGAAACTAGGTCGCTTAAACTTCACTCTCTTTCTGTCTAATCTATAAATATAAGTCGGGATACACGATTTGTCGGATTCTGTAAACTTTCTTGCGATTGGCAGAAGAGCGGGCGGCACTGACCTGTCGTGGGTGTAGTGATACCGCAGAACTGACCAAATCTTAGGGCCTACTGCTGATACATTTTGGCATCCGTTTGATCTCCGAGAAAAAGTACCTCTTTGTTGATTTTATTTCATTTTTTACGATAACTCTTATCTATGTTCCGTCCTATCTGCAACAGCTGCCTTTCTCTGACGCCATTCGGAATCCATGTGGCCTAAATCCTGACACCTTTCTGTGATGATACGAACACCAAGATAACGTGACACGTCGTTGTCAGATGAATATGTGGAGGAAAATACGTAAACAGATTGACCACAGAGATCTGCTTAAGAGTGATAAATGTTAAGCCATGAACGATCATAATTACCGTATTCATTGTAGTTTCATTGGGCGTTGTCGACAAACTGCTGGGAAATGCGCTTAGCGATCATTAATGACAATCAGTCTGAATGTACACAACACGACAACAACGAGTAATATTAGTTATATCACAACCGTAACTTCAGTTTAATTACATCACATGGTCACTTCATCAGCTATCACATCCCAGCGTCGATCAGACGTCAATGTCTTCGTCCTCTTCTTCGGAGAAGACGAACTTCTCCGTTGGCTTGATTTTGACGGGCGTTTTGCTTGTCCCAGTTGTCTGGTGTGACTGTGGCCCCTGATGTTCGTCAGAGGAATCGTCACTGTCCCCCAGAACATTCTTGATGTCTTCATCCGTCAGCTGCAGGCCCTCACTGTCACTGTCGCTGGGTCTCTGGGAACTGGGATCCTGCCCAACAGCTGCCTGACCTGGAGGATCAGAAGGTTGTAGGGGTGACTGGATTTTCTCCCTTACAGAGCTGCTTGCTGACGACTCCTTTTCAGAGTGGCTGGATAACTGTGAAGTGTGTCCAGTATCTGAAGGCAGTTTGGAATCTGTTGTGGACGTCTGTTGAGATGACGTTGATTCTTCCTTTTCGTCGTCTGAAGTGTCATGAACGACTTCAGTCCGCGGAGAGTCGTTCCGAGGGCTGGTATCAACAGACTCCTCTATCTCTGGTCCATCACCGTCATCTGACATTAACCTGGAATGATCTGCATCAGTCAGGGACGGCAACTCTTGAGGTGAGCCGGGCCCAGGTCTTGCTGCTGTTGATGAGAGTTGGTGTGGTGAACTACGGTCCAGCACGCCTTCATCTTGCTCTCTGTCCTTTGCACGTGGATCGTGTGAAACACTGTCAAAATGATCGTCTTCAAGTGACAACTTATCGGCAGGAGGCGACGCACCTGCTGCTTTAAAGCCGCCGTCATCGGATTCATCGTGTTTGGTGTCAGCATCCTCAATATCATTCCTGTCCAGCATCACCAGGCTGCTGGACGGAGACACATTCTCAGCTTCATCAGGACTGCTGCCTGAAGTTTGTCTGTCCAGAGGAAAGTCCTCCAAGGTGTCGAATGATAGAGTCACACTTTGAGTCATAACTGAATCAGCAGTGCTCGATTCAGGTATCGCCAGCGAACCAGACGCTTCCGCACTTCCTGTCCTTGTCTGCAGTTCATTCAAGTTCACATATATTTCAGATGATTCGTTTGTACCCCCTTCATGGGATTCTACAGACTGACTGATGCCACTGTCTGACAGCTTGGTGACACTGCTCGGCTCAGGACTTGTGGCGAGGGAGGATGACATCATGCACACACTGTCGATGTTCACATACTCATTTTCCTGGAAGGCGGCAGTCTCTGGAGAAGCAGCGATCACCGCTGGTTCCTGGACCCCGTGAAGATGTGTCTCTTCGCTCTGCTGGGGGGCTGCGCGGACACGCTGTCATCGAGGTGGGCTGGGGACTGATCATCACTCACTTGCAGTGACGCTACGTTCTCGTAGGAACTGCCACTGGTAGAACTATCCGTCCTGTTCCGCTCAGCGTTGTTGTTGTCTTCTTTGGCAGTGGACAGTGTTTCATTGCTGTCATGTCCTGAGGTTCCATCAACCACACAATAACTGCTTTCAGTGATCAGTCTTTCTTCTTCTGATTCTGCATCAATAGGTGGTTCTGACGGAGGGATCTCTCTCACGTCCTCTGAAGATTTTCTATTACTGGGTAAGACGGTCAGATTTTCGTAAGTTCCATGCACCACGTTCAAATTGTCTGGCACTTCCGTGTTGTCGTCTGGCGGTCTGGAGGCACTTCTGTTCAGCACCAAGTCCTCTTTGGCCACTGGTGGCAGAGCCTGGGCTGCCGACGTCCAGATGTCCCCCGCAGACTGGGCGCGTCGTCGGGCCGATTTCTTGACGTCGAACTCAAAGACCGTGGTCACGCTGTCCGCTCGGGCTTTGCGGACGTCGCTCATGGCTCGTTTCTCTTTGACCTGACGCAGGAAATCTCGGACAGTCATGCCAGCCTGTTGGTCCGTGTCGGACATGATCAGCGGCAGAGTGTCTGGAATCTCATGTGCCGAGCTGTCCTCTAAGCCAGCTTCTTCGTCGCCTTGCTTGAGAGATCCGGGAACATCAGAGGATGTGTTTGCCGAGGCAGTCTCATCGTTGTGGACACTCGTTTCTCCGGTTCCTCCGCCTCGTCTTCTGCGTCATCGTCCTCAGCATCGTAATCACTGGAAAAGGCAGGATTGTCGTGACCCCGACCACGTCCCGCCTGTCCGTTC
>JADBJO010001610.1:102500-107500 GCA_016801955.1 Conus betulinus
AGCCTGAGGAAGGTCCGGCACGCCCGAAACGCGTAGTGTCTGTTTTGTCATTTGTTTCTTCGTTTGACGATTCAGTCATTCCATTTTCACTTTGGTACCCTCTGGGAGCTCGACAGTGACAGCTGATGTGACGACGACACGGGTTGAAGAACATCAGTGTCGGGATGAGCGTAAGCATTTGACTTTGATTACTACTTGAAAATGTTATCTCTCTTTTTTTTTCACTTCTTAGCAGTCATGTCTTTGCAAATTAAAGGAATGTTAGACCGATAAACTGGTTGCCATTGTAATTGATATCTTTCTATTGCCCGAGAAGATTCAGTAATAACTTCTGAGAATACTGATCCTGTCGAAATGTGTGTTAAAGACATGGGTCGTCTGAGTGTTTTTCTTTCAGTTTCGATGGAGAATCGGTGAATCTGTTTTCACACAAAAAAACCAGGCGGGATAGCAGAACAAAACTGATTTAAAGTTGTGACTTGTGACTTTCACTGGATGCGTAGACTGGACATATGATAAAGATTTTTTTTTTAATACGTGATAGAAACGGTCTGTGTACGTTGTCAGCTGTGCCGTGATCGTGATCTGCGCGGCTTGAGTCACCCTCCGGCCGCCTTTGTTTCACCCGCAGACCGTCCAAACAGATGACTCACAGAAGTCACACAGCAGAATAAAGACCAAAGGCAATCAGTCACACAGGGTCATTTGTGTCCCCCTGCCCCTCCCCCCCCCCCCCCCCCCCCCCTTCTTTTAATAAATAATTTAAGGCCATACATTAGACCCGACCAGCTTACACGGAGCACACACTGTTTGCTGCCCTGCCGACCACGGTCGTACGAACGAGTCCTTTACTAAGCCATCCCATTTTTTTCTATTCGTTTTTTTTTTTTTTTCTCTCAAACCAGAGACGTGAAGACTGGAACCACACAATCAAATCAAGTTTCATCCATTTCTTTTGATACGTCTCTGCTCAAACAAATCGGTGTATTCATTTATTCATTTACTTATTTCAATCCTCAGGCACACCTGGCGTCATGGCCTAGCAGATGCAATGTACGATTTATAAATCGTCCACGTGCGAGTGACGCCACCCCTGCCCTCCCCTCCCCCATCGCATCCCCCACCCAAACCTCCTACTGAAGCTAGAACTGATTCGTTCACCTTGTTATTTAAGGCTGATGTCAACTTTGAAATAAACCTGGGTATATACTCTGAACGCAGCAAAGATGTGAATGTATTTAAGTCAGATGGCTCTTTGGTTACTTTTCAGACCTAGAGGGTCGCACGAGAGAGCGCCGACTCTTTGGTTACTTTTCAGACCTAGAGGGGCGCAAGGGAGAGCGCCGACTCTTTGGTTACTTTTCAGACCTAGTGGGGCGCACGGGAGAGCGCAGACCTCCACAAACGCGAACAGATCCTGAAACAGCCCCTAGATCTTGATCGGATCCGCCACATGGAGCAGCAGCAAAAGTTAAAGGCGCGCACGAATGCACGCACACGCGTACGCACGCGCACACACACACACACACACACACACACACACACACACACACACACACACACACAACCTTGGTGGATGACTGAGTGTGCACAGTAGACCCTCCAGTATGAGTAAAATAGCTTCCAACTCTCCCAACGTTTCTGGAATTTCCAGAATCTAAAAATTATTCCCAAATTCCCGAACAAACAAACAAAAAAAAAACTATCCAGAATTCCAGAATTTTTTCTTGTTTCTGAAGAGTCATTTTTGAGTAGGGATGTTAAGATATTGCAGAACAATGCCCAAATATTGTCATGCGGACGCTGGCAATTACAAGTATGCAAAAATACATTTTTTAAATCAACCCCACATTTGTCATCTGAAACGTAGAGGATTAGAAATGCTTGTTGTCAAAAAGCCCACTTGCCCGCTTTTAACTCAACGCATCCCTTCAACCCTTGGGTCCCGACTTTTCACTCCAGAAGGCTGGCAGGTACGAGCAAGCCAAACCATCCGGAGATGATGAGGAAGCGTGGCAAGAGATCGGATAGTGTACTCCATTCTGGTTCATCACAACACTCGATTCTGATTGAACTCACTGTGCCACATGAAAGGAGGAGGAGGAGGAGAGAAAGAGAGAGAGAGAGAGAGGAGAGAGAGAGAGAGAGAGGGAGGAGAGAGAGAGGGGGGGGGGGGGGTGTTACGGGAAACATTACGAAAGACATATATCCCCCCAAATCAAAACACACAGTTACATGCTTATCTGCATTAACAGATGTAACAGGACTGAAGGGAAAAGAAGACTGAAAAATAAGAGAAACAAACAATGGGCGGGAGGGGGTGGGGGGGGGGGGGGGGGGGGGAGGGATGAGAGAACCCAAACATCAAGAAAGAACAGATAGAAAAGACAACAGAGACGATAAAAAGAAATATCGATAACTAACAAGGCTTGGATTAAACGAGAGAGAGAGAGAGAGAGAGAGAGAGAGAGAGAGAGAGAGAGAGAGAGAGAGAGAGAGAACGAACTGAATGTTGTTTAATGAGGGAAAAGAATAAGCACAAAGTCAGTGGCTTTTTTTCATCCAGCCCTCAAACAATAAATACATGGAAGAAATCATTGCATAGAACTGCATATAAACTCGAAAACAACAATGAATACACACAGAGAGAGAGAGAGAGAGAGAGAGAGAGAGAGAGAGAGAGAGAGAGAGAGAGAGAGAGAGAGAGAGAGAGAGAGAGAGAGAATATCAATCAATCAATCCCAAAATCAGCTCCAACGTATTTTCCCCAATATGATTTCGCGTCGGTAGGAAGAGTAGACGATTACACAGTCCGCCTTAGATTAACATCTACTAATTGAAGCTTTTAGAGTCTATAGAGTCTTGTTGCCTGCCGCCCGTGAAAATGACACGTGTGTTACGTTCGACCATTAATTACACGTGTCATTAGCGCGGAGAGCACAGCCAACTGTTCCGCTGCCACAGTCCAGTGTGATAACGCCAGCCACAATAACTTATGACCTTACTGTGCGCCTTGTTCGCTTGTGTGCAAACCTTCCTTCGATCTGCTAACGTCTATGAAGTGTTTGCTCTGTCTGTCTGTCTGTCTGTCTCTCTTTCTCTCTCGCTCGCCTGTCTCTTTCATCCTCCCCCTTCTATTCCCCTTTTCCCCCTTGAGGTCAATGAAATATTTCGAGGTGAAACTTTGATTTCATTTTAAGGTCTACTATCACTCATGTTTGAATTTGAAGAGCTATTAAATGAAATCGTACGATCTACTTATAGCACCTTGTACTTCCTATAAAACTGTGCATTCTCCCACCTCTCTCTCTCTCCGTCCCTGCCTACCTGCCTGTCTGTCTGTGAGTCTGTCTGTCTTGTCTCTCTCTCTCATCCTTGCCCACTCTACCTCCGACCTCTCCTGCCATCCACTCTCCCCTTTCAGGTTAATGTGGATATTAAACATGTTTATGTCATGTACAGTATCCTGGCGTGATTTCAATTCGTGAACCACTGCAACCCCCCCCTCCCCCCCCCCCCCCCCCCCCCCGGGGCTCCCTGACATGAGCAGAAGACCTGGCTCACCCTGTCACCCACTTCCACTCCATCCGCTCCACTCTCTCTCTTTCTCTCTCTGTTTTGCCTGCCTTTCATTATTTTTTTCCTTTCCACTCATCATTATCTCCGTTCACTTCCCAGTTCAAGGTGCGTGCCCTTGTCTCTCCTACTGCCCTCGCATCTAGATACAAAGTGTAGCAGCCTAATTACAATGCAAAGTGTTCCTACCGCGGCTAGGTCTTTGCGTCCATTCGATAGCCGACAGCTCTGATAAGGCCCTTTGAGGTCGGCTGGACATGAGGCAACATGACAAACGAGCAACATGAATGGGATTGAATTGATAACCGTGTCCACTATAACTCCGGGCTAGTGTGATAACACGCCACAACTAGGACCTTCCCCATGATCAGTCATCCTTATTACGACCCAGGGGTATCTTATTTCTGCGTTCTCACATGTCTGACTGTCTGCTTTCTTTTTCTGTTTCTCCCTCACAATCTTCTTCTTCTTCTTCTGCTCCACCTCTTCCTCTCCCATCTTCTTTTTTTTTCTACTACTACTTCTCCCTGTGTCTGTTTCTATATCCGTCTCTCTCTCTCTCTCTCTCTCTCTCCCCTTAATGGCAAAAAACCTCCTCAACAGACTTTGTCAGACACAGGGTTCCACAACGTTCAGTGCTAGCCAACCCCTATTCTGTGTCTTTATTAGTGATTTACCACTACCCACATCTAATGGCATCATTCAAACGCAGTGGTCAAGCACCCAACCAAAACCAAATCTATGATCATAATCACTCGTCAAACGCACCGATTAGTTCGTGTTTACCAAACTTCATTTGAACGGCACTTCTGTCGAACATAAACGAACATCTTGTTTTAGGGTGTAACGGTAGAGGAAATATTAAAATGCGAATTTAATCTCAATAATTTATACAAGATCAATTCAAGAAACCTTACTCTTTGATCTCGACTGAGGCGCTATGTCAACATTACCACGCTAAAATTTTTCTTTAATGCACACACAATGTCACATATCATTTACGCTTCAACAGTATGGGATGGGAGTTGTAATGTCCACAAGAAGACTCGGTTCTCTTCACAGGCGTTCAGCAAAGCTGCTCCTTCCACCTGTACCTCTAGCAACAGATGAAACACTAACAGAACTGAAGAACAAACAAGCAAGCTTGAACATCCTTTTTTTTTGGGGGGGGGGGGGGGGTGGGGGTGGGGGGGGGGGGTGGTGGTCTCCTTGTTTGTTCTCTGTGTTGTAATTTCTGCTAGGCGATAGGGTGTCGCAAGCAGCTTTCGTTTGGACTTGTGAGCTCGTATTCATTTCACCAGGGAGCAAAGGTTGCCCGACTTGTTTGTTATTTCCTGTTTACTTTTCCCTGCCTCATTTAGAATTTCCTTTAAGAGCACTGAACACACTTCTTCTGAGTACAACAACAACAACAAACCCTGAAT
>JADBJO010001610.1:110000-112500 GCA_016801955.1 Conus betulinus
CGCAGCATTAAGGACAGAATTAGCGTAATGTTTTCTACTGACAGTGCATTAGTAGTTTGTGAAGGGTGGGGAAGGCGGAGGGCAGGGGGGGGGGGGGGGGGGGGGGGGGGGGGGGGGGGGGGCGGGGGCAATGAGATGATTTCAACAGTTCACCCGCGCTTGAAATTTGAAAAAAAAGAGAAAGCAATCGGAAAGTTCAGTACATAACTACTTATTTTCAATGGAAATCAGTACAGGAGGTGGATCTGTGTTTTTCTTTTCTTTCTTATCATTAAATTCTTTTACTTTTCTTTAATTGTGTTCAAGCCAAAAACAACAACAACAAACACAAATCAAAATCAGAAAACAAAACAACCACTCGCGTTTCTTTCTTTGAACAGTATCTCTCGAGATGCATACTACCGCGTACCGATTTTAAAATTGCAATTCGACTGCCGTAGAAACTACAGGAGCTAAAAGGGCGATGTTCTGTCGGTAGTTCATGAGGTCGAATGGTCCACTCTCGTATTTGAACAGAAATTTCCTGCTCAGGCAAAGTGCATCTGTGCGATCGCTCAACCTTTCTGCCCTAAACTGGAAGCCTTTCTGCCGGTTCCTCACCGACACTCATGCTTCCATTATCAACATTGACAGCTCACTCCTCCTCGTCAGTTATCAAAACACAGAACGGTGAAAAACATAACAAAGACAGCTAGACAGATGACAACACCTATAGCGATTTGCTCCCGTAAACCATAAATATCTACCTTTTCATTCTTTGTATTCATTTCTTTTCTCGCAGTCATCTGATTTTACTCACCTTTTTTTTTTTTTTTTTTTTAAATTGTTCACCTTCTCTCTCGTCAAAGGGAGGAACAGTTGCTGACCATCAAGTCATTTTTGTTTTCAAATAATTCCACACTTTTAAGTCTGATTATCACATTAGAATTCTTGTTTTTACTTTTCCTTTGAACTACCCCAGCTGAGGGAGAAAACTGCATATTATCGCCCTTTGTGACCATGACATACTATATATTTTCCATGGTTCATCCTCCTCTCACAGGAAAGGATTAAGTCAGTTAATTTTTTTTTCTATCACTGGATTGTTTTTTAAAAACCATCCCAGGTTTGGGTATCACGTGATTTTTTTTTTTTTTTTTAAATTAAGCAATCTCCCTCCCATGGCGAGAAATCACATCAGATTAAAAAAAAAAGTTCTCAACCAGGGAGATTGATCATGTCAAGTTTCTTTTCTTTTCTTTTCTTTTCTTTTTTTTTTTAAATCTCCCCCTCATGGAGACAGATCATGTCGCGGTCAACAGACGTCATGAAGTGGGTCAACTAAATTCAACTTATTTTCAAGTAACGATATGGGTGCGTATTACAACCAACTCTCACGCCTAAAAACTGGGGGTCACCACGGTCATGGACTCAGTGTCGCCCAAGGGATTGAGAACAACTGGAGTAAATAATGCTATCCAGATGCTACATAAACAGAAAGATAAGCAATTTATCCGAGGGCTTCTGTCTCCTCAAACAAATATCTGGAAAAGAATGAAAGACAGATCATGAGCCAAAAGAGGTACAGTAGGTTTACTAACACAAAACTAAATAATGCAGATACAGCATAGCAAACACTACCTGTAGCTGTAATCGTCGTCAACATTCAACGACTGCACCTTTGGGCAGCTTCACGCATACTGTCAGTTTTTCAACGTCTGTCTCTGGTTACGGTCGAGTTCACAATTACTAACACACAATATAATGCACACGTGCATCCTGTGATTGTCATCCTTCTAACAAAATCAGCAACTTCAGACTCTTCTGACTGTTCAAGTTATTTAAAAGTTAAGGGCTGTTCAGTCGATCACAAACGGTAACCAAATTTACGTTTGTGACATTTACAATTTTTAATACAAATTTGGAAATTTTCCTTGTTTTCTCTAATCATCTATAACAATATATCATTTCATACGAAAATCTTTGCCTTCACACATGACAATTTCCTGTTTGCTGTGTTCATCGCAGTAAAGTTTGTTTTTTTGTTTTTTTTTTTTTTTTTCCCCCGGAATGTATATGAAATTCAGCTTTGCCTACAATTCCCCAATTTGATCGGTCGGATTCATAACACGGTGAAAGTAATCACTAATAATCGTTATCATGCCTCCGTCCTCTCTTCACCCCACCCACCCCAGTCCCTCCCCCCCCCCCCCCCCCCCCCCCCCCTTCCTTTTTTCATTTTTTTTTTTTTTTTTTTTTTTTTTTTTTCACCCTCCACCCTCCGCCCCCGATCCAAACTTCTGAAAACGATTTTAGCGTGGCAAACGTAGACACGGGATGATAAAGGGACACAACCAGTAAAAATCTTAACTGCACGAGTACCCTCCCCTGACGGAACATCTCGCCGACACAGCCCGCTGAAAGTGTTGATTTTCGTTGTGCCGAGATCAAGGGGTCTCTTTGGGGACCATCGGAACAAGACCAACACTGTACAACACATTTCAAACTGATGGGTCTGGAG
>JADBJO010001610.1:117500-120000 GCA_016801955.1 Conus betulinus
CCCCCCCCCCCCACTGCCCTCGCCTCTCTTCACTCCTCACAATATCTCCATACGCCAAAGTTCACCATCACCACCCCACTTCTCCCCCTTCCCTCCCCTCCACACCCCACCCCCTCCTCGTACTCGCACCACCACCACCACCATCCAGCCCCATCCCAAGCTTCTCCACCTACATGCAGACGGCCCGTTTGGCGGAGCAGGTGCCATGGAGCACGGTGCCGTTGGTCAGGCAGAAGGGGAGGAGGTCCCGCGTGCACAGGGACGGGTCCTTCTTGTACTTGTCACAGTCGAAGTGGGTGTGGTCGCCCTTGTCGCGCAGGCGGCCATCGTGGCGTCCACGCTCTGCTTGTCTCTGTGGGGGGGGACACACAAAACAGACACGGCTGGCTGCAGAACGGGACGAAGTGAAGGTCATGATGACAGGGTCACTACCCAACGCACAGGACGGTCACACACTAGTACAGACGTAGGTCGTTGTGCTGAGATTGTGAGGCCTTGGTGACGTTCAGTGAGGCTTTGGTGACGTTCAGTGAGGCCTTGGTAACGTTATGTGAGGCTTTGGTGACGTTCAGTCAGGCTTTGGTCACGTTATGCGAGGCTTTGGTGACGTTATGTGAGGCCTTGGTAACGTTGTGTGAGGCCTTGTAACGTTATGTGAGGCTTTGGTGACGTTCAGTCAGGCTTTGGTCACGTTGTGCGAGGCTTTGGTGACGTTATGTGAGGCTTTGGTGACGTTCAGTCAGCCTTTGGTCACGTTATGTGAGGCCTTGGTCACGTTGTGTGAGGCCTTGGTAACGTTGTGTGAGGCCTTGGTAACGTTAGGTGAGGCTTTGATGACGTTCAGTGAGGCTTTGGTGACGTTATGTGAGGCTTTGGTGACATTCAGTGAGGCCTTGGTGACGTTATGTGAGGCCTTGGTGACGTTATGTAAGGTCTTTCGTGACAGGTTGTGAAATCTTTATGTTCAGTTATGAGCTATTTATGTCGACTTGTCGAGAGAGAGAGAGAGAGAGAGAGAGAGAGAGAGAGAGAGGGAGAGAGAAAGAGACAGAGCGAGAGCAAGAGCGACAGAGAGAGTGTGTGTGCGTGGTAAAGCTGGGCAGCAGAAGGGCATCTAAGAGTCATGACCTGGATGTGACCCGGCCCCCTTTGAGTGTAAGGAGTTCAGGGCAGGGGGGGGAGGGGGAGGGGTTAGTCACCGCAGACCTGCTGTCAAGCTCTCTCCCTAGAGCTTCTACCGTTCCATTGTGAGGTATCAATGTCGAGTCGCGACGTCTTCGTGGCGAGTTGGAGATCTTTATGTTTATTTGGATTGTTACGTCTGGCTGTCTAGCTGTGTGAGGTCTTCGCAATGAGTTGTGAAGTAGCTTACATTTTGTTGCGAGGTCCTGGATCCGGAATGAGCGGTGTGGAGAAATGCCACTTAAGTGGCTCGATAGATTGTGTGTGTGTGTGTGTGTGTGTGTGTGTGTTGTGTGTGTGTGTGTGTGTGTGTGTGTGTGTGTGTGTGTGTGTGTGTGTGTGTGTGTGTGTGTGTGTGTGTGTGTGTGTGTGTGTGTGTGTGTGTGTGTGTGTTTGAGAGAAAGAGAGCGAGACAGACAGAGAGAGACAGAGAGACTGACAGAGACAAAGAGAGAGACAGACAGACAGACAGACATAGACACAGAGAGAGAGACAGCGAGAGCAACTCACAGACAGACAGCTCTCCGCGCATGACAGCGGCCGATGATGATGGTGCCGTTGGTAAGGCAGTACATGATGGCGTCGGCCGTGCAGACAGTGGAGGTGTGGGGTCGTAGTTCTCGCAGTCAAACTCCTCCCCAGTCACCACCACGACCACCATCCCTGGGGAAAATACACATATATAAGAAACCGGCTAGAACCGACAGCGGGCAAGAGTGGCGGCAAAAAGGGGTGAAGGGGTACTGCTAGCTAGACCGCCAACACATGGGAACGACCAGAGCACCATTCAAACGCTAGACAGCCAACCATGGAACGACCAGAGCACCATCCAAACGCTAGATAGCCAACACATGGAACGACCAGAGCACCATCCAAACGCTAGACAGCCAACACATGGAACAACCAGAGAACCATCCAAACGCTAGACCGCCAACACAAGGAACGACCAGAGAACCATCCAAACGCTAGACCGCCAACACATGGAACGACCAGAGAACCATCCAAACGCTAGACCGCCAACACATGGAACGACCAGAGAACCACCCACACGCTAGAAAGCCAACACATGGGACGACCAGAGAACCATCCAAACGCTAGAAAGCCAACACATGGAACAACCAGAGAACCATCCAAACGCTAGACCGCCAACACATGGAACGACCAGAGAACCATCCAAACGCTAGACCGCCAACACATGGAACGACCAGAGAACCACCCACACGCTAGAAAGCCAACACATGGAACGACCAGAGAACCACCCACACGCTAGAAAGCCAACACATGGAACGACCAGAGAACCACCCACACGCTAGAAAGC
>JADBJO010001610.1:125000-185000 GCA_016801955.1 Conus betulinus
AGGGGTGACACCCGCAATACAACACACAAGACGGATTCTCAGTAAAGAAATGGAAAGACAAAAAAAACATTACACATATATACACTATGCAAACTATGATGAACATACTGTTCGTATTCGCTTTTGAGCTTCATATATGTACACAGCAAGACCGAAGAGGACATTTTTCCTTTCTTGTTGCTAACAATAAGCTGACTCTGAGAAACTACAGGGGTCACAATAATACTTAGCCTTCACAAATTTAACTCTACGGTCACTGAGTGCAGGACAGCAAAGTAAAAAAAAAAATTGTATTTCATCGTCCTCTGCCTGATTACTCACGCGACACAT
This sequence comes from Conus betulinus, assembly GCA_016801955.1. Lineage (NCBI taxonomy): Eukaryota > Metazoa > Mollusca > Gastropoda > Neogastropoda > Conidae > Conus > Conus betulinus. Next base: position 125,331 of record JADBJO010001610.1, read on the forward strand.
CAATTCGTTATCTTTCACAACACTGTATCTAAAACAATGGCAAGCAATGTCAGAGACACCAAATCTAAACTTACTCAATGCACTCTTCACATACCTATTCATATTCATTGCAAGGTATGGTTCAACCTCATGTGCTGTTTTGAAGAGTCTGCATTGTGCAAATCTGTCACTGCTATAGATATGGTCACGCCAGTCTTGCCATCTGCGACCGATCATTCTTTGTTTAAAACATTTCAAAAATCCCGATACACTTTCAACGCCCTAGTTGTCCCAAACATAAGCAAAGCCAGAAGAATTCAAACACTGACGAACATTGGTAGCCCATGTCTTCTTGCCATCACCATCCAGCTCTCGCAACGTCTTATCAGCTTGAAATGGTATCTTGGTTTCCTCCATTCTGGTCATTTTCAACCAATACTTGATACATTCAAAAAACAGGATTAATATAAATTGAATACCTTCCAAGTTCACCATGTACTAAATCATTTGGCGCTCGATTGTCTACATTCAAAAATCTTTTCATTGCATACAAATGAACATTCTCTATTTCAACGTTTTTTTTCTCGAGAGCACAAATTTCAGCTCCATACTGTAAGATTGGCTGCACCTGAGAATCGACTAACTTCGCAAAAAAAAAAAAAAGAAAAGAAAAAAAGAAAAAAAAAAAAAAAAAAAAAAAAAAAAAGAAAAGAAAGAAAGAAAATGCGCAACTATTCAATGTATGTAAAGTATGAAGAATAACTGTGACTGCTCTCTTTGCCCTATTTGCTATATCTTGTCACCTAAAAGTGAAACGTCATCTGGTAGTGAAAGAAAATCCAAGATATCTGTATACCTTGACTATACCAATGAATTCACCCCCGTAGAGAGAGAGAGAGAGAGAGAGAGAGAGAGAGAGAGAGAGAGAGAGAGAGAGAGAGACCGCGCCCGTGTATGTGTGTATGTGTGTGTGTAGTAGTAGTAGTAGTAGTAGTAGTAGTAGTAGTACTTTTCTTTAACGTCTTTTCACTAATGTGATATTAGACGGAGAGAGAGAGAGAGAGAGAGAGTGTCTTATGTAGGCCTATTCATGCATGCTGGAATGCGTATTTAAATGTTGTGTACATAATATAAGACAATATTAATAATTCAGCATTTTCACATTAGAGTAACTGTCTAACTGGACTACAAATTAAAGAAAAGATAACTTTAAAAGCGAACTCTAAGTCAAGGAAAATATCCGAAAGAGACATGCCTGATAATGACGGTAAGTATGCTTGAAGGGGCAAACAACCAAACAAGACATGAATGCTAGTTTAATCTTTTCTCGCCACAAATACATTTTGCGTTATTACTGTACTTGGTTTTTAAAGCATCAAGTTTTATTCTATAGTATATAGAAATAAAATTTCTGTATTGATGCAAATTACTTATTTTAATATTAGGGTTATTAATAAAGCTTTCAAAACATACTAGCTGAGTGTTATTTGCATTAATAGCTAGATCTTGTTGATTGTTTTGTTTCCTGAATCGACTATAAATTGTTTGTTTTAACATGTTTTATCCCTCTTGTAAAGTAAAGGCGTCACTGAGTTTTCATTCCTAGCACCTCTTTTTGCTTTTCTGTCAACAAGTTCATTGCCGAAAATACCACAATGTGAGGGAATCCAACAGAATGTGACTTCCGTTCCTTTGCACATTAATACATGAATAAGATGACATATTTCCTTTAAAATGGAATTATTACTGAGCGAGTTAGAGAACTTTATAGACTGTAGAACAGACATCGAATCGACCATAAAGACCACTTTAACAATTGAGTGTGGTAAATCATTAAATAAGATAAAGCCATAATAATGGCTACCATTTCCGCAACATAAATTGATCTGTGCTTTCCAATATAATAAGTCTTTTCCACTTTTAGTGAAGGTATTACAAAAGCAGAGCCTGCCTGATTAGTATGTAACAAGGAACCATCAGTGTATACTTTAAGATGATCTGAATATTTATTCATAGTATGCATTTTTACTGTATATGACAAAATATTTGGTTGATCGTTTTTACTAACATCTGTATAAACAAGATCAAAATTTGCTCGGTTTCCTTTCCCAATCAGGAAGAGAATTAGATGTCGTTTTCAACAGAGAATCAAGGCTGATGGCGGATTCTTCCAAAAGATCTGCTGTATAGGAACCAATGGTGGAAAGAGACACAATCGATTGAGCTCTTTTAGGATAATGAGACTCGGGCTTCACAGTAATTTCAAAGCTATTCACGTCTTCATTTGAAGAGCATTTAAGTACATACTTCGAAACAGCCAATTTTCTGTATTCATCCAAGGATAAAACATCAAGTTCTCTATAAGTTCGCATAGTAGATGCATGGAAAGGAACACCAAGACACAGTTTATAGGCCTTGCTATCTATACTTTGCAATTTTTGTAACAAATATTTAGGAGCACTGAAGAATGCCTCTTGTGCATGAGACAGTTTAGATCTAATCAGAGATGTCACTAAATGCTTTAAGATTTTTGCATCCTGACACCAACTTTGCTGGCTAATAATTTTTAGGAAATTAAGGGTTTTCCTAGCTTTATTTAAAAGATATTGTATATGATAATTCCACGTTAGTTTAGACGTCAAATACACTCCCAAAAATTTGACTAAAGATTTATATTCAAGAGCAACGCCATCCAGTTTGAATAAAGGCAGCTCAGTAGGAGCTGCACCATGAATAAATAAAACCATATATTTTTTTCACTAGAAAATATTAACCCGTTATTAAACATGTATCTACCAAGACTGTCAAGATCAGCTTGATATAGTTTTCTGTAATAGTTTATTTCACGCTTAGTTGTGTGTTTTTTTCTCAATGAAGTATTTACCATATGCATAAATCATCCGCATATTGTACTACTGTAACGTGTTTGCTTACATGTTTCGGAAGATCGCTCATCAGAATATTAAATAACATTGGAGCTATTACTGAGCCTTGTGGAATGCCCATTTGCAATGATTTAAAACCAGAATATATATTTTCTACCCTGACTTGCAGGGATCTATTTTGTAGGAATTCTCTGATATATATAATAAAAGATTGCCACTCAAACCAATTGTCTTTAATTTAAATAATAATTTCATATGCCAGACACTGTCAAACGCCTTTTTTACATCGAAAAAGGTAGCTAAAACACTTTTTCGTCTAGCGAACTGATATTTAATTTGTGTTGTTAATTTAACGATGTGATCAATTGTTGACCTACCTTTCCGGAAACCAGCTTGGTTATGTGGAATTATATTATTTTTATCACAGTAATGAATCAGTCTATTCAACACTATTTTTTCCATAACTTTTGAAACATGGGAAGTCAAGGCTATTGGCCTATAACTGTTGACATTTGTAGCAGGTTTACCTTGCTTCAAAACAGGAATAATAATTGACTGCTTCCAAACTTTTGGCATACTACCACTAGACCAAATTTTTTTTAAAGATCGTCAACAGAAAATAGATGAAATTATCTGGTAAATGTTTTATCATTTCGTTCGAAATCGCATCTATCCCTACCGACGAAGTTTTATTAGCTAACGAAGAAAGGGCATCATTAACTTCATGTATAGTTATAGGGGCATTAATATAATGATCATTATTAGAATGTGGCTCATTAAAAGCATTACTTTTTTTCTTCTCTTTCTCTTTGTCTTCTGCATTGTGGCAGAAGACTTTCTGTGCGCATGCTCTTAAAAAAACTATCAGCAAATGCTTCCGCCTTTTCCTCAGAAGTTGGAAAATTATTATTTTCCAGTTTAACAGGGTACCGAGAAAGATTAATTCCTTGTTTTACATCTCTAAATTTTTTCCATACTTTCTGAAAATCTTTATAATGAGAGACTTGTTCAGCGCAGAAAGATGACCAATATAATCGTTTTGATTTGGCCACTACCCTATTAGAATGTGTGTTTGCATCTTTCATTTCTTGATGTGCCTTTTGTAATCTGTCAAACAGACTATTAGGTTCCCCCATTTTTAGGTTTGTCTCCTTTTCTTTTTTCTTTACCTCAGACTTTATTTTAATGTATTCTTTATATTTCATTTTCTTGAATGTTACAGCTTCTTCGCATTCTTTTGTCCACCACACATTTCCAACATGATTACTGTTTTTGATATTTCCACATTTAGGAATAGATTCATCCAACAGTATCATGTCTTTGAATTTGCCATAAAGAGCATTTATGTCCTCACTGGTGTCATCAATCCAATTTACATTTTTTTTATGAAAGAATGGAAGAAAATTTTTGCCAGTCTGCAAATTTATAATTATATTTGGGTATTTTGTCTTGTGGATATTTTTCATGCTCGCAGATGTTCTTGAGTGAAATTTTGAGTGGCAAGTGGTCACTTCCAAGTGTGTCTTCAAGCGGCTGCCAACAGCAGTCAAAAGCTAATTGCGGAGATATTAAAGTAAGATCAATGGCACTGGGTCTATGAGTGGAAACATCTGGGAATCTCGTGACACTACCATCGTTTAATAAACACAAGGAAGAGTCTACAACATTTTCAACAAATCGATTGTTTGTTACTACAGAACAGTCTTTGTCCCAGAATGGACAGTGGGCATAAAGTCACCACCGACCAGCCATTTTTCAGGAGATGCTTGAAATGAATGTAACCATTCAGTATTTCGATCATTTGGCCCTTTTGGCAAATAGACAGAGACAACACATTTAGAATGTCATTGTCTTTAATTTTCACACTGGCTGCACAAGAATATAAATCCGATTGATCCTTTGGAACTGGTGATGGACATAAAGAATAGGCAATGCCTTCTCGGATGTAAATGGCACAGCTTATTCTTTCCTTGGAATCAGATACTTTATTGTGTACTGGGGGATAGTAAAATTTGGATAATCTTGGAAGCTTGGGTTTGCACACATTTACTATTGGCAAGATGTTGGATCAAATAGGATTCATTTGTCCAAATAGACCTAGCATTCCACTGTAAAATTGAAAGCTTGTTTAACGACTTATCAGGCATGTCTTCACACAAGGGGCTAATATGTAAGGAAGAGAATTAAAAAAAAAAAATTATAAAAATAAAGATAACAATATCTGGAATTCAGACTACAGCATGAAAATAGAGTAGAATTTAGAACCGGCAATAGGTGAACAGCAGGACTAGTGCACGATGTGTATCAGAGTCAAAATGCTGATGTTTGACGCAAAACTACAACGATACTTTGCAGCCCGACTTGTAGTTAATACCATTGTTCCAAGCCGTCAAACATATTTCCAGCGCCGCCCAAGATGATCTCCAACGAAGAAAGGCTGTTCTTCAGGACTCCAGTAGTAGCGCTGGGGTGGGAGGCTGGCGTGTGTGTGTGTGTGTGTGTGTGTGTGTGTGTGTGTGTGTGTGTGTGTGTGTGTGTGTGTGTGTGTGTGCGCGCGCGCGCGCGCGCGCGCGCGAGCGTGTATGTGTGTGTGTGTGTGTGTGTGTGTGTGTGTGTGTGTGTGTGTGTGCGTGCGTGTGTGCGTGCGTGCGTGCGTGCGTGTGAGTAAGCGGGCGAGTGTGTATGTATGCTTGCGGTGCGTGGATGCCTGCATGATGAAGATAGGTGGGCGAATGGCGAAGGAAACGAGGGTCATCGTGGAATGTTTAACATCCCATCTGCGTTCCCCACACACTGAGAAAAAAAACACGTGACCGAACATAACGCTTAATTCATCGGTGTTTGGCACACGTCTCGCCTCGGTCGGCCTAGAAATCCGACCACACAGGACTTGATCGCTATCACCACCGGAGACCTCTCCCACAGCAACGGAAAGGCTGTATGCGAGTTATCGGCCCTGGGGAGATGTGAGGACAAATGGACCAGACAGTTATGGTCAAGGAGCATGTCAAAAGGTGAAATCCTCTTTACTGTGGTCGTGATGGTATTGATAACAGGCCTTTTTTTTAATTAAAAAAAATTGTGATTACAAAAGGCTGTTAGTACCGATGAAAGTGATCATGAAGCAGCTTTTCGGTTCTTTCCCACTCCCAGATCCACCCCCCCCCCCCTCTCTCTCCCCTTCCCCCACTACTATCCCTCCATCCATTTTATTTCTTTCCAGATTTTACGCCTTTACTTTTATTCCTTGACGTGTGTGTGTGTGTGTGTGTGTGTGTGTGTGTGTGTGTGTGTGTGTGTGTGGTGTGTGTGTGTGTGTGTGTGTGTGTGCGAGCGCGCGCGTGCGCGCGCACGCGTATGCGTGGTAAACTTTGTCATTGCCTGTTTTCTTGGCAATGACAGTACAGTACTGGGAGAACAACCAGCAGACCTTTCCAGCAAGCGCTCACATGAAGACATCACCAAAAAGCTGATGCTGCCTCTGGAATCCACCCTCCTCAAGGAGTACACAGTGGACACAGCAAGGCTACACACCCCGTGCGTGAAGCTCGGGACACAGGGTTGTGAGCGTCAGTCCAGCCCAGACTGACGACTGATAAACAATAAAAACAGAACAAAACAAACAAAAACCATGGGGGTGGCAGAGCACACGGCAAAGGACAGAAACCCTGAGATACGGGACGTAACCAGGCGCACACAAAGTCACCGACAAGGGAAGGAACCGGCGGAGATGAATTGGCGGACAAAGGCGAAGAGGAAAAGCAAAAGAGACACCGTGATACAGGAGTTGAAGAAAGAAGAGGATGCCCGAAGACCTTCAGCAGCAGTGGACAGCACGAGACAGCCCGAGACAAAGGAGTCTCTGGAACGAACTATGGCATGAATTATGGCTCGCTTTTCAGATCTGATTCCTCCTCCTACCTGTACTCGACCTCATGTCTCAGAATACAAACCTGGTCAAATGGGGCTGGGGGTGGGGGTGGGATCCTGATTTTACCCTATGTGTCCGTTCTGTCAGGGCAAACAAACACTGGGAAATGTACGGAGTTCATGCAAAGCAGCGCTAACCCAAGGAAAGGCCACACATGAGGCACAGTTTCAGTTTTATCAAGAAAGTGTCACTGCGTGCGGACTAGTCCATATATGTTACAACCCTGTCAGCTCAGTTTCCAGACCACACTGCGCATGATTGACAGATGATGGATGGATGAATTAATGACTATGAAGATGAGAGAGTTTAAGAAGAGGCTGACCCGCGCATTAGTCCAACGCGCAGATCAGACGCACAGAGACACAAGTAAGGCGTCAGGACATCGCACATGAGGTTAGTAGTACCGCCAGAGGCAACACCACGCCACCAGAAGCTCCAGCAACGACAGTTCTGCAGGCAGGACACTACAAGTCATGGTCTGGAACAGCCGAGACGTCTACAGCGTGGAGAGCGGGTTTTGGGGACGGAGTGAACGACTGAGTGTGGACAGCAGATCCTCCAGAGTGAGAACCATCCAGACACCATCAGGAAGAGTGGGCATGACATCGGGAATCACACTCCACACGAAGTCATCAAAACAAAATGACTCTGAGTTCACTGCGCTTCATGGAAAGCAGAGCGGAGAAAAACTCCCACTCCCACAAGACAGAAGTAAGCCAGTAAACCCAGCCACTTTCAGGAATCCGAGTTCCAAGCCAAAGTCATCTCCATAGAATGGGAGCACGAGGGGTTGTAGGTTCATCCGCCTCTGGTCTCAGCGTCTCCCAATTTTTTGGAAGATTAGGAACTACAGTCTTACAGCAACGATAGGAACAGCTGCACAGAGTTGCGGCTGGATGTGGTCGGGGGGAAAGAGAAGTGAACTTCATGGGGGCTTACATTTCCCAGCGTGGAAAAGGTGTCTGGTGGCCAGGTGAGTACGTCTGCTGTCGTAAGACGGCTTGGCCTTGAGCAGCACACCCATTTAGCAGATACGGATTCGAATTACGACACCGGTGGGGGGTGGGGGAACTCTGACATCAGAAGGGTATCCAACAGTCGTGTTCTGCTTGCAGCTCACTTCAGTGTGTACAGAGTTCAGAGTGCGTACAGAGTTCAGGTTAGAAACGCATGACGGGCATTGGGGGGCGGGGGGGGGGGGGGGGGGGGGGGGGGGGGGTCTCTGCAGACCTGCTATAACGTCTCCCTAGAGTCTTTTTCTCTGTGTGTGTGTGTGTGTGTGTGTGTGTGTGTGTGTGTGTGTGTGTATGTGTGTGTGTGTGTGTGTGTGTGTGTGTGTAGTGTGTGTGTGTGTGTGTGTGTGTGTGTGTGTGTGTGTGTGGTGTGTGTGTGTGTGTGTGTGTGTGTGTGTGTGTGTGTGTGTGTGTGTGTGTGTGTGTTGTGTGTGTGTGTGTGTGTGTGTGTGTGTGTGTGTGTGTGTGTATGTGTGTGTGTGTGTGTGTGTGTGTGTGTGTGTGTGTGTGTGTGTGTGTGTGTGTGTGTGTGTGTGTGTGTGTGTGTGTGTGTGTGTGTGTGTGTGTGTGTGTGTGTGTGTGTGTGTGTGTGTGTGTGTATGTGTGTGTGTATGGTGTGTGTGTGTGTGTGTGTGTGTGTGTGGGTGTGTGTGTGTGTGTGTGTGTGTGTGTGTGTGTGTGGTGTGTGTGTGTGTGTGTGTGTGTGTGTGTGTGTGTGTGTGTGTGTGTGTGTGTGTGTGTGTGTGTGTGTGTATGTGTGTGTGTGTGTATGTGTGTGGTGTGTGTATGTGTGTGTGTGTGTGTGTGTGTGTGTGTGTGTGTGTGTGTGTGTGTGTGTGTGTGTGTGTGTGTGTGTGTGTGTGTGTGTGTGTATGTGTGTGTGTGTGTGTGTGTGTGTGTGTGTGTGTGTGTGTGTGTGTGTGTGTGTGTGTGTGTGTGTGTGTGTGTGTGTGTGTGTGTGTGTGTGTGTGTGTGGTGTGTGTGTGTGTGTGTGTGTGTGTGTGTGTGTGTGTGGTGTGTGTGTGTATGTGTGTGTGTGTGTGTGTGTGTGTGTGTGTGTGTGTGTGTGTGTGTGTGTGTGTGTGTGTTGTGTGTGTGTGTGTGTGTGTGTGTGTGTGTGTGTGTGTATGCGCTGTGTATGTTGTTTAGAATCTTGTCAGAGTAATCCCACCCACCCCCCAAAAAAAAAAAAAAAAGAAAGAAAGAAAGAAAGAAAGAAAGAAAGAAAAAAAAAAAAAAAAAAAATTGAAATAAGTAATTTTCAAAGTGGCGCAACTCGAAACTTGTTTGCGATTTTGTCTTGTGCATGCGGGGGCCGTAGCAAGGCCATTGAGCTAATGTTGTATTCGACACCTAATGTTGTCACAACGCAGTCCACCGAGTCTGGTTACGTATCAACATAGTAGTCACAGTGCGCTCATTCTCAGAAATGTCTTTTTCAGATTCTCATATCACGATAGGAGGATGAGCGGGCAAAGGAATGTCATCAAATGTCCTTGACCTACCTGCCAACCTCGTCTTCCCCTCCCCTCCCCTCCCCCCTCTCCTCTATAGCCTGCATCTTAATGTTCTTGCCTTCAGTGCTTCTTTCTCCCTGGGAGAGAGAGAGAGAGAGAGAGAGAGAGAGAGAGAGAGAAGCAGAGAGAGCTCGAGAGAGAGAAGAGAGAGAGACGGCAGAGGAGAGAGAGGAGAGAGAGAGAGAGAGAGAGGAGAGAGAGTTGTCTCGCCGACTCATACAACAGTTGTTGAACACAACGGGTTATTTATGATCCTTTCAACACCGATAAGAAAGAAGTATGCAGCTGCTGTTTACTCCTGTGTGGTGCTAATCCACGGGCCAAGACCATCACAGCACAGAGAGATAGAGTCACAAGGACTTCCCCACCTCCACCCCCGCAACATCTACAGGCTTTTTGGCTCAACCGACGACCCCCCACTCCCACCCCCACCTCCGCCGCTCCCGTTGTACCCCTGTCTCTCCTTTCTCTCCCGCCTACCCCACCACCGTATTTTCAAGACGATTGAAGAATCCTACACACACGAAGTCACCATGTCCCATTTCCAGCCCGTTTTGACCAAATACCTGATGCATTCTGGATTCTGTCCGTATGAGAGAGAGAGAGAGAGAGAGAGAGGAGAGAGATGAGCGGGGAGAGAGAGAGAGAGGCAAGAGGAGAGAGAGAGAGGAGAGGGAGATGGTCTCGGGGAGAGCGGAGAGAGAGCAGGACAGGAGAACCGGAGAGTGAGGAGAGAGAGGAAGAGAGAGAGAGATGGAGGAGAGAGACAGTGACAGGAGATCGAGAGATGGCGTGGAGGTCCAAGAGAGAGAGGAGAGAGAGGGGAGACAGAGGAGATAGAGCTTGAAGAGAAGAGGGAGAGAGGAGAACGAGGAGACGGCGAGAGGCAACATCGTAGAAGAGAGAGGCCCGACGAGAGAGACAGGACCCCGCCAGGACGTGGGAGGCCCCCACCAGAGCCGGGAGCGTGGGAGAGAGAGGAGGAACGCTGTGAGATCAAGAGAGGAATGTTTGCCACCCACGGGCGGGAAGAGATGGGAGGACATTGACAGAGCCAGACAGACCAAAGAGAGAAGAGAGAGCGAGAACAGAGAAGAGAGACAGGAGGAGATGAGAGAGAGAGGAGGTGCCCGCCGAGAGTGAGATGAGGGCAAGAAGTGGAGGAGGTCGCCGTTGAGGACAGACAGATAGACAGAAAGAGAAGGAGAGAGAGGGAGAGACTGGAGGCATCCCGAGAGAGAGGAGAGAGCGAGTAGAGGATTGAGCACGAGAGTAGAGAGAGAGAGAGCAGACGACAGACAGACCAAGACAGAGAAGGACCCCGTGCACCCAGTCTCCACCAGACACTACACACCCTGCCCGCCAGAACGTGGGAATTCCACCACGGGACACAGTCATGGAGTCTCCTGTCAGCAAGACTGACCCCCCACCCCCCTCCCCAACTCCATCTGGGTGTGTGCGATGAGATCACCAGCATGATACAGTTCTGGCTGTGTCCTCCCTGAAGACGGTGTACAGTGCGGCAGTGGCTTCACGACCGACACCCCTACCCCCATGTGCGCCAAAACACACCCCATGGAGTGATGATAGACATGCGCCAAAACATACCCCATGGAGTGATGATAGACATGCGCCAAAACATACCCCATGGAGTGATGATAGACATGCGCCAAAACATACCCCATGGAGTGATGATAGACATGTGCCAAAACATACCCCCATGGACTGATTATAGGCCTGTGCCAATGCATACCCCATGGACTGATTATAGGCCTGTGCCAAAACATACTGCATCGAGTTATAGGCATGTGCCAAATCACACCCCATAGACTGTTTATAGGCCTGTGCCAAAACATACTGCATCGAGTTAAAGGCATGTGCCAAAACATATCCGACTTATGTGGAGGCAAGTGGCAGTGGTCAATATCTATACCCCCCCCCCCCCCCCCCTGTGTGCTGTTTCTGGACCTAACCCTCAGTGACACACATGATTTATTTTTTCATAAATACAAGAATGCGGGACAGTGACGACTCGAGTGCAGAATCACAACATTCCTCAAAGTCAAACACAATATGGTTTGATCGACATCTTTGTCACTTGGGACACTGAAAATTGTGGAGGAAGGGGGTGATTTCAGAACAAATGAAGGAGGTGGGCCTGGATTCCTTGTTTTCCCCGGGAAGAGAGAGAGAGAGAGAGAGAGAGAGAGAGAGAGAGAGAGAGAGAGAGAGAGAGAGAGAGAGGGGGGGGGGGGGGGGGGGGGAGGGGAGGGAGGGAGGGGAAAGTTTTGGGCACGCGCACTTTCTTACCAACCAGGAGAACGATTTCGGGCGAGGGGTATTACGGAACATGGCCATGGGATAAAGTGATTCTGTCCTGGTACCCACTAGGACCCAGTGGGCCTGGCTGTTAGTCTGACAGCACCGATGGACTCCACAAAGCATACAGCACTGGGCCCTAACGAAATCACCCCCGTGAAGATCAACGTGCCTAGAAGGCGGAGAAAGACCAGGGAGAGAGAATTCACCTGAACCTAGCGACAAGGGCACACCGTCTACAGGCCCACAGGTGATTCACCTGAACCTAGCGACATGGGCACACCGTCTACAGGCCCACAGGTGATTCACCTGAACCTAGCGACATGGGCACACCGTCTACAGGCCCACAGGTGATTCACCTGAACCTAGCGACATGGGCACACCGTCTACAGGCCCACAGGTGATTCACCTGAACCTAGCGACATGGGCACACCGTCTTCAGGCCCACAGGTGATTCACCCTCTCCCTCTCTCTTCCTCCGTCCCCCCCCCCCCCCCCCCCCCCCCACCCTGTCTGTGAATATGAAAGCCAAACACCCTTTGCTTCTTCTCAGACGCTCTTTCAAACTTTCTCTCTTCCTTTCTTCCTGTCTTGTCTTCTTTTTAAAGGATTCACAATCGATTCAGAAGTTTGACGCCTGAACGCTTGGGGCGATCGCTCTAGTTCCTCGTCTGCACGGTAAAGTGGGACACGCATGTATACATATGTAAGAGAAGAGAGACCCGAGCACACACAGAGAGAGAGAGAGAGAGAGAGAGAGAGAGAGAGAGAGGACACACACACACACACACGGAACTGCTGACGGCGCCTACCTGACGCAGCCGTTGTAACAAAACAGCACTCTAAACGAACAACGATTTTTTTTTTTTTAACACAGCCGAACAGGCCGAAACCCTAACTGAAACTCGATGTGTATCTGTGTTTCCGTGTATCTAGGTCCACCGATCCAAGCACTCGCTCTAAGCCCCCGAGTGCAGTGTCGTCTGCTCAACCCGCGCAACACCTCAAGTGGCTTGTCAGTTCAGAACTTTGATTTTTCCCATCTCATCTAAAGCTTTTTAAACTGAAAAACGGCAAAACGTTCAAATACTAGATGTTTTTTAATGCACGGGTGGATTCCAGGTACATGGAGCCACTAGTTTTTTTTTGTTGTTGTTGTTTGGGGGTGGGGGTGGGGTGGGGGGGAGGTCGCGGAAGTTTATAAAGCTGATTAGCATATTTGGGGGTCATCCCGTCCAATCGTTTTCTTTGTGAGCTCGTTAGCTCCTTGCGGCCGATTGGTACTGGGATCTCCGGATATCACAACTGTGTCACCCGGTCGCGCGTCGCTGAAAGGTCTGGTGTCTTGCAGGTCATGCGTGACTCGGATCGAATTCAAGGCTCACACGGTTGTTATTGCTCCCGCCCCCTCCGCCACACACCGTTTTAACCCCTCTTAAGACCAAGGAACTGACAAGTCTTCTCTCTTCCGGTATGACTGGGAACCTTCCCGTGGCTCTGAACCGAGACGGCCATCGTCCTCTTGCTGACTGGAGATCCACCTGGCTGGCTGCACGCTGATTTGACAGGAAGGACCCGTTGGACAGTGGTGGTCGCCTGTGTAGGTGGGCATGCCACAGATGTGTATGTGGTCTAATATCTCTGTGACGAAGTGGACCACCACCACTACCAAACTGCGGGTCTACAGACGGGTCTCATGGCAAGTCTTACTCTACGGACAATCACAGGAGATGGCTCTGTGTCACATGAAAGAGTTCTATGTTTAGGACTCGGCATTCAAATCGTATCATACTTAATACTTCACCTCATCATCTTCTTCCCACCTCCTTGCAACATATACCCTCCCTCCCCTTTCCTTGTCTCTCACCGTCTCCCGAACACCACCTACAGCTCCACTGGAAAAGAATCACACACACGCACGCACGCACGCACACGCACACACATACATACAAACACACATGTATGTACGCATATATGACATGACTATAAATCCGTCGGATGTAATGAAATGCTGCTTATAACGAAATAGTTTGGGGTCCCCAGCGGCGGTCACGCCGGTTATAACGAAGCAGCCGCCTATAGCGAATCATCATGTCCAGCCCCGCGAAGAGTTCAAGCCGGATGTAACGAAACGGTAACTTTTCTCAAAAATAGTCGGTTAGTTCGCTGCCGTGTGTCTTGCTTCATACGGTCGCATGCTGTTGTAGGAGGATGGCGGAGTGTCAGCATACCATATGAAATGTAGAGCTTTTTTTTATGCGTTGCCCGTAAGAGTTCACACATTTATACAAGTATTTGACTACCTGCGTAACTTAAGCTTGTTTCACTTTCTTACACAGCTTCACAAAGGCATTACACAGTATTTTTTTTTAACTGTATGTTTATTGTTTGGCAAACGTCAGCTTTGTAATTCGTAAGCAACAACATCGTATTGTAATGATCTTTAACGCGAGTGCCAGTGATTGCCGAAGCGGAGCAGCCGACTCAGGTGGGGTCAAGTTCAGCGACTGTAGACGGAGGAGAGAGATGCTAGAGAGAGGAGGGTGGGGTGCAGGAGGAGGAAGGTGTCGGGGTGCCACGCTTTCATTTAACAGGTCATTTCATCGTGGCGTCTGCACGTCGCAAAGGTTTGTCGCTAAAGACAAAAATTCAGATTACTCAAGAAGTTGTACGAAATCCAGCGAAACAGAACATGAAAGCCGAAGTGTATGAAATTGCGCTGCCGACTCTGGCAACCATTCTGGCTTCCAAGGAAGTGTAAGTCAGTATTTTGAAGGTAACGACACCGCAGCACGCTAGAACTCATTTTAGATACCTGTCGGAGAGAGTCAAACGAGAAGTTTAACAGAACTACCGTGCGTACATGTACTTGGGACCTTTGTGTAATCATGTGGACTACTCTGTTACGAGGATGAAAAACAAAATTATTATCCTTGGGGGGGGGGGGGGGGGGGGGGGGGGGAGAGCGCGAGAAACGGCGATTCGTTATATGCGGCATCGACTGTATGTATGTATGTATGTATGCATGCATGCATGCATGTACATACACTTTGTTGTCCACGTCCGAACGACAAAGATTGGTCGACAATGTACTAGTCTGTAATTTCAAATGCGTGTAAAACAAAAACTCTCCGAAAGCAACATGATCGTTGGCATCGTAGGATCTGTTTGAAAACCATTCACTGTACCGTGACTCAGATTGAAAGGTGTGTTTGAAACCTGAAGTTTACGATCGGCTTTCGTAATGAGTCACGCAGGAAACTTCTTTTCTTCATAATTACATAACACAGAACCGAAGTTTACCAGTCTTTAATAACGAGTCATGCATGAAACTTCTTTTCCTTCTTACATACACATACACCGAAGCGCACGTCCAATTTGTGCACTCACCAGGGAGCAGTGCACGACTGTTCATGCGTTAAACGTGAACAGCCTGATTGTGGTGTGTATTCGCAGGTACTCCCTCCTGTCACAGCGTTCTATCGGTGTTCACTGATCATACAGTGGAACTGCCCAGTAAACACCCCCTTTAACAAAGCAT
This sequence comes from Conus betulinus, assembly GCA_016801955.1. Lineage (NCBI taxonomy): Eukaryota > Metazoa > Mollusca > Gastropoda > Neogastropoda > Conidae > Conus > Conus betulinus. The sequence goes on from JADBJO010001610.1 coordinate 140,516, forward strand.
TTCACCCCTCTGAAGATGTGGTTGTCTATGTGTTTAGACTAGATGGATCTCCCATTAAAGACGTTTTTTTTTTTTCACTGCAAGGATTTGACAAAGAAAACAAATCCTAAAAACGTCTTTCTAATGGGAAAGAAAGACAGAAAGAAAGAAAAGAAAAGACAAATCTTGCTTTTTTTTTTCCTGGAAAATATTTGTCTTTGTAAATTCTCAACTGACCTCCAAACAACAATCCCCCCCCCCCCCCCCCCCCCCCCCCCCCCCCCCCCCCCCCCCCCCCCCCTCCTTTGTAACGACCCGGTCGTCAGGGATACCTGAAAGTCATTACAGAAAAGTCTGGCATTAATGAAGGGAAGCAACCCAGCCGTACCTGGACATGCTTCCCGACACGCTGTGTCTGACCATTCCTACCTGATGTGCAGCCAGTAAACCATACCTTCATTTGATTTTTTTTCCCACCTTAAATATCTATATTACTGTGAAATCTACGTGCACTGTAAGATCTTCATCTACCGTCATATGAACTTTAAAATATACATCAACTTATCCCATAAAAAGTTATTTAATAAGTGAATAATTTATCTAATCACTGTGTGATTCTGAGTTCACCATCATCACTACTAACATGGCAGTCTCTGTTTTGACAACAAAATAAATCACTTAGTCAGTCACTGGCAGTCAGTGACTTAGTGATTAATCAACGCATTCCTGTATTAAATGCACACCGCATAGACAAGCACGGCAAACTGATACGATAAAAAAAAATTAAGGTTAAAAAGACACACACATACATACACGCAACAAAACAGCAGCAGCAACAATAAGATATGAACGGAAAAACAAATCAAGTGGACATAAAACACACACACGCACACACACAAACCATCCATTGCAAAGGCAACACTAGCATACCTGTGGTAAGAAGCGCACAGGCAAACAAGGCATTCATCATGCTCTTCGTGACGGAACGAGACGATGTGTCAGTCAGACGGGCGACTGGCGCTCAGAACTGAAGCAAAACACCCCTGGACCTTACACTACCGCGCACATATGCACCTGAAAACGCGTGTGCGACAAATCAGCGAGCTCGGCTCAGGATCGTTCAGGTTGTTGTTGTGGGTTTTTTTAAACTCGTGAGGCTTTTCCAGTTGTTTGGGGCGGTGGGTTAGGCAGGCGACCCCCTAACTGTCGGCCTCCGCTTTATTATGTGTCGTCGTCGACTGAGCGCGTGGGATGAGCTGTCAGTCCCAAAAATCCTGTCCTGCCTGACTAGACTACGTCGGCCTACGTATATAGCAATCGGTGTTGAGATTTACGACACCTGTTGGTTGTTGATGCTTGTGGCTCGTGTCAGCGGGACAGTATATTGTCGGTGTACTTCTTTGTCTCTCTCTGTCTGCATGGCCGTCTGCCTGCGGGTTTGTTGCTCGCTCTCTTTTTATTATTTCAAGTTCTCCCCTTCACCTCCCTGTCCTCACGTGCGTTTTTTTAAGAATCCTACAGCAAGTTGAAGTGCTCCCCCCCCCCCCCCCCCTCCCTTTCTCTCTGTTTTTCATTTCCACACACACACACACACACACACATTTACGTATGCACTCACACACACACACACATTCACATATGCACGCACAGGGAGAGAGAGAGAGAGAGAGAGAGAGAGAGAGAGAGAGAGAGAGAGAGAGAGAAGAAACACACACACACACACACACACACACACACACACACGCAGAGGCAGCAGAGAGACGTGGTGAGGGAGGGGGTTAAGCGAGGAGGTGGGAGTGGTACGAGTCGGGTCGACGACTAGGAAACGGTGTACGCCACGTTTGTGTGTGTGTGTGTGTGCGCTACACGCATGTGAATCTTTGGGGGAGAGAAAAAAAAACAAAAAACCCCAAAAGACTCACGCCATGGGATGGTATACTGCAGGTACAGTTCCACAGACTGAGTCAACACGGGTAACACTGGCTAGGGGTCGATAACAATCGCACCACACCCTAACAAATCTATACCAAGTTCATGACGATATCACGGAAACTCCTCATCCTACTTTCTGTTCCTCATGTCATAACTTGAACGCTCTTCTGCTTGCACTTAACAGTCAGTGATTGCTCCCCCCCCCCCCCCCCCCCCCCCCCCACCCCCACCCTGCGCAAACAACAACAATGGCAGGCGTCGCCTATTGTTTTGTCGCTCCTAATCGTTGAAAACTCGGATAGGGCCGGCGTTAGTGAGAGGTGTCAAGCCTCCCACGCCTCCACAGATCCTTGCGTCCAGTCACGGGTTCGACAGGCGCCGAACATGGTTCGTCACTCTCGACCATCTGGAGTCTGGGTTCAGTTCAGTGTGATGTTCCAGAGTCACACCGACTGTGTGGGTCATATCGTGTATGTGTGTGTGTGTGTGTGTGTGTGTGTGTGTGTGTGTGTGTGCGCGCGCGCGCGCGTGCGCGTGTGTGTGTATGCATGCATGCGTGCGTGCGTGTGTGTGTGTGTGTGTGTGTGTGTGTGTGTGCGCGCGTTTTAAGTGTGTAGTGAGCAAGGGGACAACCAAACCCACTATCATTCCCGTGGCACAGCGGTTAGCATCACAGATTGAGCGGGCTGGCATCGTGGTTGTGTGAGTTCGAATCCCTCCCTCTGAAGCTGTCATGTCTGGGACGTTTCGGTTCTGACTGACTCCTGTGACCCACGGTTGAGTGACTTGTGACCTCAAATGAAAGGACTGGAAGCACACACTGTCGAATTTCAACCACTTATTGGATGTGTCTCTGGGAGTGCTAATCAGATCTCCTGACCAACGAAGAGAGCCTGCATGAATTCTCCAGGCCTACTTGATGCCGGGATACTGATAAGTTTTATCAAAAAGTGCGAGGAGTACAGCCCTGTCGTGCTGTCCTGATATGGCCCACAGCGGCCGGCTGGGCTCTGAGCACATTATTATGTCTCTCTTTCTCTCTGTCTCTCTGGCGTGCTGCCCTGATGGGCCACAGCGGCCGGCTGGGCTCTGACAACATTATATCTCTCTCTCTCTGTCTCTCTGTCGTGCTGCCCTGTTATGGCCCACAGCGGCCGGCTGGGGCTCTGACAACATTATCTCTCTCTCTCTGTCTCTCTGTCGTGCTGCCCTGTTATGGCCACAGCGGCCGGCTGGGCTCTGACATTATCTCTGTCTCTCTGTCGTGCTGCCCTGTTATGGCCCACAGCGGCCGGCTGGGCTCTGACAACATTATCTCCTCTCTCTGTCGTGCTGCCCTGTTATGGCCCACAGCGGCCGGCTGGGCTCTGACATTATCTCTCTCTCTCTGTCGTGCTGCCCTGTTATGGCCCACAGCGGCCAGCTGGGCTCTGAGCAACATTATGTCTCTCTCTCTCTCTCTGTCGTGCTGCCCTGATATGACCCACAGCGGCCAGCTGGGCTCTGAGCAACATGTCCTGATATGGCCCACAGCGGCCAGCTGGGCTCTGAGCAACATGTCCTGATATGGCCCACAGCGGCCAGCTGGGCTCTGAATAACATTATGTCTCTCTCTGTGCTGCCCTGATATGGCCACAGCGGCCAGCTGGGCTCTGAATAACATTATGTCTCTCTCTGTGCTGCCCTGATATGGCCCACAGCGGCCGGCTGGGCTCTGAGCAACATTATGTCTCTCTCTGTGCTGTCCTGATATGGCCCACAGCGGCCAGCTGGGCTCTGAATAACATTATGTCTCTCTCTGTGCTGCCCTGATATGGCCCACAGCGGCCGGCTGGGCTCTGAGCAAGATTATATATCTCTTTCTGTCGTGCTGTTTTAGACCAGATTGGAACTCCTTAGCATCATAACGCGGTGACAGCCCTGATATGGCCTTTTGGGGTCGGCTGGGTTGTAAACAACATTACCTTACCTTACTTTACCATAGCATCATCTTACCCACCATCATCCCCACTGCTCATCATTAGAACACACATACAGAGAGAGAGAGAGAGAGAGAGAGAGAGAGAGAGAGAGAGAGAGAGAGAGAGAGAGAGAGAGAGAGAGAGAGAGAGAGAGAGAGAGAGAGAGAGAGGGGGTGGGGTGGGGGGAGTTATGCGCCTCTCATGTTGACCTCAATTCTGATTTCCTCTCCACGTCCATGTCCTTCGTGTGTATTCGTGTCAAGGTCGGCGGTATCTTGAGGACTGTCGCTGACTGAAAGTAGTCGCGCCTTCCGGAGGGGCCATTCACCCATGCTGATTCCGCGATTAAGTATTTATTGTCGTCATATGGAGGGGGCGGGGTGGGGGTGGGGGCTAGTAGGCGGTGTTTTGCGTATGTTGGATGAGAGCAGGCACAACTGTACATCACCGAAGTAGTGACTCAACAGCACTGCAGTGTCTCCTCTCGGATCAGCTTTCTGACGACCTAGTATTAACCCCCCCCCCCCCCCCACACACCCCGAGGACCGCCACTGTTAGGTGTTTTAGGGGTGCCGTAGAACGAGCCCGGATGTGGATGTGTGTGGGTTGGCTGGAAAAACCCATGTTAAGAGAGTACTATCACTGAGGAGGGACTTTTTTTCAGACAAAAAAAAAAAAAAAAAAAGAAAAAAAGAAAACACTTATGCACATACGTTGGCACCTCGCTGCATTAAACTGTTATGTATAACATAGTAACGACTGACATCTTTAAGACACAGGAGACCGGATCGAGCCGAGTGTTTCGATCAGCCATTGCGCTGTATTGATCACACCCTGTAACCACCCCCCACCCCCTAAAAAATTATCAATAAGAAACATGTCAATGCCACACAAACACATACAACTGTCCCGGTATTGACTAACAAAGCTACGGACTTCGCGGGTCGTGCACATTCGAGCGTTTACATCGTGGCGCCCCACGAACAAAGCATGGCGAGCGTAAGTTTTTAAGAAGGGGGGGGGGGAGGGTCAGAAAAACGGGGTTTCAAGCACCAATCACAGACGGAAGTTGAAAGATTAAAATTAAAAAAAAAAAAGATTCTGCCGCCAAACAAAAACGAACAAGCAAATTTACAACACAAATACAATACCTTTCGACCTTTTTTGACTTCTTTAGGTAGACGAACAACATTTAGGACAATGAAAACGAAGCACGAACAAGTCACTGATCTGTTCAAACTGAGCGCAAAATGGCCGTGGAATGGAAACGAGGCTGATGGGGAGACAAATCGGGGTTAACATCATAAAAGCAATAACGTTGATGATGAAATAAAGAAAACATGACTGCCACTACTGTTACTACTACTACTACTGCTGATGGTAGTATATAATTATGTAATTAAGGCAATACTAACAAAAATGATAATAGTAATTTAGTAACTATAGTAACGTTAATAACAGAAGAAGAGAGGAAAGCGAGAGGTTTGCAGATAGTTAAATAATTTGGTTATAGTAGCAATAGTGATAATGGTGGTGGTGGTGGTGATGATGATGATGATGATGATGATAGTAAAGAAGAAAAGAGGAGGAGGAGGAGGAGGGGAAGGGGACTGATAATGTTAATAACAATTATTTTAAAAATATATATATATAATTGCCCCCTATAATAATAAATATAATGATGATAATAATAACAACAATAATAATAATGATAATAACAATGACAACAGTAGCAGTACCACAACTACTACTACTACTACTACTACTAGTAGTCACAAGAGGTAGTGGTAATAGTAGTGGTAGCAGGTGGTGGTGGTGGTGGTGGTGGTGGTAGGTGGGGAGGAACAGAAATGAACAATGAGTAAAAAGCTCACAGTAAGCTTACTATTGGAACAGGAAAAAAAAAAAGGAACACACACACACACACACACACACACACACGTACGCATGAACGCGCACGCACGCACACACACACACACACACACACACACACATAGGCGCGTGCATGCACGCACGCACGCACACACACACACACACACACACACACACACACGCACACACACACACACACACACACACACACACACACACACGCATACAACAACAGAAACAGACACGCAGTCACAGTACAGACACACACACACACACAGAGGAAAGAAAGAAAGGGAATGGGTAGACAGGTTTAGATACAGAATAGACTGATGAAGCAAATGGAGATAGTGAATGGAGGGAAAGAAGGAAGAGAGCTGTAATGTCTACTTGAGGTAAATACTGAGTAATATGGTAATATGCCAGTGCAGAGAGTACTGCAGTCCATTCCACATCTATTTTGCGCTCAGTTTGAGATGTGACGGTCTGTTCATGCTTTTTTTTCATTGTCTTTGAATGTTGTGGTTTGTCTTGCTTGAAGATGACGAAAAAAAAAAAAAGGCCGAAACTCGTCGTTTTTGTCTTGTGATCTGTTCGTTCCTTCGCCTGGCGGTACAGTCATTTTTCTTTTGATTTTCTAATGTCAGTGTTGATATAGATGCTAACGTTGATAGATCCTGAGTTATAATTGATCCCATGCAGGGAGAATAGATCGTGGTGTTAAAAACATGTGAGTGTTGATAGGTCTAAATGTGAGTGTCGATAGGTCTAAAATGTGAGTGTTGATAGGTCTAAAGTGTGAGTGTTGATAGGTCTAAAGTGGTAAAGATACCCATGCTGGGTCAGTAGGTCTTAGTGTTGATAAATCTCAGGGTTTATTTAGAGTCTGGTATTGATAATGCTTATTCCAAGAGTTGATAAAGGTCAGTGTCGATGTCTATCCCACACTCGAGGGATCTTAGTGTTCACAGATCCACGCAGAACTGATCTTAGTGTTAGTATATGTTAGGATTGATACAGATTCCCAGTTGATTGATCTTGCTTACTCATAGCTCAGGGGTGAGCATAGGCCATCGACAACACTCTGCCACCACACTTGCTTCTGGGCTGCTCGTTGAATGCCTGTCCAGTTGGTCCCCTGCCTCTTCATCTCTGCCTCAGTGTCTTGCCTCCAGCTGCTGCGAGGTAAACCTCTCTTCCTTTTCCCCTGCGGGTTCCATGTCAGGGCTTGGCGTGTGGTGCTGGATGCTGGCTTCCTGAGAGTGTGTCCAATCCAGCCCCACTTCCTCCGCAGTTGGTAGATCTTATATGTTATTAAATGTCAGGGTCGATCGAGATCCCAGTTTTTGATAAAACTTTTAGTTACTCTCATGTTTTCATATAGATCTCAATGTTGGTAGACATTAGTGTTCATGAATGTCAGAGCTGATAATTTTTATAGACCCCAGAATTGATAGATCTCACTGTTTATAGATCTTAGCGTTAATGAAATTAATGTCAGAGTTGATACAGTTCCCAGAGTTGATAGATCTAAATGTTAATAAATGTCAGAATGGATCAGGGCCCCAGTGTTGGTAAATCTCTGGGTTGATAGATCTTTTAATTGACCCTGTCTCACTTCCCAGCCCTCTCAGTGGAAAATATTTTTCCACTTTTGGCTTTTCCCCCCAACCCCACCCCCATGACAACCATACCCAGAGGAGACACTGAGCTGTGACGAGTCATGTTGGTAGTGCCCTGTCGCACCTGTTCTGGTCCCCAGCTGTGGAACATTGACACTATATCCTCTCTTTGACGCCATGATGTAGACAATGTCAGGCAATCTCTGCAGGCCTGAGCAACGCATTGGCTGCATGCACAGGGTTTTGGGTGGTGAAGCGGGTATGACTTTGACTTGACTTAGTCCTCTTCGTTCCGATCGGAACACAGGGCCCCCTTTGACTTGACTTAGTCCTCTTCGTTCCGATCGGAACACAGGGCCCACACTGCAGATCTCCACCTCGTTCTGTCTTGGGCTGTTCTCTTGGCTTCACCCCAGGTCATGTTGGTGAACTCGAGTTTCTGCCTGTTGAGTTTTTTCCAGGTGGTGACTGATCGTCCCCTTTTCCGCTTCCCCTGTGGGTTCCAGTCCAAGGCGTGACTTGGGATGTGGGTATACTCTACATAAATTAGCATATTGCCCACTCAGATGTTTATGCTCCCACATCGTGCGATGCAGGAGGCAGAGGCTACAGTCAGCAGCCTCCCTGAGTACGTGGCTTCATCACATGTTTCATCATCTGGAAGCTCCTGTGGATCGTTTGGTACCCGTTCCTCTTTGGGCGTCCTTTTCACCTCTTCCCTGGGGGTTCCATGGAAGGACGTGGCTGGTGAATCTGTCCGGCAAGTTTTGCAGCATGTTCCTGGTGCTCAAAGGATGCATGCATATAACTGGAAAAACACTGGCTGTTGTTTGTTCTGAGTGCCTCGTTTGTCCTGAAGCCACTCTGTCTGATGCATGGGAACTTACCTGTGCATCCGCTATCAATGGCATCCTACTTCTTTTCTACCCTAGTTTTTATGTGCCAAGTTTCACAGCAATGCAAGGGTTGGCCTCCACACACTGACACACACGTGCGTGCGCACACACACACTGAGGAACATTATGCTCTCTCTCTCACACACACACACACACACACACCAATAACGACTCCAGATTTGAATTGCATTGTTTGTATTTCATAACCCAGTATTATGCTACAAGAATGTGTAAAGAATAGTACAGAAGCAACCAACCAACAACAAAAAAAAAAAAAAAAAAGGACGATAACATCAGAAGTTAATAATATCGAAGTGGAAGAAGTTTTGGCAACTGATTTGAATAATCATTTTTTTTTTCCTTCTCAAATTTGTTTTAAACATTCACGAAACAGATATAAGAAAGTAGTGTCCCATACAGGAGCATGGTACTCGAGTTACAAAAAAAAAAAAAAAAAAAAAAAAAAAAAGCCAGAAACCTTATGTGATAAGAAGAAAGAAAAACCTGCATCACATGGTACTTCACTTTGACAAAAGATAATCCACACTGATGTTCACCTTGCCCTTTACTTAGTGCTTTGTGAACAAGGTAGACTGCTGGTGTACCAAATCCTGAGTCAGCCTAATGTACTTGCATGCAGTCACTCACTACACACTCTTTATTTCATTAACAACAAGATCTGGTTGCGATTAAAAAGCCGTATGAAGTATGATACAAAGCAAAGAAGTCCATTGCATGAGGTATTTCTTTCGAAAATATAGTTATCCTGATACTCGGAAAATGGTCCTTACTGTGTGTGTGTGTGTGTGTGTGTGTGTGTTGTGAGTGCACCTTATTAAGTGTAAACGTCCAACACACACCATCATGACAATAAACTAAAGCTTTACCTACCTGCGAGAAGCAGCAGTTGATTTTTTTCCACCATCATTTGGCTCAAAGGAAATATAGTGCTGCCTTATGCTAACTGAACTCTTGTTTATTAATTCGATGGACAAGGAAACAAAAGCCACAGAGACGTAAGAGGACAGGAGGACAGAAACGAACTGGGGTACCTGTCGTCTTCTTCTCAGCCTATAAACACACCATGTCAACAGAAACATTTACACAGATTGGAGGAAGATGATTGGCAATGGCAATTCATGCTCTTCCATGTCAGAGTTTAAGACTGGACCAACAGTCAAAAAAAAAAAAAACAAAAAAAAAACACAGCACACACACACTAGAGAAATGAATCACACAAACTGGGCACGCAGAAAAGTCAAAAGACTGTGCCGCTGGTTGGCTCTCAACACATTCACGTGGGTCCTGGACACATCGTAACTAAGGTTTGAAAACAAACAGAAGACGAAAGGGAAAAATTGTCAACATTCATCATACAGTGGTGATGAGGACAACAGAAAATACACATTAGACATCAACGGTACTGGTTACAAGTCAATTTGTTATTCCAAGGTTCAATCCGTGAGATCAAATGCACCTGTCTCTAATTCATAGAACTTGTAAAAGCATGTACAAGCACAATAAGAAAAAAAAAAAAAAAAAAAAAAAAAAAAAAAAAAAAGAAAAAAATCCCGCAAAAATAAGAAAAAAAAAGACATGCAGTGAAATGTTTTCATAGGATCAGTATCATTTGTTACGTGAGCCTTTGTCTTTTGGGTGACATTGTTGCAGTTTATCCATATTGGTTTTTGTGTGCACAAGGGTTCACATAAACACATATACATTCTTATATAGTGTTTGTAAAGGTGTTTGTCATTGAAAGTAAACGTTCTTTTTAACATTGCTATGTTTAATTTGCATCAATGAATGGGTTTTGAGCAAGTGTATACGCACATGTTAAACGATCGAAATATGGTAGCGCTTTCACTTTTGATTCTATATTTATCACATTTATGATCTGTCATAATAGTAATCCTACAATATGATTCACAAGCCAAACCTCTAATGGTTTCCAAAAACATTTCAGAGCTTGACCCCGTAAAGACATGACTATCAAATGTGATATTTGATAATAAGTTTTTTTTATAGGGCTGGCAGCACTAACTATGCTTTTATAGTGGTGTGAAGATGAGACAACCTCAACAAGATTTACACGAGTTCAGGATGTATGTCAAAAGAAAATAATGCATAAAGTGAAGTGTGTGTTTATTTTGCACTTCAGATTGTTCAAGGGTCGACTCTGAGGCAGGTGGCTCAGACCTGAACTCTGACGATCAATCTTGCTGGGAACTGAGCAGAATTCTGTGTCCCAGCAGCGACAGAACAAACAGATCAGAAATGCAAAAGGGGAGAAGCATGCGTCAGCTGCCTGATCACACGCCACCCAGTCAAACTGCAGAAGGATTTCTTCACTGATTTCAACATCTGAATTCAAAGGTTTCAAAGAACTGGGACAGACATTTTCTAGCGACAAATCACGGCGATTTGTATGCAGAATTTTATCGACTGAGACTTCAATGTGAAACTTTATCTTGAGCACCACCACTCTGAATGTTGACCAGAAAGAATGTAAAACCTTGGAAACAAACACCATATGTGTGTGTGTGTATGTGTGTGTTTTGCGTGAGCGAGCGAATGTAGGTATGGTGTGGTGTATGTTGTCATGTGGTGTGGATGTGCATGCAGGTGGTGTGTGTGTGTGTGTGTGTGTGTGTGTGTGTGTGTGTGTGTGTATGAGTGTGTGTGTGGGCGTGCGCGTGCATGCAAGCTTGCGTTTGTGCGCGCGCGTGTGTGTGTGTGTGTAGCATGGTGTGGGTGTGAGTATGTACACACTTATATATCACCAAACATTCAACACGTGTGTGTTAATGACCAAACGAGAGCACAAAACTCGTTAACAGGCTATACACTTGCAAATAAACCATCTCCTTTCACTGGCTACAACACTCTAGAACAAACATAAAAAAATCAAGGAGGACACAACCAACCCATCAAACGCGTCATAAAGCTAAAACTAAGTAGAAATGACCTTGTCATGTGTTGTTGAAGAGACAGCTATCAAAAGTGGGCCAATAAAGCGGCGATGTGTCAGCCAAATGGCACAGTACTCCATGGAGGACAGCACTGCAAGCTTCACGACATGTTAACCCCTTATGGACAATCAAGCTTCATGACATGTTAACCCTTATGGGCAATCACTACAAATGACACTGCTGGACACTTCACACCTCCTCCATTATTGGTTTCTTTTTTAATATACCAACAATGTACATGTGGAAGACCACATACTGTACAGTTAGGTCTCTATCGTGGACTGCAGATTTTGACAGCCAGTGACCAATCCGCAGAGCTGCTGTCTGCTTTTCCGTCATGGGAGCAAGTCACCCTACTTGCTTGTCATTTTCCCTGAAAGCTGATTCACTACTCTGCAGCTTGTGAATGGCAGTGGGCAAAAAGCTAATTGCTGTTCTTGTGGTTTCTGTTTATCAAAGATGACCTGACCAGTCATAACATTCCTTTGACCAGACACCATAGCACAGTGGCAGAACATGTCATGGGCTGATACTAGAAGGTTGTTGGTTCAAACCCCTTCACAGGCAGATATGTTGAGAATCTGTTAGCCCTGCTGGCAACTACCTAAGGTTGTTTGGTATGGTATGCCCCCCCCCCCCTCCCCCCTCAAAATAAAAAAAGAAAAATCCTAGTACACAAAATCAAGTTTCATACATGTCTCAATCCAATGTCCTGACCCAGTACTGCAGACACCTCTACGTCTCAGGCCCGCATGAAGTCAGGACGATGCGATGTGAGAGAAGTGCAACACCATTATGTGATCTCAGTCACAACACAGAGCTCAACCGTTTCCTCGTTTTCCTTGTCCTTCCTCTTCCTCATTGCTCACCGTTCTGTGGCTCTTCACGCTCTCTTGTTGTATGTGTCGAGGGCAGTGTTGGTGTCTCCATCTACAGGCCTGTCATGATGGAGTCAGTGCTGGTTTCTGCATCTACAGGCCTGTCATGGGTGAGTTCAGGTCAAAGACTGCTGGTCCCTGACCAACCAATGACTGTCATCACAGGGATGCTTTGATGGTGGTGTCCTGCTCCCACTGGATCAAAACAATCACCCTGAACCGCTACGAGGTCAACTCCATGAGTTGCCTTCTGATGACCTGATGCCGATAGCTCCCCGTTCCCTGCTGATGCTGCAACAGGACAGGACGAGACTGGATACGGCTATGTATAGGAGAGCTGGGATCACTGGTGCTAAAGTAACGTCACTGACAGAACTTGATGAAAAGGGAGATAAAACAAAACAACTTTCACCTGGCCTAAGCCCATGATATGGTGTATGATTTCTGTGAAAAGCGAAAACACATAAACCAATTCCTTTCAGTTCTTTCTGAACCAAGTCTACAGATGCCCAGCGTCACAGAATCCACAGATTTTCTCTTCCTTCCCCTGTTCTGTCACTGGCTTCCTTCAGATGAACAAAATGTTCACAGTGTGTACATGAGAAATGCGTTTGTCGACTTTCTTGTCGGGGAAATAATTCTGATGCAGTTAATTCAACCATTTCTTGTCCTGTCACCATTTCTGAAGCCGCCTTGATAAAAAAATCTCCTATTGAAAAAAAAAGTCAATAAAACCACTGTTTGACTATCGAAAGAAATTCTCTGCTGACTGGTCTTTCTGAGTAATGATTGTGCACAATACCTCCAGAACAACATACAAATGGAAACAAAATTGGATCACTCTCCACAAAAATGAAGCACGAAAAGTTGGATGAATCCAACTTTGTTTCACTGTAAATGGTGAGGTTTTGGTTGTTGTTGATATTTTGGCTCTTTCTGCTAATGAGAGGAGAGAATTATGTTTCTCAGTTTTTTTTTTTTTATGTCCCAGCATTCTACACCTAAATGGGATGAAATACTCTGTGTTTTGTGTTTCAACAGCACTTCAGCCATAAGGATGAATGAGGTCAAGGATTTCACAGTCTCCTCCACAATATATTAGTTCTTTTGTTATCATGTTTACATGATGTTTTTCTTTTTGTTGTAGTATGCTACTTCTTGAGTGAAACCTGCAGCTGAGCAATCCGCAGAGCTGAAGAGGATTTTGTTTGATATCAGCAAAGACCGTTTGTGTAGAGAGTCTTTGACATTAGGAAATACAGGAAAACTTGGGGTGGACTGATCCGTCCTTGTGGGTTGCCACTGTACACAGACAGGGTTATCACTGGTTAGGCACAGATGAATAGGCTTCACAGTGTGAAAAGGAACAGTATGATGCTACTGTATTGTACAATCGCACCATGCAATCACACCACACCAATGCACACACACACACACACACACACACACACACACACACACACACACACCACATCTACAAGGATAAAGATCACCTTTTCTCCTTAATACTGAAGTAGATTTTATCAATGATTTGATGCATGCACAAAGCTGAATCAAGCTATATGTAAGCCGAGAAGCACAAACACTGCTGGCTTACCATAAACGATAGAAAATGCATAACTTACCAGGCTCCTCATTGGATTAATTCTTTCAAACTACTACCTGTATCTGCAGTCCTAGTCTGTAACGAAATGAATTGTCCATACTAACGTTTCTGAACATGGTCTGGAACAGCGAATAATCCAGGTGCAAAATAATTTAAATAGTATCAATGCCACGGTGAGCGTGTTGGCCGCACATGTAGAGACCTGGTGTGTTTGTCTGAAGGTGAGGAGTTTAAAAAAGCCTGGAGCTTTGACTTGGTTGTCGAGTGCATCGAAAATGATTTCACTGCCAAGTTCCTTGCGGACATTTCACTGCATTTTCTTTACACGGATTTCGCTGTGTCCAAACACAGACCTTGGTTAACCCTAACCAGCCCCCTCTTTCCTCTGATTCCACTGATCACCTGTCGCTTCACAGACTGTCAACTTCAGGTATTCTTCTGCCCATCCACAGACAATTCTCGCTCTCCACACAGACCAGCTTCCAGTTTCACCGTATAAACAAGAATATCTTTTTTCTTAAAAAAAAAAAAAAAGAAGCACCTTTTAAATAAGGATGTCACAGCGGCTTTAAAATGAGCACAGACCAATACCAGCACATAAAAAGACATTGCAAATGAAAACGACTGGCATGTTAGCATGTTACACTGGGCAACAGCACTGTACAAGTGATGACATCCACAAACAGCAATGAGATACAGGGACACCTTCCGTCGGACCGTTCAAAGTCAAACATTTCTGAAGAATGTTGGGTTTGTCAATAGTGCATCAGAACAATGTGAATAGCTCGGTTCACATGGATGACTTTGTCTATCCAATCAAGGTATGCACAAACATATCATTACACATAGGGAAAATATTATAGGGAAAATATTGTGGCGCATGACAACGCTTTGCACGTACCATTTTGGGAATGTGTTGGCATGAAACTGGTATTAAAAGTCATCTCTGTGTGAGTAAATGTGTGTGCGTGTGTGTGTGTGTGTGTGTGTGTGTGTGTGTGTGTGTGTGTGTGTGTGTGTGTGTGTGTGCGCGCGCGCGCGTGAGTGCCATATATATTAGGTATCTAAAGGTAGGTATGTACAACTCTCAAACGACTTATTTCTTGTTCACTTTTCCTGTTTGATCCTTCTCGTCTCCAAGTGAGAATCCAGACTGATGAAGTCCGATCCGATACCTGTCTTTTTCACAGCATCCTGCTACAGAGTGTAATCCATAAACTGAACACTCCCTGACTAATTGAGCAAAACACATGTCAAGAAAAATGTCTACAGTTCGATTCCAATGGATACTGTCAAGCACTTCAAATCATAAACACATCTTGAAGAGGGCCCTACACTGTACAGAAAGAGAACCCTAGACTGTACAGAAAGAGAACCCTAAGACCCTAAACTGTACAGAAAGAGAACCCTGAACATCGAAGAATTACGGCTGAGTACTTATCAACACATGTAAGTCATGATTCTACCTAACATGTTGCATATATATAGATTAACCATCAATACCTTTCTTGTCCCTCCCTCCCTGATAGATATACCTGCCATTGACTGCAATCCAAATACCCTACTACCGCCTAACAGAAACACTTGAAGTGTCAACAGCAAATAGGATTAGATCAACACCACAACAGCTTGGCAAGAAACATCAAAGGGAATTCATAACTCTATCATATGAACCATATAAAACACACAGTATTTCATGCTGATCTGAACCATGACATGCCAATAACTTCACGCTGATTTGATTGATCATAATGTATGTAATGATGTCACACTGATTTCAACTATAACACACTGATTGCACGCTTGATCTTTTCCAACTTAAAATCAACTGAACCGGTTTGAAGAAAATGATCTATTGCTAATTTTTGGTTTAAGGTAGTCATCATCATCACTGTTTCATAATCACCATCAGTACAATGAACACAGGTAACATTATAAAAATCAACAATACACTATTTCTTTCAACTGCACACAGTATATTATTGCACTATATATGAAAAGAGGATTAAAACCAAAATCCTGATGACTAGTCATACGCATTGTAAATCAACTTGTGAACAACTATGAAAACCCACCTCCGCATGCAGTCTAATACAAAGAGGTGAAGGATGGGCCGGTCCGCTACACTGCTGATCATCGTGATTGACATACAGCAATCACTGGAAGATGTAGACACCAACAAAACATGTTCTACACTCAGGTATCAAACCACAGGGTGGTCTGCAGATGGGTTCAGCAAGAAACCGTTAGAAATTTATGATGGTTGATAGTCAGAAAACAGTGTGAACATGTTCTCCTTCTCTTCACCTTCATTCAACCCACTGAGAGAGAGAGAGAGAGAGAGAGAGAGAGAGAGAGAGAGAGAGAGAGAGAGAGAAAGAGAGAGAGAGAGATCCTCTGTGTGGCTCGTCTACCTCCCCCATCTGCAGGCCCAGCTCTAGGGCCCACAGGGTGACAGCAGGAAACATCACAGAGATCACCTGACAGCTGGCTGGCATCAACACCATAAACCCACTGAAAAAAGTCAGTGCTATTTTTCAGAGATCTTTTCCCATCATGCATAGGTATGGACTTCACTTCACCCCTTCTAATGACAGAGAGAGAGAGAGAGAGAGAGAGAGAGAGAGAGAGAGACACACACACACAGAGAGAGAAGAGAGAGAGAGAGAGAGAGAGAGATATCATATCATACACAGTTGTACACATCTACTGGTTTCCTGAACTGACACAAAGTGAGGATAATACTGCTTCTGTGAGCCCAACGAAAGGGTTATTAGATATATATATATATGTATATATATTCATACCGAAAAAAAACAGAACAACAGTGAAGAGGCCAAGACAGATCATGTTGAATATTGTGAGCCAGGAGGAAGAAGCCGGCCTCCCACAGGTCACTGCCAGTCGTGGTGCATGTCATGGCTTGCCCAGCCTGCTCCATGTACCCCGCCTCTGTCTTCCCCTTCAGATCCCCAGACACAAGGCTATGGTCATTCTGCGCTGTGTGTCTTCCCCTTCAGATCCCCAGACACAAGGCTATGGTCATCTGCGCTGTGTCTTCCTCTTCAGATCCACAGACACAAGGCTATGGTCATTCTACAGAGTCTTCACCTTCAGATCCACAAACACAAGGCTTTGTTTCACTCTTCGCTGTGTCTTCCTCTTCAGATCCACAAACACAAGGCTATGGTCACTCTGCACCGAGTCTTCGCCTTTGGAACCACAAACACAATGCTGTGGTCACTCTGCACAGAGTCTTCACCTTAAAAGAACCACAAACACAATGCTATGGTCATTCTGTACCGTGTCTTCACATTAAGAACCACAAACACGCATGCTATGGTCATTCTATACCGTGTCTTCACCTTAAGAACCACAAACACCCATGCTATGGTCATTCTATGCCGTGTCTTCGCCTTAAGAACCACAAACACGCATGCTATGGCCACTCTACACACTACGCCATCACAGATATCCATTCCGTTGCATAGCATGTCTACAGCATTGCCAAACTTTCGGCTTTGTCATCCAGCTCCCAGACCGGGCCTAGTCTGCAACGTCACAGGGCAATAGCACATGCAGTTCATCATCACTCAGTTTCCAGAGCTCGTCACAGTCTGTGCAGACTGCATGGACAAACAGTGGAAACTGGACATTACGGGTGGTGCACAATCTGAACTTCTGTGTTGAAAAAAAAAAAAAAAGAAAAAAAAAAACATGTATGCCACTGAGTTGGACTGATTCATTCAAGATATGTGTGTGTGTGTGTGTGTGTGTGTGTGTGTGTGAGAGCAAGTGTGTATGTTTAGATGTATGCTTGAAAGTGTAAGTGTGTGTTTGTGTATATGCATTCACAGGCATGCTTTTGTCCACTAAAGCACATACAGACATATTCATGCATGTGTTTGCGAATACATGTGCATGCGAATCCTTGCATTTCTATGCAAGAATGGTAAACTGTGAGGCTGATGCTGCTCTTTCCCTCTTCCACCTGCAGGACGCCAGCAGAGCTCCACCAGTCTCTGAGCACCATGCTGACACTGATCATCACCATGACACGCCCGGCACTCACCACATCGCCACAACATGCTGCTCCTCCTTCCTCCACAGACAGCAGCCACTCTCACAGCCAGCCAGGTCCTTGCTGGGTGACCCCACAGATTTCTTCTTCCAGGAACTCCCAACACTGGACCTTTATACAAGGGCCAAAAAAAAAAAAAAAAAAAAAAAAAAAATCGAAAAAAGAAAGAGAACACTTCCAGAGTTGTAGCCTTCAGAAATCTCCACTGTGGAGACCTTGACCAAACTCTCACAGTGAAGACCCGAAGGAAACGCTCAGTATTGAGACCTGGAGACCCCCTCCCCTCCCCGCCAGTGTTCTGGGTCACTGAATGTTTTTGTTTGTTTTTGTTTGTTTGTTTTCTTTCAGCAGCAGTGAGAGGCGGTTCAGTGAGGTGGATCGGTTTCGGCGGCGGCCTCGGTGGAGGTGGCCTGGTTGCTGTCGGTGGCAGTGTCGTCTTTCATGTTGGGATCAGCGGTGTCGGTCGCTTCATGCAGCTTCCTCAGCATACTGACCTACTTTGGCCAGCAAAGGACAGAACACAGAGGGGATTCCATTAGCCTTCCACACACCACACCATCCCTCCTCATAGTTAACAGACTGATGACATTAGCCTTCCACACACCATCCCTCCTCATAGTTAACAGACTGATGACATTGACATTAGCCTTCCACACACCATCCCTCCTCATAGTTAACAGACTGATGACATTAGCCTTCCACACACCATCCCTCCTCATAGTTAACAGATTGGTGACATTAGCCTTCCACACACCATCCCTCCTCATAGTTAACAGATTGGTGACATCCCTCCTTAGCCTTCCACACACCATCCCTCCTCATAGTTAACAGATTGGTGACATTAGCCTTCCACACACCATCCCTCCTCATAGTTAACACATTGATGACATTAGCCTTCCACACCCCATCCCTCCTCATAGTAAACACATTGATGACATTAGCCTTCCACACCCCATCCCTCCTCATAGTAAACACATTGATGACATTAGCCTTCCACACCCCATCCCTCCTCATAGTTAACAGATTAATGACATTAACCTTCCATACACCATCCCTCCTCATAGTTAACACACTGATGACATTAGCCTTCCACACACCATCCCTACTCATAGTTAACACATTGATGACTACAGCAAAGGACAGAACACAGAGGGGATTCCATTAAGTCATCTACACATGATCAGTCCTCATAATTAGCAGACTGTTGATGACTACATCAAAAGACATAATACAAAAGGGGATTCCATTAAGTCCTCCATACAAAATCGGTCCTCACAATTAACAAACTGATGACTTCAGTAAAAGACAGAAAACACAGGATTCCATTAGTCATCGACACATGATCAGTCCTCATAATTAACAGATCGTTGATGACTACATCAAGAGATAGAACCCAAAAGGGATTCCATCAGTCACCTACACATGATCACTCCTCATAATCAACAGATTGTTGATGAGTACATCAAAAGACAGAGCCCACAGGGGATTCTGTATGTTGTCCATGCAGAGTCACTCCTCATAATGAACAGATTGTTGATGATGACATTAAAGGACCGAACACAATGGGGATTCCATTACTCATCCATTCTCAATTAATTCTCATAAGCTACTGATTGCTGATGACTACGTTTGCCAATTCAAGATTTTTCATTAACAGATAGCTGATGACTATATGTTTATGAAAATATAAATCAAACATATTTATCATAAAATGTCTGAGCCTCCTGCATTTTTCTTTTCACTGTACTATACATGGCTTGGTCTGATCTCAGTGTAAAAATCAGTCCCCTTCCTCTGTGGAAAACAACTCCATACTACGCACAACACACACAGACACATGATTCATGTACCATCAAGAAAGAACATCTTCCTCATCAGAGCCAGTCTCTGTCCAGCTTGTGTGACAAACACACTCATGCACACCCAGACACACAGAGACATCCACACCTCCACTCTTACAACCATCAACCCACCAAATCCATAGCATGCACTACATGCACAGACACATGATGCATGTACTATTATCAACAAACACACTCATGCACACACAGATACCCACATCTTCACTCTTACAACCATCACCCCACCAAATCCATGATACAAACAACACTTACTTACACAGACACATGATTCATTACTATCAAGAAGGAGCATCTTGCTCATCAGAGCAAATCTCCATCCTGCATGGGCAACAAACACACTCGTGCATGCACAGAGACATACACACAGACACCCACATCCTCACTCTTCCAACCCTCAACCCACCAAAGGGTCAGAGGTCTCTGTGCTGATGACATTCTCCTCCTTGCTGGAGGGCGACGGCGTCTTCTTGTTGCTGCCAGACACGTCCAGCTGGCCGACAGGAATGGAGGAAGGGGGAGGAATCGTGTCGTAGCCCACGTCTTCAGTGCGAATCGGCAAGAGGTGGCACTCACAACCCAGGTTGGACCAGGGGTAGGTCTGCATGGGCCACTCCGTGGGGTCCTCCCAGGGGGCCCGTTTTCCATACACCTGGGAAGGGAAAGGTTTCTGGGTGTCCAATGGTTCCTTGAATATTGGTGATCACCGCCAGTCACAAAGTAACATGCATACCAATACGAACACACATCACTCACACCTTCAGCACAGCCAGTGGAGCTTATGTCGCCAGCCACTTCTTCATAGAAAAGAGCCTTTTAATCTACCAGTCATGACAGCCACGGGGTGTCAGAGCATCCCGTTGATATTCTGACCACTGTCACACCCTAGAGGGAGATGAACAACTCTGCCAAACAATTCTAGCACAAAAGGAAAGCCAGGAGCCTCCTGATGTCTGTGACATAACCTCTTTTTATGTTATACGTCAGCTTAGTCATGTGTCACTGATATGTGTTGCCTTCTCTGCCGCTGCAACTGGTATGCATACACTAGCTGTGAAATGAGTGTTGCTTGTCATTTATGTACACGATGTACGAAATATATAGCATAATAAGTGCATGTTTGCATGTGTGTGTGTGTGTGTGTGTGTGTGTGTGTGTGTGTGTGTGTGTGTGTGTGTGTGTGTGTGTGCGTTTGTTTGACTTTTTTTTAATGTGTACATACATGTCTATATCTCGGTCAGAGATCTTGTTTACAGAAAGGATCAACTCGCTGTTTCAAGTGACACTCTGGGTTTCCATGTTGAATAGCAGTGCTTGCTGCTAATACAGGTCTGTATCTCTCTCTCTATCTCTACATGTTAGTAGCAAGCCCCTTCATACAGTAGAGAAACCAGACTGTTCTCACTTGCAAGAGCATGTTGATCCTCTCCATGCACAACATCTCTGACAGAAGCTGAGATCGACTGTGAACCAACTACACACATCAGAGACACCAAACACATACTATGTACTGACTGTGAACCAACTACACACATCAGAGACAAAAACACATACTATGTACTGACTGTGAACCAACTACACACATCAGAGACAAACACACATACACACCACCCTATGTACTGACTGTGAACCAACTACACACATCGGAGACAAACACACATACACCACCTTATGTACTGACTGTGAACCAACTACACACATTTGAGACAAAACACA
This sequence comes from Conus betulinus, assembly GCA_016801955.1. Taxonomy (NCBI): domain Eukaryota; kingdom Metazoa; phylum Mollusca; class Gastropoda; order Neogastropoda; family Conidae; genus Conus; species Conus betulinus. The sequence goes on from JADBJO010001610.1 coordinate 161,887, forward strand.
CATATTCTACCCTATGTACTGCAGACCTCTTCCTGTTTAACGACCCACCTACAACCTGAAGACATCAGCAGTCAGGTGGAGGTGTTGTCTAAGGACCACCTACAACCTGATGACATCAGCAGTCAGGTGGGGGTGTTGTCTAAGGACCACCTACAACCTGATGACATCAGCAGTCAGGTGGGGTGTTGTCTGTGGGGGTGTTGTCTAAGGACCACCTACAACCTGATGACATCAGCAGTCAGGTGGGGGTGTTGTCTAAGGGACCACCTAAAACCTGATGACATCAGCAGTCAGGTGGCGGTGTTGTCTTACGACCACCTACAACCTGATAAGATCAGCAGTCAGGTGGGGGTGTGCTGTCTAACGACCACCTACGACCTGATGACCCCAGCAGTCAGGTGGGGGTGTGTTGTCTCACCTGCAGACCCTCCCGCACAGCCTCGATGATGTAGGGCACGATGGAGTAGTTCCACAGGTCAGTGAACCACACCTGAGAGCCGGCCATGTCCATGGGGCAGGGCAGGAACAGGCGAGGGCCTTCACACACACACACACGCACAAAACACACATGGACAAACCTTCAGACACATATGTTCATACAAACACCAGATAGTCTGATGAGAACAACTTTGCAAAGCAAATACTCTCTGAATACATCCCGTGAACACAAAGACACCCCAAACCCCAAGTTACCACCCTAAACTCTTTAAATTTCTGTATTTATATCTGGTCGATGCTTAAAATTTTGGTCCCATGTATCTTTTCTTTACTTTTATATTTCAAGACAAAAAAAAGCAAAGAAAGTTAGGCGGGTCAGTGAAAACTATGTCTGATAATGATAAATGATTACTTTGATACCACAGCAGGTGTAAAACAAGACATTGAGGTAAACATTATTTCAAGGCCATTTCAAGCAGAATCTTTCCTTCTGTTTCTTCCTCACCTTCCACACCTTTCCTTGCTGTTCTGTCAGACTCATTCACTCCCTCACTTCACCCCCACCCCCAACTGACCTATGGTGACGTCGGAGGAACTGTGAGTCTCCAGGAACTTGTTGATGTGGGCCCACACTTTGGGGATCCAGTCGATGGTGCGGTTCAGGTCGTTGTTGCGGACGCCTGTGCGGACCTCGGCCTCCACCAGTTTTGCGCCTCAGGTAGCGGCCCAGGAAGCCTTTGACGGGCTCCATGTGGTTGGCGCACAGCACCCAGCGGAAGTTGTGGTGCAGCTGCAGGTTGGTGGTGGAGCATGTCGACTGGTTCATGGTGCCGATGATGTACGGGCTGAAACGGATGTAAAGTGTAGGATTCAGTTTGTTCGGTGTCTTCCAGATGGTGTGCCTGTGGTGATTTAATTTTAGTGTTATCCTTGTTCGGTGTCTTCAAGAAGGTGTGACTGCTGTAATTCAAATGAAAACGTTAAAAAAGGTAGTGAACAGTAAATAGTGAACAAAAACAAGTATGGCAACTCTTGCTTCGCCATGGTGAAATGAATACTGGCTCATAACTCCAAACGAAGGCTGCCCTCAACACCAAATTGTCTGGCAGAAATGACAACACAGAGCACACAGCACAAACACAGAGACATCCCCCAGTGAAAGTTCAGAACAGAACTGAATCATGCACTTGTATGTCTCCTGGTTTGTTCTGTGTGCTATGTGTTGTCACTTCTGCTAGGCGATTTGGTGTCGTAGGCAGTACTCGTTTGGAGTTATGGGTGTGCATTCATAATTCACCATGGTAGCAAGAGTTACCCTACTTGTTCATTTATTTACATGATTTAGTTTCAGAGTTATCCTTGCACAGTGCGTCTTCAGGATGGTGTGCCTACAGTAATTCAGATTAGTTTTATCATTGTGCAATATCTTCAAGATGGCGTGCCTAAGTCAGCTTCAGTGTTCTCATTGTTCAATGTGTTCAAGATGGTTTGCCAACAGTAATTTAGATTTAGTGTTATCACTGTGCAGTGTCTTCAAGATGGCGTGCCGACAGTCATTTAGTTTTAGTCTTATCACTGTTTGCTAAGTGTGGCTAGAAATTTGGGCTGGAAGAGGCGGAGGTTGGGGGGAGCTGGGCAGGGAGGGGAGGGGGTGAGATGATTTTGTTTTGTGTGATGTGTTTTGGGGAGACTTCCCACGAAAAAGGGACCACACCAGGTTAGTAACACCAGCACAAGGTAGTCGCAAAGTGAGATGACTGCTGGTGGAAAATTTAAACATGTTTCAAAAGGTATTCAAAATAACGTCCCAACTTGCTGCCGAATTTGACAAGAGAAGTGATTGCTCATTCTTCATTTTCATTGTCCTGAATGTTGTTTCTCTTGCTGAAGAAGACCTAGGAGGTCAAATGTATTGTGTTTTGTCTTGTAATCTGTTTGTCCATCTTGTCTGGTGGAGTTATTTCAAATACCTTTTAAAACCACTGATGTGGATAAAACCACAAGCCTGCTGTTTATCCATGTCCGAGGTTAAGCTTTTACCTTTGATGGATGATCGTTTCCTGTCATTTTTTTTTTCTGATGATCTGTCTAACTAGTCTTCATTTTTTTTTTGTTGGATTTCACAATCATTTCATTATTTATCATTCATAATTCAGTTTCTTTAGTCGCAAGTGTGTAGCTTGCTTCTTACATTGTTCCAAAGTGAAACAGAAACTTTGATACACAAGATCTTCAATGGGATTAGAGCTTGTTTTTTGATATGATTTCAAGCTGAAGAAGAAATTTTTCTTTGACAACTGATTTTCTAAGTGATTTGTTTCTGCTCTTGATAGAGTTTTAAACTGAAAAAAGAATCAATAAACTTAATCTTTAAAGGGATAAGAATTTGCTTTCAATACTACGTCAAAAAAAAAAAACAAATCATCAACTGATTTTTCAAGACATCAGAATTGCTTTTGATATGATTTCAAAGTGAACAAGAAACAAACACCACTGATCAGCATGATCCTTATCCCTGTTGACAACGTTTTGGAAGTTCTTGCTACCAAGATACAGCACCCCCCATTTTCGCTCTTTGTAGAGAGAAAACCATTTAAGACATCAGCTAATGATGATGTCACTCCCAAACAATAACTCACCAAATTTCAAGAACAATTCTAAGAGAGAGTCTGCCAAAAACGAGGACGAACAAGTTATAAGACAAAACACGACACGTTTTGACCTCTTAGGTGCCTGAAAAAGACTTAAGAGGTCAAAACATGCCATGTTTTGTCTTGCAACTTTGTTCTTCTATGTTTTCTGTGGACTCACTAAAAATCATTCTTAAAAGTTGTTTCAGTTTCCGCCTGCAGTCGCCTCACTTTGGAAACAACTCACCATTTTTGGTACTTGGCGGTGAGGAAGCCGTTGAAGACGTCAGCCAATGAGGAGACGTGGTGCAGGTTGTCGAGGATGACGACGGAGGGCAGGGCACTGGCCGACGTGGATTCACACTGGTCAGCAATGTTGGCCAGGTACTGGCGCAGCTCTTTGGCCGACTTGTGGTCAACGTTGAACACCGCCACACTCCCTGCTGTTAGCTCCTTGCCTGACCTGAAAGGCACACCACTGGGATTTACCTTTGGTTTGATTGAGTCCTTGACTGCCCTCACACCACTGGGCCCTCTACAACAAGGTTAACTGCCCTCACATCACTGGGCCCTGTCTTTGGTTTGATTGACAGTCCTCTACAAACAGGTTAACTGCCCTCACATCACTGGGCCCTGTCTTTGGTTTGAATGACAGTCCTCTACAACAAGGTTAACTACCCTCACACCTATGGGATTTACTTTTGGTTTGAATCACAGTCCTCTACACAGTCCTCTACAACAGGTTTACCACCCTGTAAGTGACAGCAATACAGCCACATCCTAATTCATTTGTTTTCTGCTCAATTCAGTGTCAGCAGTACACTGACATCGCTCAAAACATGTAAACATGCACACAAAACAAGAACGTAAAACGTAAACAATACAGATCTGTCACACAAACCTGGCAAAATATACTTCTGCTCAAATCACACAAAGGCTTAGGAACATTCCAAAAAAAAAAAAAAAAAAAAAAAAAAAGCAAGGGAAAGTTCAGATGTAAAAATAGTCGAAGCACATCTCTTGGAGAGATGGTCTTCACTGTCCCAGGATCACGGAGTTCCACAGATTAGTCATCGATACAAGCTGAGCACCCTATGTGGAACTTGCAAAGCATCGAAACTATCAAGCGTGGGTATTTCATCAAGTATGCAGTCTGAAACTGCTAGCTTGACACAATCTTTGAGGTGGGTTCCTTTGTCATATCACTGCTGTTGCATGGTCACTTTCACAACATGCTTACTTTGCTAGTGTGCCACATTTCAACAGTATACTAGGGAATTCCACAGTTGTTGGCATAACCACAATGATCTTGAAAGTGTCGTTATGTTCTATTGTTCGATGCAGAGAGGCACACTGTACTTGTCTTTGTTTCAGTATCTCCAATGAAGGTCCTCAGTTCATAATTTGAGAAACAAACTGTCTGTCGAACTTGTCACAGAAGTGGGTTTAACATGTCATGTTTTACAATGTTCCAAGAGCAAACTGAATGACAAGAAAAATACTGTTTTTGATAATATGCCCCTGTTTATTTTTGGATTTTTGAGTCCCTTGACAAAAAGTAACTGGGCTATGTTTGTAGTAATAATACACAACCACATGTAGAACTGAAATGAAGAGCATCAACTGCATGCTGCTCTGTTTGCAAAAGACTCTATGAATGCAGATGAAAATACACACACACACAAACATACAGGACAATTAATGGAGAAAATCAACGACTGTAACATGAACAATCCTAAGGATGTAGTCAACAACAGCTGTAACAAACAGGGATGCAAAACAATGAATGTAACAAGACAATCCCACGGATGTAATCAAAGATGACTGTAACAAGACCATTCTGCAGATGTAATCATCAACGTCTGTAACAAGACAATCCTAGGCTGTAATGAAAATGAATGTAACAAGGCAATCCAAGGGACATAATCAACAATGACAGTAACGAGGCAATCCAAGAGATATCTAATCAACAGCACTGTAACAAGACAATCCCTGAGATGTAATCAACAACACTGTAGCAACACAATCCTTGAGATGTAATCAACAACACTGTAGTAAGACAATCCTTGAGATGTAATCAACAACACTGTAGCAACACAATCCTTGAGATGTAATCAACAACACTGTAGCAACACAATCCTTGAGATGTAATCAACAACACTGTAGTAAGACATCCTTGAGATGTAATCAACAACACTGTAGCAACACAATCCTTGAGATGCTGTCAACAACACTGTAACAAGACAATCCTTAAGATGTAATCAACAACACTGTAACAAGACACATCCAAGGGGTGTAATCAACAACACTGTAACAAGACATTCCTAGGAATGTAATCAACAACAACTGCAACAAGACAATCCTTGAGATACGGTCAACAAGGACTGTAACAAGACACATCTAGGGGGATGCTGTCAACAAGGACTGTAACAAGACACATCCTAGGGGGATGCTGTCAACAAGGACTGTAACAAGACACATCCTAGGGGGATGCTGTCAACAAGGACTGTAACAAGACACATCCTAGGGGGATGCTGTCAACAAGGACTGTAACAAGGCACATCCTAGGGGGATGCTGTCAACAAGGACTGTAACAAGACACATCCTAGGGGGATGCTGTCAACAAGGACTGTAACAAGACACATCCTAGGGGGATGCTGTCAACAAGGACTGTAACAAGGCACATCCCAGGGGGATGCTGTCAACAAGGACTGTAACAAGACACATCCAGGGGGATGCTGTCAACAAGGACTGTAACAAGACACACATCCTAGGGGGATGCTGTCAACAAGGACTGTAACAAGGCACATCCCAGGGGATGCTGTCAACAAGGACTGTAACAGACACATCCTAGGGATGCTGTCAACAAGAACTGTAACAAGACACATCCTAGGGATGCTGTCAATAAGGACTGTAACAAGACACATCCTAGGGATGCAAACTACCAGTAAGTGTCACAACACAATCATGGGGTGATCAGCAACTGAAGAAGATGGTAGCGACATAGTCCTGGGGTACCTGAGCACCAGGTGTTCGGCCAGTTTCTGTGCCAGGTAGGTCTTGCCGGTGCCACTGGGGCCACACAGGATGATGCGTCGATGCTCCAGCAGCAAGGACACATAGCGCTGGATGATGGACTTCGGTATCATCGTCTCGAAAGCTAGAGAGTCCACGCTCTGCTGTCGTGTACCTTCAGGGGACAAACAGGGGGACAAAGTTTCAATACTCTTCTGTTTCATTTCACGGCTGTTTTGCTGCCATTGGTGGATGACAAAGATGAACAATGAGGTGACAAAGCTGGAGCTTTCCATTCTTGTAGAGTGATGTTACATGCCTTTGTCATCCCCTCATCCCCTCTTAATCTTATGATGAAAAAATCAGTCCTAATAAAAGGTCTAAAATTTGATCCTCATTCACATCATGCCCGTAGCCACTGCTTCAAGACTCAGACAGCTCATCCATACACACACAACCAACTTATTCATAACCACGGCAACCAACTTAGTTTTCAAACAACCATTTTGTGCCAAATATATGAAGATAAATGGTTTCTCATTCTTCATTTTCACTGTCTTAATGTTGTGTGTTTTTGCCTGAGGAAGACCCAAGAGGTTGAAATGCATTGTGCCTGTAATCTTTTTGTCTGCATCCTTGGTGGTAACTAACCCCTTTTCTTTCTCAACACTGCAACCAAATTAAACAAGACAAATTATCAAAATGACAGAACAAACACAAGGCAAACCTCCCAGACCAGTCAGACGTCCCAACACACAACACTGATCCCACTAGCATTTTATCACAGCACCGTCACCTTGTCCACTGCATCCCTGAGAACCTCACCCTCACCAATGATGCGAGATCAGTCCGGGATAAAGGTCTCATATTTATCCTCACTCCTTTGCAACTCATCCTCTCATCTTCTTTATTGCATTTTTTTTTTTTTTTTTTTTTTTTTTTTTTTTTTTTGCTGCTTCCCAGTTATAACATTTCTTTATGATCTCTTGACAATCTCTTTCTCTCTCTCTCCACCCCTACTCATATCTTTACAGCTCACAATCCAGTTCACACACACACACACACACACACACACACACACACACACACAAAACTGTCTTCTTTGACTGAAAACTGCAATAAGTTCCAGCCTTCTGTTACTTCTCATATCCCTATCAGGCTCCGAAACAGTACATGGTCTTACTGATCAGTAATACCATTTCTGTAAAAAGTTGACAACATTGCCAATCAGGTGGTCCAGCTGTATCTGAAGTTTTGTGCAGAGAAAAAAAAACAGGTGAAGAAAATCATCTGAAGTTTTGTGCAGAGAAAAAACAGGTGAAGAAAATCATGGAAAACTGCTCTCTTTCAATTTCAGACTTGCAGAGACTCGCAAAGACACATCAGTTATCTCCCATTAGCCAAATATTTAACCCATTAGCTTTTCCTGTATTTAATTGTTCCTTATTCTATTTTATTTATCCATCGATCAATAATTGAATAGAATAATAAACAAACAAATAAAGAAAGGGCAAATGGGTTAAATATTTAGCTAATGAGAGATAACTGATGTTTCTTTGCAAGTTTGGTTGTAAAATAGTTCTTCTATGTATGACTTCTAAAGAAAGTTTTACTGTGTGAAAGTCATTCAATTAATCAACCAATAATCAATCTATTGTTATCAATCAATAATCAACCAATCAGCTACATAACTGTCTTTTTTCAAAGTACCTATTGTGAACACAAACAAAAAAAACCCAAAACACCCACCTTTCAAGCAAATTCCTATCTGGGTTGTATCACCCACCAAGTAGCCGATGGGAAGCAACTCCGGCACTTCAGAGTCTGTGGGCAAAAAAAAAAACAAACCTGTCACGTGATTCCTTTTCATATAATTTTCTTGCAATTTTCTCTTATGGCCTGTGACTGATTTATGAAGCTTTGTACAAGAACTGCTATCAGCAGTTACCATTCCCTGGAATACTTGCACAAGAGAAATCAGAAATGTACCATTGTCTAGAAATCTACATACGTCCCATCTTTTTTCCACAGACTGTTGTCCTCTTACTAATTTTGTTTTGGATTACTGAAACAATTTGATGTGTCGATGGAAGAATGCATTGTATGTTAGTTACTAGATCAACTGCTTTTTGACTCTACGTGACATAAGGATGAAATGCCTTTGTTTGGAAATGTGCTAAAAATTAAAATGTAAAAAAGAAAGAAAAAAATAATCAGAATTATAGGGAAAGGGTAATCATGAAAATGATAACTCTAGCACAGACCCAAAGAAAAAAACTTCCTGAAAAACAAAACAAGCCTTGAAAGAGAAAGGGTTTTCATCCACAAAGACTTTTGCTGGCAGGTATAGCTAAGGCAGTAACAACTGTATCGTGACCATTGCTGCTTCTGTTTACCTTTTGTGCGGGTGATCTCTCCCAGGTGGTAGGAGTACACACTCTCAGCACTCAGACCCAGATTAGTGACAGGATCCACTCGCAACACGTATTCCTGCGACAATGATGACAACGATTCTTCGACCACTTTCATTCTTTAAACCTCAATTGTGGGTAAGACCAACAAATATATAAAACAAAAAAAAAAAAAAAAAAAAAAAAAAAAAAGAAAAAAAAAAAAAAAAAAAAAAAAAGGTTGCTCTCCATTGTGTAGACAGATACACAGATTCCACATAACTTCACCAGTTGTGTATGCACATGTGTCGTAAGAACACTACTGCACACTCACACACACAGACACACACAAATATACACGTATGCACACACACACACACACAAACATGCACGCATGGACACACACACACAAACACACACACCATGCATACACATACACACACACACACGACTCAAAGAACTTAAACATGAAGACAATAACTATAATTTGTGCCAGTTTTCTAACAAGATGTTCCTATTTTCATTGTGACATCTTGCTTGAATAATGAGTTATATCATGTGACATACTCTGCATATCATCAAATACAATATTCATGGATAAAGTGGGATATTTGTACCAAGAAAATACTAAATGAGAGAGAGAGAGAGAGAGAGAGAGAGACAGACAGACAGACAGACAGACAGACAGAGAGAGAAAGAAGAGAAAGTCCTTTTTCTGTCTGAATCAACGATGGGACAGGAAGAAATGACAGTCTGAGCAGATTGATAAGCTCCCTTAAAGCCAGTGCCGTACAGCAAAGACATACAGAGCAGGTTCACCTTCAATATCTTTCGGATGATGTTGTCCAGAATGTCCCCCACTTCGTTTTCCCGCTCACTGAGAGAGACCCTATCAACACTTCAGCTGGTTTCTGAAAAAAAAAAAAAGAGATAACTTTAGCCAACACGTGAGGAAATGCATACCCGCATGCACGCGAACGCACGCGAACACACACACACACACACACACACACACACACACACACACACACACAAACATGAATAATCAACTGATCTGTTATTTGAAGAAGATCTGAAGGCATCAGTAATCAATAACATAAAAAAAGAGATGAGAAAATATAGAGAAAACATTTCACTTCACCACTGCTCAAAGCAGAGTGGGCTAAATAGCATCTATATCAGAGTGGGCTAAACAGTATTTATTTATATCAGAGTGGGCTGAATTGCATTTACATCAGAGTGGGCTGAATTGCACTTATATCAGAGAGTGGGCTGATTTGCATCTATATCAGAGTGGTCTGAATAGTATCTATATCAGAGTGGGCTGAATATCATCTATATCAGAGTGGGCTGAATTGCATCTATATCAGAGTGGGCTGAATAGCATCTATATCAGAGTGGGCTAAATAGCATCTATATCAGAGTGGGCCAAATAGCATGTATATCAGAGTGGGCTGAACAGCATGTATATCAGAGTGGGCTGAATTGCATCTATATCAGAGTGGGCTAAATAGCATCTTTATCAGAGTGGGGCTGAATTGCATCTATATCAGAGAGTGGGCTAAATAGCATCTATATCAGAGTGGGCTAAACAGCATCTATATCAGAGTGAGCTAAATAGCATCTACATCAGACTGGGCTAAACAGCATCCGTATCAGAGTGGGCTAAATAACATCCATATAAGAGTGGGCTAAACAGCATCTATATCAGAGTGGGCTAAATAGCATCCATATCAGAGTGGGCTAAACAGCATCTATATCAGAGTGGGCTAAATAGCATCCATATCACAGTGGGCTAAACAGCATTCATATCAGAGTGGGCTGAATAGCATCCATATCAGAGTGGGCTAAATAGCATTTATATCAGAGTGGGCTGAATAGCATCTTTATCAGAGTGGGCTGAATAGCATCCATATCAGAGTGGGCTGAATAGCGTCTTTATCAGAGTGGGCTAAATAGCATCTTTATCAGAGTGGGCTAAACAGCATTTATATCAGAGTGGGCTGAATAGCATCCATATCAGAGTGGGCTAAATAGCATCCATTTCAGAGTGGGCTAAATAGCGTCCATATCAGAGTGGGCTGAATAGCATCTTTATCAGGGTGGGCTGAATAGCGTCTATATCAGAGTGGGCTAAATAGCATCTTTATCAGAGTGGGCTAAACAGCATTTATATCACAGTGGGCTAAATAGCATCCATATCAGAGTGGGCTAAATAGCATCTTTATCAGAGTGGGCTGAATAGCGTCCATATCAGAGTGGGCTGAATAGCATCCATATCAGAGTGGGCTGAATAGCGTCTATATCAGATTGGGCTAAATAGCATCTATATCAGAGTGGGCTATATAATAGCATCTATATCAGAGTGGGCTAAATAGCATCTATACCAGAGCGTTCTAAATAGTATCTATATGAGAGTGGGCTATAATAGTATCTATATCAGAGTGGGCTAAACAGCATCTATATCAGAGCGGGCTAAATAGCATCTGCATCCAATCTTCATGAGGACCATCCACCTCATATCGTTTCCTCTGCCTCAACGCCATGTTACATATTGTACTGTCTCCACTTACATTCTGTTTCATACTTGTTTTTAAGCAATTACTTGAAATAAAAAAAAAAGGGAATTGTTAGTGAGTCCATCAAACAACAGGGACAAACAAATTACAAGACAAAACACAATGCGTTTGAACCTCTTAGGTCTTCGTCAGGCAAGATAAACATCATTCAGGACAATGAAAATGAACAATGAGCAATCATTTATCAGAAGACCTAAGACCTAAGAGCAAACGAGCAATCACTTATCTGAAGACCAAAGACCTAAGAGCAAACAAGCAATCGTTTATCAGAAGACCTAAGAGCAATGAGCAATCACTTATCTGAAGACCTATGAGGCTGGAACATGCCGTGTTTCGTCTTGTAATTTGTTTAACCGACTCACTAACAATCCTTTTAAAAATTTGTTTCAATTTCTGCCTGCAGTCACCTCACTTTGAAGTCAATTTTTTTTAAAACAAAACATAATTTTAAAAAGGATATAAAGATGACAATAATCTGATATAATTGTCACCATCTATAGCCATTCGTACACACAATGTCATCTGATATTATCACAGATCTTTCATCTCATGACAAACCAAGCCACATCTGACCCAGCTTCACCAACACCTTCACCACACCTAGCACCCACTTCCACCAATAAACAAGCAGAAACAAAATACTCATTCAAACGTGCTGTAATCTTTGAAATGAACAGGGCCCGAATAATAACTCAGTTGGTAGAGCATCGGACTCGTAATCTTGGTGATCCTGGGGCTGCAGGTTCAAATCTCTGCGAAGCGGTTTCGGTACAGAGGGATTTTGCTGTCAGAGTTAACATTGGTTCCGACTCGATTTCCCATACAGTCCTTCAAATGAGACTATAAACTGAGGTTCCATGTGTGAACACACACACAACATCTTGCACACACATAAAATCCCATTGCCAACTTTCGGAAGAGAAGATCAGTATGGCCATTGGTATGGATGACACATTACACACAGCATGCACCCTGTATGAGAAATTGAAAGAATGAAGGAAGAAAGGAAACTGAGAGAACAGTATTGACTGGAAGACATGAGAAACGACTGAATGAAGCGCGCTGGCAGGCAGCTCTTCAGTCAGCACTACCCAGGTAGACAGCCCGTTGTGTACAAGAGAGTATGGATTGTCAGCACCAACAACGTTTGGCAAGGTGCTTTAAAATGTTATGTTATTTCTATAAGTCTTTTTCATTTTTCATGATCTGCATACCTCCAGGCCGGGTCTGGAGGGGTCAGGATTGGAACCTTGGTACACTGTGATGGTCACTCTTTTCCCATCACGGTCGTTGGCTGCCGTCTCAGCTAACAACATATCTGAAAGGAATACAACAGAAAGATGAAAACGTGTTTTACATGTCAGAGCCACAGAATGATTTGGGACTCATATCCATATATCATCATAGCAGATGCACTGACAACATTTTCTGCCTTGTTATGTGATTCAAAGCAAAGTAAGGTAATGTCGCTTTATAACCCAGCTGACCGCAAAGGGCCATATCAGGGCTGTCACCATGTTGTAGTTTACTCACAAGTTATGTGATTCATGACACATGCTGCAACCATATAAACACATTGATATACAACTATTTTGTCAACAGTATGTCTGCTTGAGAAATGGAGTAAATCTGACCTATATATATTTCTTTCCAAATGTTCCATTTGCAATATTTGTTTTACTTTGATTGTTAAGACTGAAAGGCCTCAGACACTGTCTCCCACCTCTAAGAGTTAAACAGACAAAGACACATAATACATACACACACGATATACACATACACACACACATGCGCACACACACATGCACACACACAGAGCAATCACACACACACACACACACACACACCACACATATACACACTCGCGCCTGCACATGCACACACACACAGCAATCACACACACACACATACACACACACACACACACACACACATATAATATACACATATACATGCGCGCACACATGCATACACACACAAACACATGTACACACACACAGAGCAATCACATCACATACACACACATACATACACACACACATAATATACACATACAAACACACGCGTGCGCACATGCACACACACACAACACATACACACACACACACACACATACACACACACACACACACACACAGAGCATCATCACACGAACACACACACATGCATGAATCAAATGACACACACACACACACACACACACACACACACACACACACACACACACACAGAGGACGATCAATCAAAACACACACACACACACACACACACAATCACACATGTGGCAACCCCCCCCCCCCCCACACACACGCAGAATTCAGACAAGGCTGGCTAAGCCCTGTCCACAGCACAGACTGCTGAATCACCATGGACTCACCCAGACTGGACTGGTCTGTCAGGCTCAGGGAGCGTTCCAGGGAGTCGCTGCTGGCCGCCCGGGTGTGGGTGAGGGAGGAGGGTTGTGGGAAGTGGATGGTGCGACTGGAGGTCATCAGTTTGTGAAGGCGGTCGTTGTCGGCCTTCAGCGCGTTCATCTCGTTCTGGAGACAGATATCAACATAATGACATCCAACACACACACAAAAAATTTTTAAAAAAAGAAAAAAAAAAAAAAAAAGGAGACAATCTCAGTACAATCTTTTTTTTTTTTTGGGGTGTGGTGGAGGAATGGGGGTGGGGGGAGATAAGTTATTGACCAGTTTACTTTCCCTGCTCTTCTAGTTCTACCCTAAACACACACACACACACACACACACACACACACACCCGCACACACATACACCCCCCCCCCCCCCCCCAAAACACACACACTCAAAAAAACCTGGAATGAATGGAATAAGGTTTCAAACCCACAACAACTGCCTGACTGCTCTTCACAATGTGTGGACATCTGACATCAATATGACCAGTCTTTTTTCCAACTCCCTGAGCACGTACCAAACTGCGTGGTCAGCCTGCCCACCTTCATTTTGGTCATGGTCTCCCAAGGCTGTTCCCTTTTTCCCACTCCCTGAGCACGTACCCAAACTGTGTGGTCAGCCTGCCCACCTTCATTTTGTCATGGTCACGGTCTCCCAAGGCTGTTCCCATTTTTTTTCCCACTCCCTGACCACGTACCAAACTGTGTGTGTGGTTCCCTTTTTTCCCTTTGTCCCCTCCCTGACCACGTACCAAACTGTGTGGTCACTGCCTACCTTCATTTTGGTCATGGTCTCCCAAGGCTGTTCTTTTTTGGTCATGGTCAGCCTGCCCACCCAAGGCAAGGCTGTTCCCTTTTTCCCACTCCCTGAGCACGTACCAAACTGTGTGGTCAGCCTGCCCTACCTTCATTTTGGTCATGGTCTCCCGAAGCTGTTCCAGCTGATGGGCGGGACAGCGCCTCCAGGCGAATGTCGGTCAGCTTGGCGTCCTTCTCTCGCAGCTGTTGTTTGAGCACGCCCACGTCTGCGTCACTCAGTCTGCCACAATCAGCGTCAATGTCAGTTACAATCAGCGTCAATGTCAGTTACAATCACTATCAGTGTCAGTTACAATCAGTGTCAAAGTCAGTTACAATCATATCAATGTCAATCAATAAATATCAATGTCAGTTACAATCAGTATCAATGTCAGTACAGTCAATACAATCAGTTACAATCATGTCAATGTCAGTTACAGTCAATATCATCATGTCAGTTAAACGATATCAATGTCAATGTCAGTACAATGTCAGTACAAACGACATCAGTGTCAGTTACAATCACTATCAATGTTAGTACAAACGATATCAGTGTCAGTTACAATCACTATCAATGTTAGTACAAACGATATCAGTGTCAGTTACAATCACTATCAATGTTAGTACAAACGATATCAGTGTCAGTTACAATCACTATCAATGTTAGTACAAACGATATCAGTTTCTGTTACAATCACTATCAATGTTAGGAGATAAGATAATGTTGCTTATAGCCCAGCCGACCACAAAGGGACACATCAGGGCTGTCACCATGTTAAACTATCAATGTTACTACAAATGATGTCAGCGTCAGTTACATTCAATATCAATGTTAAATTGTTAGTACAAATGATATCAGTGTCAGTTACAATCAATATCAATGTTAGTACAAACAATATCAATGTCAGTTACAGTCAGTATCAATGCCAGTTACAAACAATGTCAATGTCAGTTACAATGTCAATGTCAGTTACAATCAATATTAATGTCAATTACAAACAATGTCAATGTCAGTTACAATGTCAATGTCAGTTACAATCAATATAATGTATTTAATGTCAATTACAGTTCAATCAATATCATTTCAGTTACAATCAATATCAATTTCAGTTACAATGTCAATGTAAGTTACAATCAATGTCAGTGTCAGTTACAATCAATATCAATGTCAGAAAAAAAAATTACAAGACAAAACACAATGCATTTTGACCCCTTAGGTCTTCTTCAGGCAAGATAAACAACATTCAGGACAATGAAAATGAAGGAGGAGCAATCACTTCTCTTCTCAAATTCAGTGCAAGATAAAAACCATAGCAAACACACACACACACACACACACACACATTCACACACACATTCACACACACATTCACACACACACACACACACTCACACACACTGGCAGGCACACACATACACACACACGCACACATACATACATACATACAAACACACAAACGCACATACTCACACACACACACACATTCACACACAAACATAGACACACACACACACACACACACACACACAACCCCCACACAGCACCGCCCCTCCCCCCCCCCCCCCTAGAACAGAGGACTACTCACGCCCCTGAGGAATGTGAACTCTTGAGGGAGCCCATGGCGCCAGGCATGTGACCGATCTGCAGCAGCGGGGAGTTGGGAGCGGAGGCGTTGGTGCGAAGGTTGTGGGGGTCCATCTCCATGTCCGAAAAAGACCCCGCCTTGTTCTTCTTGGGCTTCTTGCCGGAGAACGCTTGCTGAAGGAGCTGCGGAGCTGTGGACATGACACAAAATGACCATTGTTTTAAGAGTCACACGTCTCTAGTCAGGCAAAAACTATCATCGAACAAGTGGGGAAACAAAAGAAGTGCTGAACATTAGGTTTTCACATTTGCAACTATCAAAATAAGAGGTTTTTTTTTTCACTTAACTGTACTTAAAAGTTTATTTTCACAAACATACATCTAAAGAACATTTTCTGGCCTTCAGAAAGTTCATGAAACAACTGGAAGCAATTTTACCAATTTGCCATGTTTGGTTAAGTCAAGTCAAGTCAAGTCAAGTCAAGTCAAGTAAACTTTATTATCTCAATTTGAGAAATTAATTTGTGGTCACACACATTCACAGCAAATAAACAATAATTTAGCCACATTACCCATTTTCTCATATATGACATACATTCATATAGAGGATTTGGATTTCAATTAACATCTTCTCGTTCATGAAATCAATGGACAGGGAATAAAACTTTGTTTAAATCTGACACTTCTGCATTTAACCGATCGATATCTTCGTCCTGACTGAAGAAGGTCATACTGATTTGCAAGAACGTGGGTCTGGTCACACGTAATAATCTTCTTCGCTTTACAAACAACACGGCACTCACTCAGACTTTTTTGTCTCTCACCAACGATTTTTCCTACCCATAGGTTATTGGTAACATGCTCATGTTCAGGCTTACTGTGGAGAGATTAAAGTGTACACACACACACACACACACACACACACACACACATACATACACACACACACACACACATACACACACACACACACACACACACACACACACACACACACACACACGAGCACACCCAGGATTAAAAACAAACTCACATTGTTTTATATGTCTAAATTAATATGCTATGCTACACTACAACTCAAACAAATTAACTGAATAATTCTTTAACCACCAAAGAAAAACACATAAAAGAACGATGAAAATGACATTATGGAAAACAAGCAAATAAACACGTGAACAAACAAAAAATTTATGGAATATTACAAAGGGAGACTATAACTTCCTATCACCCTTCAGATCAAGAGCTTATGAGTTTGCTCCCTTAAATGTTGAGTGTCTACAATAGATGCCAAGTCTTAATACCTTTTCCATTGCTGCTGTTTTTTCAGTCACATTTTCTTTGGTCAAGTTTGGCAGAATTCTTTACGAGCTTAAAGCTTGATGACACTTGCCTACATTTTGATCTGTCATCTGACATATTTTCAAGCAAAATTTCTACTTCATGATCAGTAGACTCTCATAACCCCATTCTGTCCCCCCCCCCCCCCCCCCCCCCCCAAAAAAAAAGCACCAGTGTCCAAACTAGTATGACTTAATTTGCAGCAGACTTGAATCTTAAGAACAAAAAAACACACATGGACATGTAAGGAAATGACTTGCGTTGAAGGCTTTTAATGACTTATTTTCTTTGTGGGAAAAGGTAACCATCTCCACAAGCACATAATTACAGTTTTCACATAAAATCATATTGTGTGTGTGTGTATGAAGAGAACAGTCACCCTGACATAAAACATTAACACTTATTTCTTTTGACTTTGGAAATACTGGACAGTGTGAAAGACAACACCTCCCCCCCCCCAAAAAAAAAAAAAAAAAAAAAAAAAAAAAAAAAAAAAAAAAAAACTGATTATCAATATACTGTATGCCACAAAAACAATTATCATGGCTTTTATTTTTTGGGGGGGGGGGGGGGGGATATTACTCATACTCCATCCTTGTACGCAGGGTGTGCTTACTCTGAAGCTAGTTTTTTATTGATTATGTACAGCTTTCAGGGTGATAATGTTGTTATTGTGCAAGACCAAGCAGAAAACAAACCAAACAATAATAATAATACAGCAACATAATTCATGAAATTGCATATGACAAACAGAGAAACCCACTGTTTTACAGAAAAAGAAAAAGCACACTTTTGACGCAAGTGCTCCTCCATACACATTCTGTCTCTGTGTCGCCCACACTTCACGGTGACCTTACCCATCCCTTCTTCTTGGCTGCTCTGCTGCCCTTTCTGCCCTCCCCGTCAGTGGCGGCGGACTGCTGGCTGGTCATGCTGCAGGCACTGGACAGGCTGTTGATGCTGCTGACACTGTCGGAGGAGATCTGCCGGGCTATGCTGGCGCCGTTCTCCATCACTGCAGCACACAGGACAGGTGTGTACAGTACTGTGTTATATGTACAGGAGATCTACCTTTCTATGCTGGCGCCATTCTCCACCACTGCAGCACACAGGACAGGTGTGTACAGTACTGTGTTATATGTACAGGAGATCTACCTTTCTATGCTGGCGCCATTCTCCATCACTGCAGCACACACAGGACAGTGTGTACAGTACTGTGTTATATGTACAGGAGATCTACCTTTCTATGCTGGCGCCATTCTCCATCACTGCAGCACACAGGACAGGTGTGTACACAGACTGGGTTACATGCACACACAGCAGTAAAAAGGGAAGTGTGGCTTCAATCTTCCAAATAAACTGTGTGGCCATCCTTTTAATTTTGGAACTGAACTGTGGCCATCCTTCCCACAGCAGTAAAACTGAAACTGAGGCTTCATCTTTCCAATCAGAAAACTGAACTGTGGTCATCCTTTTCCAATTTCAGAATCGAATTGTGGCCATCCTTCCAATTTTGAAAATGAATAGTGGCTATCCTTTCCAATTTTAAAACTGAATTGTGGACATCCTTCAAAATTTTAGAATGAATCGTGGCCATCCTTCCAATTTTGGAATTGAATTGTGGCCATCTTTCCAATCAGAAAACTGAACTGTGGTCATCCTTCCAATTTTGGAAATGAATTGTGGCCATCCTTCCAATTTCAAAACTGAATTGTGGCCATCCTTCAAAGTTTGGAATTGAATTGTGGCCATCTTTCCCATCTTGAAAATGAATTGTGGCTATCCTTCCACTTTTGAAATTGAATTTTAGCCACGTTTCCAATCTTATACCTGAATTTTGGCCATCCTTCAAATCTTAAAACTGCATTTTGCCATCCTTCCATCTTGAAAATGAATTGTGGCCATCCTTCCAATTTTGGAATTGAATTTTGGCCATCCTTTCAATCTTAAAACTGAATTCTGGCCATCCTCTCAATCATGACATTATCTTGCAATCATGACATTATATTGCAATCATGACATTATATTGCAATCATGACATTATCTGTACCTGTCCCTCCTAACTTACTGTAATGTGTGACCATCTCTCCTATCTTAAAAATATGTTACGGTCATCCTTATATTCTTGAAAAAAAAAAATATCATAAAATAATACACGGTCTTCAAACTATTTTCAACCAGTTTTTATAAACATTCAACTCTGAAACAATTACAACACACTTTGCTTTTATAATCATACATAAAATGTGTAGCTTATTAACTACTATTGAGAATTTTTTTTATAAAACCAAACTATAGTTAAGATTCAGTCCAACTTTTCGATGAAGAATCTGGATTGTGATTTGCTGTGCAAGTTCATTAGATTTTTTCCTTTTTTTTTTTTTTTTTTGATACATGCATTAACAATTTCAGCTTCAGCAAGGTGTCACTGTGTGCCGACTAGTCTGCATACGCTACACTACATCTGCAAAGTTTTTAGACACCACTGCACAAGATCTAAAGCTGATGAATAAATGAATTAATGACTAAAATGGCAGAATGTAAGAAGAGGGTCTTGTGGCTGTGACTTTGAAGAAGTCTGACCTACGCATTAGCCCAGCATGCTGGTCAGACCTCGAGAGTACCTGCCTAATATGGATTGAGGCACCTCCATTTAAATCCTCATCTGAAGGACTTGTTGGAGAGGTTGGGAAGTCCGCACTGACCTAGACTCTGAAGAGGAAATCTCCTGTCTTGCTGTCTTCAGTGGGGAGTGGACCCCACGAACCTTGGATCAAGAAAGTAATGTTTCATCCACGGGACCAATCAGCTCTCCTGGCAATATCATGACACAGTAATAATGACCAGAGAACTCCATCAGAGAAAAGAAAAGAATGGGATATCATCACTTACCAGACTGTAAATTCTTAGAGACCATGGCAGGAGAATTCCGTAAGAGAAAAAAAAAAAAAACAACAACAAAAAAGAAGAAGAAAACAAAAACCTGGGGTACCACCACTTTCCAGATAGTAAATCCTTGGAGACCATGGCAGGGGAATTCCATCAGAGAAAAGCCAAAAACAAACCAAAACAAACTTAAAAACAAAAAAAAGCCCTAGGATGTGACCACTTACCAGACTGCAGGTCCTTTGAGACCATGGCAGGAGAGGTGTGGCGCCGACTGGTGGCAGGGCTGAGGATGGTGGGGTCGGCGATGGCCAGGCCGCTCTGACGCCTCAGTGCCTCAATGGTCACTCGCAGCTCGTTGAGCTCAGAGTCCTGAAAGTGGACACCACCTTGTACAAGAACACAGGTGAGTCAACAGTTTCTGTGTCAGCACCTTCAGCGAACAGAAAATGGGTACCGGTGATATTTTTACACATTTACCTTTCGAGAGTATGTTATGTGTGTGAAGACCTGTTTCACCACCATTTCACCATCTTGACAGAGCTGTGTCCAGCACCCTTCTTTGGATACTGGAATGGTTAACTATGCAGGAAATTAATCTTAAATAAATGTTAGCGAACCGCCCAGAGAAACGTGGACAAAAACGAGTCACAAGACAAAACACAACGCATTTCGACCTCTTAGGTCTTCTTCAGGTGAGACACGGACAAATAAAATAACGAAAATTCACTTAGCTTTGATCAGATCGTTTGGAGTTCAGCGCATTCAACGCCTTCTTCCTTACGCTGAACTCTGAAGCGATCTAAAGCGATCAAAGCTTAGTGAATTTTCGATATTTTATTTTTCTGTGTCTCACCTGAAGAAGACCTATGAGGTCGAAAACGCGTTGTGTTTTGTCTTGTGACTCGTTTGTCCACGTTTCTCTGGGCGGTTCGCTAACATTTATTTAAGATTTGTTTAGATTTCCGCCTGCAGTCATCTCATGTTGCAACTAGATCTATGCAGGGAACTGCTGTCTACCTTGATCACTGGGAAATGAATGGCTTTGTACAGTCACACCTGAAGAGCAATGGAGGACACATGCTACGGATCACCCTTGATCAACCAACAATGACAACTCTCATGAAACTGTCAGTGATTAGTTACGAAAAATGACCGATTCTGACAGGAAAGGTTGAATCCTAGAAACACTGGCTGTATTGGAATGATAAGTTTATGGGGAAATGTTGAGTTTATAGATTATAGAAAATGATAAGAGTATGAAAAAATGATCCATGAGTAATGATGAAAATGATGAGTTGAAATCATACTATGTTAACGAAAAATGTAGCATTTATATGAGAAGTGGTGAGTTGACCAGAAGTAATCATTTGAGAGATATGCTGTGGCAGAAATGATGACATGATGGGAAACAATCTTCATGAGAACAGATGAGATGTGTGAGAAATGATGAATCCATGAGAAATGATCAGCTGAAGAGAAATGATGGGTGAAATGATGGGTGCCAGAAATGATGAGCATATGAGAAGTGATGAACATGAAAAATGAGAAGTTCATGAAAACTGATGAGTTGAATGATCTAAGTTTCCGAACAGATGTGATCTTCATTTTGAAAGAGCAAAACTTTCAGATCTCAACCGAGTTCTGTTCTGTTGATAAAGGTGTAGGGCTGATCTGGATACTGCAGAATGAAATGTCTGCATCATATTGAAATGAGTATTTCCTCATGTACAAAACAGAGTTGCTGAGTCTGTCATTGTCGTTAGTTCTGTATGTACATGAGTGTACACACACGCATGAGTTAGGACTGGCTTCAAACAACACATGCCAGGCAACTGCAGTCTACAAGACCAGATGCCAAAAATCCAGAGTCCCCCCACATAGAAAAACAACACAGACACCAGAAACAACACGTGCAAAAGCAGTATCTTCACATGCTCTGCAAAAGCAATATCTTCCCATATTTTCAAAGAAAAAAAAACTTTCATAGAAACAGCTTAGAACTGCGTGATACCAAGTCACAGAGACTGACAGTTGTAACTGCACTGTGATAACAGTCACAGAACATCACAGAGACTGACAGTTGTAACTGCACTGTGAAAACATCACAGTTGTAAGACTGTGACAGTGACAGTTGTAACTAACTGTGATAACATCACAGAGACTGACAGTGTAACTGCACTGTGATAACATCACAGAGACTGACAGTTGTAAACTGCACTGTGATAACATCACAGAGACTGACAGTTGTAACTGCACTGTGATAACATCACAGAGACTGACTAACAGTTGTAACTGCACTGTGATAACATCACAGAGACTGACAGTTGTAACTGCACTGTGATAACACACAGAGACTGACAGTTGTAACTGCACTGTGATAACATCACAGTTGTAACTGCACTGTGATAACAACACAGAGACTGACAGTTGTAACTGCACCCTGGGTGAAACACTGTTATAACTGCCCCCCCCCCCCCCCCCCGTAACCCCCCATCCGACCAACAAAGCGCTGAACAGTCTATCATCTGGCACTGACACCTCCTGCTGAAACATCACTGGCAGACACCTCCTGGCGCCAGCTGACAGGAGGAACAGGGCATCAGAGCCACAGGCCAAGAGCCAGGGCTTTGGTCCCCCTCGCTGACACCCTGTCTGCCCAGTTCACAACGCACTGACTGAGGAACAAGCACCATCACCTGAGCTTTTTCAACTGAATTTATTTCTCCAGGTGCCCAGCAACAGACGTGTCACAGACAGAGCCCATGGCCTAGAATATGCTTTTAATATTTGTCCACAGGTTGTTGTACTCATACCGATTTTTTTTTTTTTTTTCTGCGATTACTGTACAACCTGAGGTGTTGATGGAATGCATTGCACCTTAGTTGCTAGATCGACTGCTTTGCCTTTACATGTCGTAATGACTGACAGGGATTTGTTTGTAGATGTGACAAAAAACTTCAGATTAAAACGTGACCACAGATAAAGCCAGTCTCTGTCTGTATACCTCCCCTGACGCAGTGCACAAGTCTCCCC